>OY796662.1:5000-497216 GCA_963680705.1 Rhagium mordax | reverse complement strand
CCCCGAATACCCAAGTCGTTTTTCCTTGCTTGATGCCACGCTCCGTCCAGTAATTAAACGGCTTCACGATGAAGTAATAGAAAAGGACGGCCACCACAAGCCGCCCCCATGATCCACATTAGCATCTTTTTTTTTTCTTATGCCCCTATCTGAAAGAACGTACCTATGTGTCGAAGTTATATTTTGGTGTACCTGATGACAGCGTTTAATTGTTCAAGTAGATAGTGAAATTCATTGGGCATTCTCTCAAGGGGGTGGTTATTGAAGGGGCAGGTTTTGGTAAGGTAGTTTTTGATGGTTTAGTTTTTTTAGGGGGTGGTTTTTGAAGGGGTAGTTTTAGACGAATATTTAATACCAATAATTAATCCTAATAAATGGATCCGAGTAATTAATTATTATTTATAACGAAGATATGAGGAATGGGTAGATTAATACGAAACACCACTGGCTCCCACTTCCCCTGATTTAAGCCCATCAGATTTTTTACCTTATATTTTCGAAATTAGAAAAAACATCAATATCAAGTCTTATAAATATACATTATTCACAATTTTTTTTTAATTCAACGTAATTTGAAGTGTGATAACGATGTGTGTATACAGGGTGTTAAGGAAAAGTAGGTCAAGCCGTTAACCACAGATTCTTTGGATGAAAAATAATGCGACCTTTATAGTGTGATTTTTTATTTAGGCGCTTAGTTTTCCTTATACAGGGTGTTGAAGTTTAAATTTGAAAAATTATTTTTATTAATAACTCAGTTATTTTATAAGTTTTTTTTCCTGAAATTTTGCACATAACTTTTATCTTACGCAGATGCACTTTTTGTGCAATTTTGGTAAAAACAGTCAAAGCGCAAACGTGGAAAAGGGGGGTTGTGGTACCCACTAACCTCCCCAACTTTTTCATTAATTAAAATTAAAATTTTATAAGAGTAAGAAAAGTTGGGGAAATAAGTATTTAATCCAAAAATAAATATTTAGAGACCATAGGCGTACGCATGAAAAATTTGGGGAGGTTAATGGGTACCACAACCTAACTGTTCCACATTTGCGCTTTGACTTTTTTTACCAAAATTACACAAAAAGCGTATCTGCCTAAGATAAAAATCTGTGCAAAATTTCAGGTAAAAATCTTAAAATATAACTGAGTTATTAAAAAAAATATTTTCAAGATTTAAACTTTAACACCCTGTATAAGAAAAACCACGCGCCAAAATAAAAAATCACACTATAAAAATTGCATTATTTTCATTCAAAGAATCTGTGGTTAACGGCTTGATCTACTTTTTCTTAACGCCCTGTATAAAAAGCTTTCTCTTACAAAAAACTTTGTTTATTATTGTGGAATATATTTTCTATAAAACTCAAACAAATCACTTGTAGAAATAACACATTACATATTTACACAGTTAGTTTAAAAATACTTTGTACTTGCCTGAGATAATCAATAAAACAGATTAAAGTTTAAAAAAATGCTTTGTTTCCTGTTTCACGTGCAATCAAATAATTTTTCACACAGAGACGTATCTCGTCACAGTACGGACAAAACCGCTCTAAGTGGGCGCAGATTATGACCTCGCGTATTATATCAATTGCAAAAACAACATTTTTATTAGGTGCTTTTATTTACACACAGGCAGCTATTTGCTGCGTTGTACCACTGCAACTGGATCTCATAAACTGTTTGATTTGAATAACACGACGTTTTGTTTATACTCGTACCCATTGACTGATAAATAATAATAATATGGTGATATTTATCAGTCAACGCTCGTACAATAGTGCGTCGCGACACAACCCATATACCGGGTGGCCACGAATGTATTGCTTACGAAATAACCCTCTGAAGCGAAGTGTACTGTTGGCCTCTACTTATGCATTTAGCAAGAGGTGTGGCTTCGTTTCGATTACGCGGCGTGGCGGGTCACGCGTGCTATTAAGATGCAAGCGGTTGGTAGGCGTAGGCGTGGCTTGGTTCCAGCAATGTCGCGCCGCCGCTCATACGTCCATAAGCAGTAAGACATGCGTATTGATTTTAGTAGGCCTACAATTCAAAGAGTTATAGATGTGAAAATCGCTTTAAGTTAAGTTGGGAAGTAAAAATAATTCTTAAAGCAAGCAGTTTATTAAGAACGTTGATTAACAAATAACTTAAACTATATTGTTTATATTTTAAATGTTACTTCTTAAGGCGTTTCATTCCGAACCAGAATCCACCCTCAGAAGTTAAATTAAAAATTTTCTTGGATATCTTCACAGGAATTTGACTTTTCTCCACAGGAACGAGTTCAAAATGTTGCAATATGTAGAAAATTACAGTTTTTGATTCCAATAACGCAAACCTGGAGCCGATGCAATTGCGGGGGCCTAAGCCAAATGGGAAGTAGGTGTAGGGTTTTATGTTTCCTTTGTTTTCGTCGCCGAACCTCTCCGGATCAAAGCGCTCAGGATTTGGGAAATACTCTGGGTCATAATGTAAAGCAAATATAGGCAAAAAAAGTGGCGCCCCTTTTTCCAAATGCAACGGTTTCTCATCGGGTGTAGCCGGTTCGATGGTGTAGGGTTTAGTGCATACTCGATCGGTTCCTATGGTGGTTGGCCATTTTCTTAGAGTTTCTAAAAATTATAATATGGAGATAGATAGATACGTAATTTACATATTACGGTAAATTAATTGGTCTATCATATTTAAACTGTTTTACCAACCTGATACAACCATATCCATGTATTTCATTTTCATAAGGCCCTCGTAAGTTACTTTGCCTCCGCACTCGTGCAGAGTAGCTTTGACCTCCTTCCTAAGTTTCTCTTGGATATCAGGATTCGCAGCTAGTTCATAGGCAGTGAAACACATCAGGCCGGAGACAGAATCGAAACCACCGAAGAAGAAAATTAGGGCCTGCGCCGTGATGTCGAGATTGGTTAATTCAGTGGGAATTTTTCGTTTGCCTAAAATGAAAGAAATGTCAACAATAATTTCATTTAAAAAAATTCAAATACTTACCCAAGTCTGATTCTAGAGCTGTGGCGAAGCCCGTGTCAATTGTTCCACTTTCCTCATGCCTCTGGATTCCCTTTCTTGCCTCCATCAATAAATTTATCATGTCAGGTCGTACGATTCCCTTTTCTTCCCTAGTTTTTATTGTTTCATCTATAAGGTTTCTAAAGAACGTACTAACTTCTTCATTGAAAATTCTTGCTTTCAGGATCTAGAAATATAAATTGATTTATACTTAATTATTTATATTTACTCATGTTTAACTGTATGGATTGTCAAATAGGTACATGGAATTATTACTTTACTTGACTAAGTTTGGGAAAGAGGAAATATCCAAAGATCTTGATAGTTTTCCAAAAACCGCTGAAATCAGTTGCTTCTTTACCCATCAAGTAAAACTCATTATTTGGTTCTGCTAACGAATCAACCTTAACACCAAAAGCTGTCGTGGCGATTATATCGTTCGTGAAACGAGTGAAAATGTCTTTAAATTCCACAGTAATTATTTCTTCGTCTTTCTTCAGAAAATGCTGCACAAAATTGTCGGCACTTTCTGCCATTAGGACAAACATGGATTTCATTTTGATGCTCGTGAATGAAGGACTTAGGATTGATCTCATGTCCCGCCACTTTTGGCCTAAAAAAGTGTTCTTTAGTAATTTTCAAAAAAAAAAACATGCATATGTAATAAAGAAACGGAGAAAATTCAATTAATGACTTACCTTTAAGGACGAGCAAACTTTTCGACCACAATGGGTCAGAATCTTCTGGTATTATCGTTCTATGGTCAGTGAAATGGTCAAAATCTTTAACGGTTACTTGCTTTATCAAGTCCGGATCTCTCACCAACAACATTGGGGAATAGAATTGGTACATTCCAGAATACCTAAAATATCGAACTGGTAAATTTTAGTTGACGCAATTAAGAAACTTAGGACGCTATCAGCAACGTAACGAGATATTTTTGCTCCCTTTTTTGATATCTTATTTTATTTTAATTAATACTATACAGGGTGTTAAGAAAAAGTAGGTCAAGCCGTTACCACAGATTCTTTGGACGAAAAATATAATTAATAAAAGTTAGAGAAATAAGTATTTGATCCAAAAATAAATATTTAGAGACCATAGGCGTACGCATGAAAACGTTGGGGAGGTTAATGGGTACCACAACCCCCCCTTTTGCACGTTTGCGCTTTGACTTTTTTTACCAAAATTACACAAAAAGTGCATCTGCGTAAGATAAAAGTTTGTGCAAAATTTCAGGTAAAAATCTTAAAAAATAACAGTTATTAATAAAACTAATTTTCAAAATTTAAACTTCAACACCCTGTATAAGGAAAACTAAGCGCCAAAATAAAAAATCACACTATAAAAGTCGCATTATTTTCATCCAAAGAATTTGTGGTTAAGAATACAGGGGCGTGCGTACGGGCTAGTCAAAAATTATTTTAATTGAAAATGAAGGTACGCCACTGTTTTTTCACAACATCGATGTGCTTGTGTTATTCCCTGTACCATTTATCGACTTTTTTGTATCTCTTAATATGTCAATTAAATGCATCATTTTCGAGTAATTCAACTTCAAAGACGGAAGAAACTAGCCCCAAATGCTTATTTAATTCAATTATAAGACGCTCTCGATTATGCATTCAGCAAAATGGTTCTCATTTCGAACATTTATTAAATTAATTTATTTGTGGTCCATTTGTAGTTCTTATTATTAAAAAAATTGCTGCTATTAAAATTATTTTATTACAAGTCAGCATTTGGTGCTAGTTTTTTCCGTCTTTGAAGTTGAATTACTCGAAAACGATGCATTTAATTGACATATTAAGAGATACAAAGAAGTCGATAAATGGTACAGGGAATAACACAAGCACATCGATGTTGTGAAAAAACAGTGGCGTACCTTTGTTTTCAATTAAAATAATTTTTGACTAGCCCGTACGCACGCCCCTGTATTCTTGATAAAAAAATTGCAACCACTATCCGATAAAGAATGTAAAACAAACTCTCTATGCTAAATTTCAAAGAGCTATCTTTTGTTAGTATAGAGTTATGGCCAATTATTTAAAAAAAAAATTCCATCTTTAACACCCTGTAGATCTTAAACGAAGCAGAATTCGACCATAGGTTATAGGACAAAATGTCTTTATTTTACGCTGAACTAGCTCCTGGTAAAGTCCTGCTATTATAAACTGGACCACCCTGTATACCCCAAAACAGAATCCACGGTACAGTCACGTTCGGGTGTTCTGAAGTTGTGGCTTTTGTCTTACCTTACGCCAGGGCATCGATTGTAAACGTGCATCACTAAATCCGCCATGCTCTGGGTTTTGATGATGTTCCCCCAGTTATCGCCGAATACCCACGTCGTTTTTCCTTGCTTGACGCCACGCTCCGTCCAGTAATTGAACGGCTTCACGATGTAGTAATAGAAAAGGACGGCTACCACAGCCGCCCCCAGGATCCACGTTAGCATCTTTCTGTTTCAATACAACAGAAGTAAAAAAAAATACTTTTGTTATTTTGTGTTTCACGAATAATTATATAACAATGTTTTTTTTCATTTTCACTATCACGTTCATTATCAATACAGCTGTTTATCTTGTCACAGTATGAATAAACAAGTGCGCCCGATTAGTACGACCTCCCTTATCAAATCAGTGGCAAAAACATTTTATTATTGTTTTTATCTACACACAGGCACAGGCGCCCAATTGCTGTGTTGTACCACTGCAACTGGATCTCGTAAACTGGTGAAATGTCACGAAATTTTGTGTATACATACGTTAAAAGGTGCATCGCGACCTGCGCACAGTGGGGTGAAAAAAAAATACCGCTGTAGACTTCAGAATCTATTGGATCATCTTATTTTTTCTCTCATGTGAATGAAATTCTTCATCAATTACTCGAGCCAGATTTTTGGTTATAATTTTTTATTACTTAGATCTAAAATTATTTTTTTTTAAATTATGCAAATTTGTCTTCCTTAATTTTGGAAACAATGTCAATTTCTATTGAAGAAAGAATGTAAAGTGTAAATTTAATTATAAAAATAGAAAGGCATAAACAAAAAATTAACGTAAGTATAGAATTTATTTTCATATTTTAAATATTAATTCTTAATGCGTTTCATTCCGAACCAGAATCCACCCTCAGCACCTAAATTGAACATGTCCATGGAAATCTTCAAAGGAATTTGGCTTCTTTCCACCGGAACGAGCTCAAAATGTTGCAGGATGTAGAAAAATACAATTTTTGTTTCCAATAACGCAAACCTAGAGCCGATGCAGCTACGGGGGCCTAAGCCGAATGGACAGTAGGTGTAGGGTTTTATGTTTCCTTTGTTTTCGTCACTGAACCTCTCCGGATCGTATCGCTCAGGATTCGGGTAGTTCTTTGGGTCACGATGCAAAGCAAAAATGGGTAGCCAAATCACTGCCCCTTTTTCTAAATGTAAAGGTTTCTCTTCAGGGGTGGCTGCTTCTATAGTGTAAGGTTTAGTGCACACTCTATCCATTGCTACGGCGTTGGGCCACTTTCTTAGACTTTCTAAAAGGAAATGGAATTAATTGAAGTATATTATGAATCCTTTTACCAACCTGATATAACCATATCCAAGTATTTCATCTTTAGAAGGCCCTCGTAAGTTATTTTCCCTTCACACTCGTGCAAAGTATCGTTGACTTCCTTCCTAAGTCTTTCCTGGATATCAGGATTCGCAGCTAGTTCATAGGCAGTGAAACACATAAGGCCAGACACAGAATCGAAACCAGCGAAGAAGAATACTAAAGCTTGCGCCGTAATGTCCATATTGGTTAGTTTCATGGGAATTTTCCCATTGTCTGAAAGTTAAACAAATATATATTTATCTAAATTTATTCTCAAAATAGTTACCCGAGTTTGCATCTAAAGCTGTGGCGAAGCCCGTGTCAATTGTTCCATTTTCTTCATGTTTTTGCAGTCCTTTCCTTGCCTCCATCAGTAAATTTATCATGTCAGGTCTTACGATCCCCTTCTCTTCCCTAGTTTTTATAGTTTCGTTCACAACGCCTTCAAAGAACGTACGCACTTTTTTACTGAAAAACGATAGTTTGGCGACCTGCAATTATTGACATGAGTTAAGAGCAAATATAAAAAAATGCTTGGCTAATGTTAGCCCCTTCGATACGACATGACACTCGTATATCAAGATATTATAAAAGATGATAAACAAATTAATTCAATTCAGCACATATGTACAGCGAAATGAACCGTGGCAAAAGGCTGACCAGGCTATTTTATGGCTGAGAGAAAGAGGTGTTAGAGTTAGTTGTGTTCTTGGGGTTGTCGAGGCAAGGTGTCCAATTGATAAAATAATTACTTACTTGAGCAAGCTTTGGACACAGGAAGTATAAAGCAAACTTCAAATTCGTCCAACCGTCGCTTACATTAGTTGCTTCTTTACCCATCAAATAAAATTCATTATTTGGTTCGGCTAGTGAATCTACCTTGATACCAAAAGCTGTGGTGGCTATGACATCGTTCGTGAAACGAGTGAAAGTGTCTTTAAATTCCACAGTAATTGTGTCTTCGTCTTTCTTCAGAAAATGCTGCACAAAACTTTCGGCACACTCTGTCATCAGAACAAACATGGATCTCATTTTGCTGCTAGTAAAGGAAGGACTTAGGATTGTCCTCATGTCGCGCCACTTTTGACCTAAAAATGTGTTAATATGCTTATTGGGTGGTGCTAGAACAAAACATGTCTATGCTTGACGTTATTGTATCTGTATGCAAGTTTTGGATATCCATTGGAGGAAATATTTTCCCACACCTGATTTCCCTAATGGGAATAATCTACGGGTACGATATTGGCTCAGCACTGAGGTTCAAGTGAAGGAATATTTCCACCTGGAGGTCCATGAAATAGCCCGGTATCCCGATTTGATGCCCCTTGGTGTCATTTTAAATTGGCTGTAATATGAACAAACGTGCTACCCTACAATATTTACCTCTGAGAGAGAACAGATTTTTTTCCCATAACGGATCAACGTCTTCTGGTACAAATGCCATATGGTCAGTAAAATGGTCGGAATCTTTCACAGTAATTTGCTTTATCAAATCCGGATCTTTCAACACCAAGACGCGTATGTAAAGTTGATATATTCCAGAGTACCTAAAATAGTTTGGTGTCCAGTGAGAAGCACTTTGTATAATCGGGTGACCGAATTCCGAATTAATAAATCTAGTTATTTAACGTTTCATCTTACCTTGTATTTGGAAATTCATTGTAGACTTTCACCACTAAATCCGCCATGCTTCTGGTGTGCTTGAAAGCTATCATCAAGTCGCGGAGGACCGACCTCACGTCTATTTGCTTGACTCCACGCTCCGTCCAGTAGCTGAACCATTTTACTATGAAGCAACAAACGAGGACGGCTACCAAAGCCACCCCGAGAATTATCATTAGCATTTTGGTCTTCGTTTATTTTATACCTAAGAAATAAATGGTTTGTAATGTCACAAATGACCAATTTATTTATTCGTTTTAAGTATCATTTACTGCAACACCCAGTATATTAACCTCATTTTACTAAAATAGGTTCAACAAAGTAGAATTAAAAAGATAAGATGAAATATTGCTCCATAAGGAAGGTCGTAATATTTGGCGAAGGTGCCGATGTTTTAGTCATGACATATTTTAAGTGGAACCCCTTAATAATGGCATAAATTTTTGTTTCAGGTGTAGAAGAAAATGGATATTTATTATATCTACGAGGTGGTAAGTACAAAGTTTTAGTCACTAAACTATAAATTTGCCCGATTTAACCCCATTAATTTCTACTAGCTGCTTTCGATTGGATAAGCACTGTATACTTTTAGAGATAGTGTGCGCTACCCCAGTATCTACGCCACTGGATCTCGTTTAATATTTTGACTTGAATTATACAGGGTGAATCATGAGGAACTGTACATACTTCTAAGGATGATCGAGGGTCCCTTGACTGTTCTATTCACGAATGGGTATAGAAATTTGTCTGTTGCACTTAATTACTAAGATACAGGGTGATAAACTACTTATGGCCAGAACTTCCTTACTATTTATTCATCACGATTTGTTCTAATTTTATACAATTTGTGTACTTTTCGCAGTTAATATAATGCCGTTTTTAATATTTAAAAATTCCAGGACCGGACTTTTTTAACTCGTTTTTTTATTTCTGTAGAGGAAATTACCCTGTATAATATTTTTTTCAAATTATGTGGGAAATTAATTAATTTTAAATTAAAACCCCAATATCTTATTAAATATGAAAGACAATCGATGATAAGTTATATATTGCTGAATTCAGAAAAAAAAGTTCTTTAAACTGAGCTCAATATACAGGGTGTATCACCTAAAAGAAAAAAATTAAAGCAATTTCCGGTCAAACCGGAAGTGAAAAATAAGTATCTGATACACATTTACAATCAGCGAAATGTCACATATCCATTTCCGCATTAATATACAGTGTGTATATTTTTTTCTTTTTCAGTTTTTCGGCCATAACTTTTTTCTTTGACATTCAATTGTTTTTATCTTTTCGGAATCGTATTCCTCGGAAAAAAGTACACAAGTGTGGTTTTTGTATTTTTTTCCTAGGTGAAGAATAAAGCAGGAAATCGAGTGAGGCACTTAAAACGATCACTCTGTACAGTTCTTCATGACTCACCCTGTATATGCGGATTTACATGCATGCAAATGTGGCGTACCAACTTTGAAAAGGGCAGCTTTTGTCTTCTCTTAGATATTAAATTATATACTATTTTTTGCTGAAATTTCAGCATCCTGTATCTGCGCCATGGTACCTAAATTTTTTTAATTGTGTTTACGGAAGAAATTTCAATTATTTGCATGTACGTAATATTAAGAATTGCTGAAGCTTGCGCCTCGGAAACTACACCACCCTGTATATTTCAAAATGTGTTTACATTTGTTATTAGAATTAACGATCAGATATCGCGCCTTTGTTGACATAATTAAGCTATTTAAATATTCAAAATAAGTGTACTTGCCTTGCTTATAATTTTAATACACGCAGTTAAGTGTCCTTATCTCGTCCGTAGTCACAGTACGACTGGATATTATATTATTACGAGCTCGCAGCAATGCCAAAAACAAATTACAATAAAATTATATAAACAATGACGAATCGCCGGTCGGTCTGAGCGGCCCACATGACTCGAATAAAAACGATCAATTTATCTAATTAAGAACAAATTGTTGTAACTACGCAAAAGAGGTGCATCGCAAAAATTTTGCAGAAGCACTGCGCGTAATTTCTTGCAAGACGCTGATTTAATTGTTATTATAGTAGTTTTTTTTACGCGAAACTAGGTTTGATAACTGTTAAGCGAAATTTTTCCCTACAAAATTTTTTCTTGGGTCGTTTTGCCTTTTGCTCCATCGATTTGAAGTTATAGGATTTATCTGTAATAAAACAACCATCTTGAAGCTAACAGTGTTTATTTGAAACAAAAAATAATTGCAAAAACTAGACATTGAATTTATGTTGCTCTTATTTGAAATATTAATTCTTAATGCGTTTCATTCCAAACCAGAATCCACCCTCGGCACCTAAAGTAAACAAATCCTTAGCAATCTTCAAAGGAATTTGACTCTTTTCCACAGGGACGAGTTCGAAATGTTGCAGGATGTAAAAGAAAACAATTTTTGTCTCCAATAACGCAAACCTAGATCCGATGCAATTGCGTGGGCCTAAACCGAATGGAAAGTAGGTGTAGGGTTTTATGTTCCCTTTGTTCTCGTCGCTGAACCTCTCCGGATCAAATCGGTCAGGATTCGGGTAGAACTCTGGGTCACGTTGTATAGCAAAGACAGGCAGCCAGAACACTGCCCCTTTTTCCAAATGCACCGGCTTTTCTTCTGGAGTGACTGCTTCTATAGTGTAAGGTTTAGTGCACTCTCTATCTATTATTACAGCGTTGGGCCATTTTCTTAGAGTTTCTGAAAGAAATGGAATTGAGGTCGAGCAATATATTGAAACAGTTCCTTTTACCAACCTGACAGAACCATATCCATATACTTCATTTTCAGAAGTCCCTCGTAAGTAATTTGCCCTCCACACTCGTGCAAAGTATCGTTGACCTCATTCCTAAGTCTTTCCTGGATATCAGGGTTCGCAGCCAGTTCGTAGGCGATGAAGCACATAAGCGAGGAAACGGAGTCGAAACCAGCGAAGAAGAAAATGAAGGCTTGCGCCACGATGTCCGTATTGGTTAGTGCCACAGGAATTTTCCCATTGTCTGAAATGCAAGCATATCATCAACATGAGTTTTGTATTTGTTCTCAAAATAGTTACCGGAGTTTGCTTCTACAGCTGTGGCGAAGCCTGTGTCCATCGTTCCATTTTCTTCATGTTTTTGCGTTCCTTTTCTTGCTTCCATCAGTAAATTTATCATGTCAGGTCTTACGATTCCCTTGTCTTCCCTAGATTTTATAGTTTCGTTCACAATGTCGTTAAAGAACGTACTCACATCTTTGCTAATAAGCGTCATTTTGGTGATCTAGAATTTGGACATGAATTAAGAGCAAATACATAAAAACAAAACATGGGGAAAGGGTAGCTAAAAAAAGGAGCAGGAGGAGTAAATTGTTGAGGACAAGGACAATAGAAGGCTGCTGGTGTTACTGCAAATGGTAGTATTAACAGTCTAAATTGCTTACCCGAATAAGTTTTGGGAACAAGAAGTATAAAGCAAACTTGATGTTGTTCCAAAGGCCTCCAAAACTAGTTGCTTTCTTACCCATCAAATAAAATTCGTTATTTGGGTCTGCTAAGGAATCGACCTTAACACCAAAAGCCGTCGTGGCTATGACATCGTTCGTGAAGCGAGTAAAGACATCCTTCATTTCCACGGTGGTTATTTCTTCGTCTTTCTTCAGAAAGTGCTGAACAAAATTTTCGGCGCATTCTGTCATTAGGACAAACATGGCCTTCATTTTGCTGCTGGTGAATGAAGGACTCAGGATGGCTCTCATGTCGCGCCACTTTTGACCTAAAGAAGTGTTAATGTTAATATGCTGATTGGAATAAAATGGTGGCTCACCTCTCAGAGAGAACAGATTTTTTTCCCATAACGGATCGGAATTTTCTGGTATGAACGGCATATGGTCGGTGAAATGGTCGAAATCTTTGACTGTCATTTGCTTTATTAACTCCGGGTCTCTCAGTACCAGAGTGGGCAGTTGGAATTGATACGTTCCAGAATATCTAAAATAATAATTTGATGTGATTGGTCGAAAAATGCATGTTTCCTTTGGTGTTTAACCTACCTTGCACCTGGAAATTCATTGTAAAGATGCACCGCAAAATCCGCCAAGCTTCTGGTTTGCATGAGAGACTTCCAGTTGTCATCTAGCACCGACATCAAATTTCCTTGCTTGACTCCGTGCTCCGTCCAATAACGGAGACATTTTGCGGTGAAGTAATACAGAAGGACAACCACCAAAGCCACCCCAAGAATTATCATCAGAATCATGCTCTATGCTTATTTTGTACCTATAACAAAATTTTATAATTTATTTACTTATTTAATAATGGCTCGGTTGAGCTTCTGTTCTTCGCTTGAGGCTATCCCTAACAATGTTTGGTGTTCCACAAGGGTCGTCTCACCGCCCACTCTGTTTCTCCTTTAGATTAATGACTCACTGTCTGCTGATTCTTACGTCTCTAGATGTTCACAACTTGGACCTTAACCAGTTCATTTGATTTGATCGGAGCCAAAACTAGACCTTGGCATTGGTCTCATGGCTTTCGTCGTTCCTTTGTTTGGTACGGTTAGGCAATAAAAGATTGATGTGTTGTGTTAGGTTAGGAATAAAAGTAAATTATCCGGCCAGTTATGGGTGTCGACAATAAATTTAATTTAGCGATAACAATATCATACGTATATAAATAAGTCAGTAAGATAGCGTGAATCATTATTTATGATCTATTATATTTTTTATGTTTAATTACTTAGAGATAACTACGAGGATTACGAGAGAAATAATTGACACTTTGGGGATTTTTTCATTATCTTCACTATCCTCCCAAAAAAAAACATTACAAATGTAAATTTGGCCATCTTTTCTTTTCGTCTTGCTAAAGTAGTCGTGGAAACTGGCATAGTTTTTGAGCAATCAACAGAAATCGGACAAAAATTTATGAATTTAACTCTGGACCTAGAAATTTGATGTACCCCGTATATATCTTTTGAAATATGTTTATACTTGTTACTGAAATTAATGATCGGATACCGCGCATTATTTTTTATTGGGTTATTAAAATGTTTAAAATAAGTGTACTTGCCTGTATCAATCAATGCAATGGTTTTAAAAACTGTTATGTTCTCTCTGTTTCACGTGTAACTAAAAATTAGTTTTATCTCTTCACTACCGCTCTTAATTTTGTTTAATCCACACAGTTTATTATTTTTATCTCGTCAGTAGTCACAGTACGAATGATACGAATAGCAGTAAATTATTACGACCTCGTGTATTACGAAGCATTGCCAAAAACAAAATAAAATTGTTATCTAAACAGTGGCGACTGGACCACATGACTCCAATAGATGACCAATTCATCTAATTAAGAACGTTGTACGCAAAGAACGTGCATCGCAAAAATTTTGTAGAAATACTGCACGTGATTTCTTGCAAGGCAAGACATAGATTTAATTATTATTATAATGATTGTTTTTATATGGGATGTTTTCGAAAATCGTGCACTTGAGTTGATAACATCATTTCAAAAAAATTCTTTAAATTCAATAGTTTTTCAGGGCACTAAATTTTCTGTTTTCATAGAGAGTTTAAAGAAAACAAAAAAAATTCAACTTCCCGAATATATCACTTTCCAGCAATTATTTTGCCTAATTTCCCTCCACTATTTTATTTTTCTAATAAAACAATCATTTCGAGGCGAACAATGTTTATTTAAAACGAAAAACACTTTCATAAACAAAAAATTAACAAGTATAAAGTTCATGTTTTAAATATTAATTCTTAATGCGTTTCATTCCGAACCAGAACCCACCCTCAGCATTTAAATTAAAGTTATTCTTAGAAAGCTTCACAGGTATTTGACTCTTTTCCACAGGAACGAGTTCGAAATGTTGCAGGATATAGAAAAATATAATTTTTGTTTCCAATAGCGCAAACCTAGAGCCGATGCAATTGCGGGGGCCTAAGCCGAATGGGAAGTAGGTGTAGGGTTTTATGTTTCCTTTGTTCTCGTCGCTGAACCTCTCCGGGTCAAAGCGCTCAGGATTTGGAAAATACTCCGGGTCGTGATGTATACCAATCATGGGCAGCCAAAGTACTGCCCCTTTTTCCAAATGTATCGGTTTCTCATCTGGCATAGTCGGTTCGATGGTGTAGGGTTTAGTGCATACTCTATCCGCCAGTATGCCAACGGGCCATTTTCTTAGAGCTTCTAAAAAAATTTGAAAATACAGTTTTTTTTTAATCTAATCATAATTATTTTTATTACCTGATACAACCATATCCATATACTTCATTTTTAGAAGACCCTCGTAAGTTACTTTCCCCCCACACTCGTGCAAAGTAGCGTTGACTTCCTTCCTAAGTCTCTCTTGAATATCAGGATTGGCAGCTAGTTCATAGGCAGCGAAGCACAGAAGGCTGGAGACGGTGTCGAAGCCAGCGAAGAAGAAAATTAAAGCTTGCGCCGTAATGTCGATGTTGGTTAGTGCCACAGGAGCTTTTCCATTGTCGGAAATGCATGTTGATTGTAAAGCTGTCGCGAAGCCCGTGTCAATCGTTTCGTTTTCTTCGTGTTTCTGTGTTCCTTTTCTTGCCTCCATCAGCAAATTTATCATGTCAGGTCTTACGATCCCCTTCTCTTCCCTGGTTTTTATAGTTTCGTTCACAATGCTTTTGAAGAACGTGCTCACTTCTTCACTGAAAAGTGTTCCTTTGGAAATCTAGAATTATGAATTTAATAAAGATCAAATACTTATATAAACATAAAATTGGTCAATGTTCTTGCGAAGTTGTTGGTACCTTCAATATGAGATGACAGCGACTATAGACTAATACCAAGTACTTGAACAAGTGCCTCTAAAGTTTTTAACATCTCCAGACGAAGTTAACTTAGTTGCTGTGTCTTACTTTGGAAGATGGGCTTCCGTGATTAGAAAGATGTACTTAAACTGGGGGTGAGGGCAGTAGGAAAGCACCAACCCGGTACTACGTTGCATTAAGTTTTGATGGTGTTACTAGAGTTGCATTAATTTGATAAAATAATTGCTTACCCGATTAAGCTGTGGGAATAGGAAGTACACAATAATCCTTAAATTTTTCCAAAAGCCGCTGAAATCAGTAGCCTCTTTACCCATTAGATAAAATTTATTATTTGGTTCTGCTAATGAGTCGACCTTGGTACCAAAAGCCGTCGTGGCTATGACATCGTTCGTGAAACGAGTAAAGATATCTTTAAATTCCACAGTGACTATCTCTTCGTCTTTCTTCAGGAAATGCTGCACAAAACTTTCGGCACATTCTGCCATTAGAACAAACATGGCTCTCATTTTGCTGCTTGTGAATGAAGGGCTTAGGATGGCTCTCATGTCCCGCCACTTTTGACCTAAAAAAGTGTTAATGTGCTTATTGGATCATGCTAGAGGATCATGTCTAATGGAAAAAATTATATTTTACTCTTGAAATGATGGCTTACCTCTGAGAGCGAACAAATTTTTTTCCCATAATGGATCGGCATCTTCTGGTAGAAACGCCACATGGTCGGTGAAATGGTCAAAATCTTTGATGGTGATTTGCTTTATTAACTCCGTATCTCTCAGCACCAAAGTGGGCAAGTTGAGTTGATATATTCCGGAATATCTGAAATAATTAACTATCAACTATTTTTGTGCAGTTTCTCCGAAAGAGTACCTAAAAAGTCAACCAAAATTTCTCTGTTACCAAAACAAGTTACCTCTTGGTTTTTTTACTGTTTGACATTTCTAATTGTTGGTTCTGGTGACTAAGTAATTGGGTTACGTTTTGTCCTACCTTACACCTGGAAATTCCTTGTAAGCAAGCTCCACAAAATCCGCTATGCTTCTGGTTTGCAAGAGGTTCTTCCAGTTTTCACATACTATCGACATAAAACTTCCTTGCTTGACTCCACGTTCCGTCCAATAACTGAGGAATTTTGCGATGAAGTAATAGAGAAGGGCGGCTACCAAAGCCACCCCAAGAATTATCATCAGCAGCATGCCCTTTGTTTATTTTATACCTAAAACAAAATTTTATAATTTTATTTCGGGACTATAGATTCATAAAATGGATATTTATAAAGTCTATAAGATGGAGAATATAAAGTTACAGTTGAGTTGAGGCTATGCCTAACTATGTTTGGTATTCCACAAGGACCGTCTCGACGCCCACTCTGTTTTTCCTTCACGTTAATGACTTATTCTCTGCAACAATTAATCGTGAATTTAAGCTGGTAAAAGCCAGTTAGTGCAGTTGATTCTTACACCTCCAGATGTTCACAACTTACACCGAATCAGTTTTACAGAATGGAATGATCTTGTTTTGTTCAATTGATTTGATCGAGCTGGCCTTGGCCTCAACACCTAGAGCCACATGACCTTCGTCGTTCCTTTTTTGTTTGTTGGGCGATAGAATAGGAAAGGGTTGTGTTAGGTTAGGAATAATTGATATGATACGATATTGAGTGTCAACAACAAATTTAATATTTAAAAATAACAATATTATTCATACTTTAAGTTGTTAAGTTTTAATAAATCTGCTATTATATTTTTCATGATTAAACTGTCTCCGTATATTACGAGAGCAGATAATTGACACTTCAGCGATTGGGGATTTTCATTATTTTATTATCTTCACTATTGTTTCCTTAATTAATAACTATACTGATTGTGAGACAATTCAATGTCACGAGGCCAAGTTATGTAACTTTCGCTAATGATTATACCGGGTGTAAACGAATAGTGGGCCACCCCTGTAACTTCCTCGTTTTTAAAGATATCAGGATAAAATTTTGTATGGTGAAATTAGGTAAGATTTCCAACTTTTTGAGACTTATCCGCCATATTTGTCCCTTCCGGTTTCACCGGAAGTGACCCCAATAGTCTTTTCTAAACGGACCACTCTGTATGTTTTTACATTTTTTAAACAAAGATCACATTTTGGATACATTTATGCTGTTTTTTAACAATTTATACAGGGTTGCACGAAAAATATTTCGAATTTTAGTTGTCAATCTAGATGGCTGCGAATATATTAAAATTATTTTTGTTCCAATGTATTTCATATAAAAAATACGAAAACGTCAATATGTTCAATAATACATCATACAGGATGCTCTAAACTCATTAAAAACACATTTTTCAAAATAACTCTCTCATTGGAACAAAAATAATTTTAACATATTCGCAGCCATCTAGATTGACATCTAAAATTCGAATTATTTTTCGTGCAACCCTGTATAAATTGTTCAAAAAATGTGTTTATTTCAAAAACGTAAAAACATACAGGGTGGTCCATTTAGAAAAGACTATTGGGGTCATTTCCGGTGAAACCGGAAGTGACAAATATGGCGGATAAGTCTCAAAAAGTTGGAAATCTTACCTAATTTCACCATACAAAATTTTACCCGATATCTTTAAAAACGAGGAATTTACAGGGGTGGCCCACTATTCGTTTACACCCGGTATAGTTATTGCAATCAAAAATTATTATCCGGGAGGTTTTTTTTCGAAAAAATTATCACACGCCTGTTTCGTATTCGGTGGGTCACCCTGTATATGGTAGGTAGTCAGACCGACAGATGTTTGAAAAAGTGTTGGATTCAGCCAGGTCGCAATTATTAGTTTTTAATATAATTTCGTTTATACGCAGATTTGGACGATAATGTCAGTCATACAGGGCGAGCCACGCTGAAGGTATGACAACGCCGGATTTTTTTTTCGCGAAAACTGAAATTGTTTTTGAGTAATCAACAGAAATTTAGCAAAAAAATTGGGACCTAGGAATTTGGTACACCCCGTATATATTTTTTATTTTATTAAAATTGATGCTCGGATATCGCGCATTATTTCTTAGGTTATTAAAATAGTGGTACTTGCCTGTATCAGTCAATACAATAGCTTAAAAAACTGTTAGGTACGTTTTGTATTTCACATGTGACTAAAAATAAGTTTTATCTCTTCACTATCTCTTCCAATTTTATTTCATACGCGCAATTAATTGTTTTTATCTCACCAGTAGTCGCAGTTCGAATGATAGGTACGAATAGCACTAAATTATTACGACCTCGTGTGTTATGTTATGTTATTTTATTATTTAAACAATGCCGAATCACCGCTCGGTTCGACTGGACCACATGACTCCAATAGATAACCAATTCATCTGATTAATAACAAAACAAGTTTTCGTTGTACCCGCGCAAAAAAGGTGCATTAAAAAATTAAAACTCGAAACGACTAACATTTATTTAAAACGAAAATATCTTGCATAAACAAGCAATTATAATAAAGTCTATACTGTTCTTATTTTAAATATTAATTCTTAATGCGTTTCATTCCGAACCAGAACCCATCCTCAGCGCTTAAATTAAAGCTATTCTTGGCAAGCTTCACAGGAATTTGGCTTTTTTCCACAGGAACGAGTTCGAAATGTTGCAGGATATAGAAAAATATAATTTTTGTTTCCAATAGCGCAAACCTAGAGCCGATGCAATTGCGGGGGCCTAAGCCGAATGGAAAGTAGGTGTAGGGTTTTATGTTTCCTTTGTTCTCGTCGCTGAACCTCTCCGGGTCAAAGCGCTCAGGATTTGGAAAATACTCCGGGTCGTGATGTATACCAATCATGGGCAGCCAAAGTACTGCCCCTTTTTCCAAATGTATCGGTTTCTCATCGGGAATAGTTGGTTCGATGGTGTAGGGTTTAGTGCATACTCTATCCAATAGTATGCCAACGGGCCATTTCCTTAGAGCTTCTAAAAGAAAATGAGAGATATAGTTTTATTTTTCTGAATTTAATCATAGCTATTTTTATTACCTGATACAACCATATCCATATACTTCATTTTTAGAAGGCCCTCATAAGTTACTTTCCCTCCACACTCGTCCAAAGTAGCGTTGACTTCCTTTCTAAGTCTCTCTTGGATATCGGGATTCACAGCTAGTTCATAGGCAGTGAAGCACATAAGGTCGGAGACAGTATCGAAACCAGCGAAGAAGAATATTAAAGCTTGCGCCGTAATGTCGATGTTGGTTAGTGCCACAGGAATTTTCCCATTGCCTGAAATGCATGTCGATTGTCTTTAAATTTATACCACATTGCATTGGTCTTAAAATAGTTAGTTACCAGTGGTTGATTCTAAAGCTGTGGCGAAGCCCGTGTCAATCGTCTCATTTTCTTCATGTTTCTGTATTCCTTTTCTTGCCTCCATCAGCAAATTTATCATGTCGGGTCTTACGATTCCCTGCTCTTCCCTGGTTTTTATAGTTTCGTTCACAATGCCCTTAAAGAACGTACTTACTTCTTCACTGAAAAGCGTTCCTTTGGAGATCTAGAATTATGGACATGAAGAGCAAAAATATAAAAATGAAGTTGGTTAATGTTACGTTGGAAGATGAGTTTTCGTGATGTACTTAAAACAGTAAATCGGGAGCGAGAGGCGTTCGAAAAGAGAGTAAGTTTTGGTGGTGTCACTAGAGTTGCATTAATTTGATAAAATAAGTGCTTACCCTATTAAGCTGTGGGATTAGGAAGTATATAATAAGCTTAAAATTTTTCCAAAAGCCGCTGAAATCAGTAGCTTCTTTGCCCATCAGATAAAATTTATTATTTGGTTCTGCTAATGAATCGACCTTGGTACCAAAAGCCGTCGTGGCTATGACATCGTTCGTGAAACGAGAAAAAATGTCTTTAAACTTCACAGTAACTATCTCTTCGTCTTTCTTCAGAAAATGCTGCACAAAGGTTTCGGCACATTCTGCCATTAGAACAAACATGGCTCTCATCTTGCTGCTTGTGAAGGAGGGACTTAGGATGGTTCTCATGTCTCGCCACTTTTGACCTAATAAAGTGGTAATGAGCTTATTGGATGATGCCAGAGGAAAATGTCTAATGGGAAAAATTATTTTTCACTCTTGAAATAAAGACCTACCTCTGAGAGCGAACAAATTCTTTTCCCATAATGGATCTGCATCTTCTGGTAGAAACGCCAAATGGTCGGTGAAATGGTCAAAATCTTTGATGGTGATTTGCTTTATTAATTCCGGATCTCTCAGCACCAAAGTGGTCAAGTTGAGTTGATATATTCCGGAATATCTGAAATAATTAACTATCAACTATTTTTGTGCAGTTTCTCCGAAAGATTACCTAAAAAGTCAACCAAAATTTCTCTGTTACCAAAACAAGTTACCTCTTGGTTTTTTTACTGTTTGACATTTCTAATTATTGGTTCTGGTGACTAAGTAATTGGGTTACGTTTTGTCCTACCTTACACCTGGAAATTCCTTGTAAACAATCTTCACATAATCCGCAACGCTTCTGGTTTGCAAGACGGACTTCCAGTTCTCACGGAGTATCGACACAAAACTTCCTTGCTTGACTCCACGCTCCGTCCAATAACTGAGTTTTCTTGCGATGAAGTAACAGAGAAGGGCGGCTACCAAAGCCACCCCAATAATTATCATCAGCATCATGTTCTTCGCTTATTTTATACCTAAAACAAAATTTTATAATTTGAAGGAGAATATAAAGTTACAGGTGTTGAGGCTCTCCCTATCAATGTTTGGTGTTCCACAAGGATCGTCTCGCCGCCCGCTCTGTTTTTCCTTCACGTTAATGACTTACTCTCTGCAACAATTAATCGTGCATTCAAGCTGGTAAAAGCCAGTTAGTGCAACTGATTCTTACACCTCCAGATGTCACAACTTACACCTAATCAGTTTTACAGAATGGAATTCAATTGATCTTGTTTTGTTCAGTTGATTTGATCGAGCTGGCCTTGGCCTCAACACTTAGCCGTATCTAGAGCCACATGGCCTTCGTCGTTCCTTTTTTGTTTGTTAGGCGATAGAAAAGTAAAGGGTTGTGTTAGGTTAGGAATAAATGATATGATATGATATTGAGTGTCAACAACAAATTTAATTTAAAAATAACAATATTATTCATACTTATATATAAATAAGTTGTTAAGATAAAATAAATCTACTATTATATTTTTTAAGATTAAACTGTCTCCGTAAATTACGAGAGCAGATAATGGACACTTCAGCGAATTGGGGATTTCATTATCTTCACTATTGTGTTATTTTTCTTCCCTAATTAATAACGATACTGATTGTGAGACAATTCAGTGTCACGAGTTATGTAACTTGTGCTAACGATTATAGGTATAGTTATTGCAATAAAATATTATTATCCGAGAGGTTTTTTTTCGAAAAAATTATCATCAAGCAGAAAACACGCCTGTTTCATATTCGGTGGGTCACCCTGTACAGGGTTATCCAACGAAAAGGCCCACCCTTATATTTTCTTTATTTTTCGAGTTAGGAAAAAATGTTTCAAATAAAAGTTGTAGTGAATCAAATGAACTCATTTAAAACCCCTGCAAAGGATATACAGGGTGTTCCATAAAAGCGGGACAAACCTAACTTACATTTTTTTAAATGGAACACCCTATATTTTTTTACATTTTTCAAATCTGTGTTTTTTTGTGATTTCAAATATACATATATGTTGTATCTTATCTTTTACTGTTTTTTATTTATTGCAAATTTCGTGAACAATATTATTTATACCACCAGCATCTGCATGCGTATCAATCAGGTTAGCCATGGATGAAAAACAATTAATTTGACACTTATGCCTTACAGAATAATTGAATAAATTCAAAAGCAAACTTTTCATCCATGGCTAACCTGATTGATACGCATACAGATGCTGGTGGTATAAATAATATTGTTCACGAAATTTGTAATAAATAAAAAACAGTAAAAGAAAAGATACAACATATATGGATATTTGAAATCACAAAAAAACACAGATTTGAAAAATGTAAGAAAATATAGGGTGTTCCATTTAAAAAAATGTATGTTAGGTTTGTCCCGCTTTTATGGAACACCCTGTATATTTTTTGCAGGGGTTTCAAATGAGTTCATTTGATTCACTACAACTTTTATTTGAAACATTTTTTCCTAACTCGAAAAATAAGGAAAATATAAGGGTGGGCCTTTTCGTTGGATAACCCTGTATACAGTAGGTAGCCAGACCGACAGATGTTTGAAAAAGTGCTGGATTCAACCGGGTCGCAATTATTAAATAATTCTGTTGCAATATGAAAAAGGATGTTTTTAATATAATTTCGTTTACAGGGCGAACCACGCTGAAGGTATGACGTGGTCGGATTTTTTTTTTCGCGATAACTGAAATTGTTTTTGAGTAATCAACAGAAATTTAACAAAAAATTTCGGACCTAGGAATTTGGTACACCCCGTATATATTTTTTATTTTTTAGCTAATTAATGGTCGGATATCGCGCATTATTTCTTAGGTTATTAAAATAGGGGTACTTGCCTGTATCAGTCAATTCAGTAGCTTGGAAAACTGTTACGTTTTGTGTTTCACATGTGACTAAAAATAAGTTTAATCTCTTCACTATCGCTTTCAATTTTATTTCATACACGCAATTAATTGTTTTTATCTCGTCAGTAGTCACAGTTCGAATGATAGGTACCAACAGCACTAAATTATTCCGACCTCGCAGTGGCAAAAACAAAATTTTATTATTTAATCGAATCATCGCTCGGTTCGACTGGACCACATGACACCAATAGATGACCAATTCATCTGATTAATAACAATACAAGTTTTCGTTGTACCTACGCAAAAAGGTGCTTCGCAAAAATTTTGTAGAAACCTTGCGTGTAATTTCTTGTAGGACGCTGATTTAAATATTATTATAATGGTTGGTTTTATACGGGATGTTTGCGAAATTTTTAAAAAAATATTTAAAAAAATAACAGTTCCTCATTGTTAGACAATTTTAATATCAGTAAGATGGTAGTTTCGAATTTATTTGTAATAAAACAGTCATTACGAAGTGAAAAATGTTTATTTAAAACGAGAAACACTTTCATAAACAAAAAACTAACAAATATAAAGTATATATAAAGTATAAATATTAATTCCTAATGCGTTTCATTCCGAACCAGAATCCACCTTCGGCATTTAAATTAAAGCTACTCTTAGAAAGTTTCAAAGGAATTTGACTTTTTTCCACAGGAACGAGTTCGAAATGTTGCAGGATATAGAAAAATATGATTTTTGTTTCCAATAGCGCAAACCTAGAGCCGATGCAATTGCGGGGGCCTAAACCAAATGGAAAGTAGGTGTAGGGTTTTATGTCTCCTTTGTTTTCGTCGCTGAATCTCTCCGGATCAAATCGGTCAGGATTTGGGAAATGCTTTGGGTCGTGATGTATGGCAAACATGGGCAGCCAAAATACTGCCCCTTTTTCAAAGTGCAACGGTTTCTCATCAGGCGTAGCTGGCTCAATGGTGTAGGGCTTGGTACATACTCTATCCACTAGTATGGCAATGGGCCATTTTCTTAGGGTTTCTACAAGAAAATGGAGTTAGTTGAAATATTTTTTTGGAACGATTTTTATTACCTGATACAACCATATCCATATACTTCATTTTTAGAAGGCCCTCGTAAGTTACTTTCCCTCCACACTCGTGCAAAGTATCGTTGACCTCCTTCCTAAGTCTTTCCTGGATATCAGGATTCGCAGCTAGTTCGTAGGCAGTGAAACACATCAGGGCGGAGACAGAATCGAAACCAGCGAAGAAGAAAACTAAAGCTTGCGCCGTAATGTCAATGTTGGTTAGAACCACAGGAATTTTCCCATTGGCTGAAATGGATAGTCTTTAAATTTACTCTACATTGTTCTTGAAATAGTTACCAGAGTTTGATTCTATAGCTGTGGCGAAGCCTGTGTCAATCGCTTCATTTTCTTCATGTTTCTGGATGCCTTTCCTTGCCTCCATCAGCAAATTTATCATGTCAGGTCTTACGATTGCCTTCTCTTCCCTAGTTTTTATAGTTTCGTTCACGAGGCTTTTAAAGAACGTACTTACTTCCTCACTGAATAGTTTTACTTTGGTAATCTAGAATTATGGATTTAATTAGGACATGGAGTAAGAGCAAATACCAACCCTCTGTTGCTACGTGGTAAAATAATTGCTTACCCGATTAAGCTGTGGGAATAGGAAGAATACAATAAACTTCAAAGTTTTCCAAAAGCCGTTTACATTGGTTGCTTCTTTGCCCATCAAATAAAATTCATTATTTGGCTCTGCTAACGAATCAACCTTAACACCAAAAGCCGTGGTGGCTATGACATCATTCGTGAAACGAGTGAAAGTGTCTTTAAATTCCACAGTAACGATTTCTTCGTCTTTCTTCAGGAAATGTTGCGCAAAACTTTCGGCACATTCTACCATTAGAACAAACATGGCTCTCATCTTGCTGCTTGTGAAGGAGGGACTTAGGATGGTTCTCATGTCTCGCCACTTTTGACCTAAAATAGTCTGATTCAAAACTCCAGACAATTAGAATAAATGATGCTTACCTTTGAGAGCGAACAAATTTTTTTCCCATAACGGATCGGAATTTTCTGGCAAAAACGCCAAATGGTCGGTAAAATGGTCAAAATCTTTGACAGCGATTTGCTTTATCAATTCCGGATCTCTCAGCACCAAAGTGGGCAGTCGGAACTGATACATTCCGGAATATCTAAAATAATCAACTGGTTACTTAAAGTTCTAGTTTTTTTTACTTTTTTTTTGTCTTACCTTGTACCTGGAAATTCATTGTAATAATGCGTCACTAAATCCGCCACGCTTCTGGTTTGTATCACAGACCCCCAGGTATCACGGATTACTGACGTTACATTTCCTTGTTTGACTCCACGCTCCACCCAATAATTTAGGGGTTTTAGGATGAAGTAATAAAAAAGAACGACCACCAAAACCGCCCCGATAATCACCAATAGCATCTTCGTCTTTGTCTACTGTATAACTAAAAAAATACAGGCAGTAGAGTACTTGTAACTTCGGTATATTCGGGGAATTTGTAGTTTAACAATTATATTGTAGAGTAAATAAACAGCACGATTAATCTGTTATGAATTATTTATTATCTAATGTTTATGTTTACATACAGGGTGTCAAAAATGCGGAAAAGTTAAATATTTTATTCTAATTTTTGTAATGAGGTTGCGGCTCCTTATATTTTTCACTCAACGCATTGAGTGAAAATCCAAAAAAAAAAACAATAAAATTCCAAAAAGAAAATTAATACGGTCTAATTTTAGCTATTCAACTCTAATTAATTATCGAATATCAGGTATTATTTACATGATTAAGTTATTTAAATGTCCAAAATACTTGCCTATATCAATAAATACAATAATTTACAAAACTGTTGTGTTATTTTCTATTTCACATGTAATTAAAAACAGATTTTATCTTTCCCACTATCGTACTCAATACGCGCAGTTAATTGTTTGTATCTCATCAGTCGTCACAGTACGGATAATAATACGAATGCGAATGGAATTAAATTGATACGATCGCTCGTATTATATAGCATTGAGAAGACCAAAATAAAACATTATCTAAACATTGGCGAATCGCCGGCCGCTCCGATTAAGCCTCTTATGGCATGACTCACAGAACACTGATTCATTTGATAGAGTTTTCGTCACATGCAGAATAGGTGCATTGCAAAAATTTTGCAATTTCCCATTAACGAAAATAGGCAAGAGAAATAGTCATCCCTTCGCCGAAGAATAATGTTGTACTATCCGAATCCGGTATAGTGCGGAGGAATCTCCCCCTGACGACTGCACATTTTTAAGAATCTTCTGGATCATAAATTAAAAAATTGTTGTAATCAGTAATCAGTTTATTTAAAACAAAGAAAGCCATCTACAACATAATACAGGCATAATATTAGTGTATTGTATTATTTTATACATTCATTTTGTATACGTTTTAGTCCAAACCAGAAACCACCCTCAGCAGTTAGACTCATGACCTTCCTAGAAACCTTCAAAGGAATCTCGCTTTTTTCCACAGGAACGATTTCAAAATGCTGCAAGACATGGAAAAACACAGCTTTTGTTTCCAATAGCGCAAACCTAGATCCGATGCAATTGCGAGGGCCTAAACCAAATGGAAAGTAGGTGTAGGGTTTTACGTCTCCTTTGTTTTCGTCACTGAACCTGTCCGGATTAAATCGCTCAGGATTTGGGAAATGTTCTGGGTCATGATGAATACCAAAGATGGGAAACCAAACTAGTGCCCCTTTTTCCAAACGTAGCGGTTTCTCTTCAGGCGTAGCTGGTTCGATGGTGTATGGTTTGGTGCATACTCTATCCGTTGCCACGGCGATCGGCCATTTTCTTAGGGCTTCTAAAAATTAGTTTTTATTAAAACGGTCAATTCAAAGTTTCTTTTACCAACCTGATATAACCATATCCATGTACTTCATTTTCATAAGGCCCTCGTAAGTTACTTTCCCTCCGCACTCGTGCAAAGTGGCATTGATTTCCATCCGAAGCTTTTGTTGGATATCAGGATTCGCAGCTAGTTCATAGGCAGCGAAGCACATAAGGCCTGAGACAGTTTCGAAACCAGCGAAAAAGAAAATTAACGCTTGTGCTGTGATGTCGACGTTGGTTAGTTCCATGGGAATTTTTCCTTTCACTGAAACGCGAAGAGTATCAAGAGTTTACTTAATAAATTGGTAAATTTTCTCAAAATAGTTACCAGTGTTTGATTCTAAAGCTGTGGCGAAGCCTGTGTCAATCGCTTCATTTTCTTCATGTTTCTGTATTCCTTTCCTTGCCTCCATCAGCAAATTTATCATGTCAGGTCGCACTATCCCCTTTTCCTCCCTGGTTTTTATGGATTCATCTACAAGGTCTTTAAAAAAGGCACTTACTTCTCTGTTGAAAAGTTCTATTTTGAACCACTGGAAATATAGATCTAATTAGGATGCAAAATTGTGATTCGATACTGAACAAACAAAATAATTTCTTACTAGAAACAATTTTGGGCATATGAAGCATAAAATAAACTTTATAGTTTTCCAAATGCCGGTGAAATTGGTAGCTTTTTTACCCATCAGATAAAATTCGTTGTTTGGCTGATCCAGAGAATTAACCTTAACACCGAAAGCTGTCGTGGCGATTACATCGTTCGTGAAACGGGTGAAGATGTCTTTCATTTCCACAGTGACTATCTCTTCGTCTTTCTTCAGAAAATGCTGCACGAAATCTCCGGCACATTCCCTAATTAGAACAAACATGGCTCTCATTTTGCTGCTTGTGAATGATGGACTTAGAATTGATCTCATGTCGTGCCACTTTTGACCTAAAGAATTGCAAAATGGATTTTAAAAAATCTGTACGTTTTCTTCCTAGTTACTAGAACTTGAAACTATTTATTAAAAAAAGTTGGTGAAACATTCACAGAGTGGAAAGGCTTACCTTTGAGACCTACCAAATTTCTTGTCCATAACGGATCGACGTCTTCTGGTATAACCCTATTATGGTCGGTAAAGTGGTCGAAATCTTTAACGGTGATTTGTTTTATTAAGTCCGGGTCTTTCAACAGCAAAACCGGTTTAGAGAATTGATACGTTCCAGAGTATCTAAAACGATATAGTGGAGGGAAGTTAGTCAAAATAATTGATGAAAAATGATGTAATCGGGAAGTTGAATTTTTTTTCTTTGTGTTCTTTTTATACAAGCAAATGAGTCGAAAACCGAAAAAATTAGCATAATCGGGCTGGGGCTTCGCCAGAAAGGCACGTAAAAGGGCAATTTTGATGCATTTCGAGTGCATCGCTACACTATTTTTTAAAGTATCTCCGGCTCTATTGGTCGTAGAAAAATTAAAAAAAAAAACACAAAATACTCGTATCAAACTGTTGGGGTATAGTTGCAATAAAAGTACATTCTAACCTCAAAAAAATCCTTATTTTTTTTTACTAATAATGCAATAAGTGGGGTAAAATCTTCTGATCTTTACGAAAACTGGAGAAAACATGTATTTTCATGCTAGAAATACGTGATTAAATTTATAAAAAAAAAAAATTTTTTTTTTTACCTTACGCCAGGGCATTTGTTGTAAACGTATGTCACCATCTCCGACAAGCTCTGACGTTTTGTGAGGGTCTTCCAGTTATCGCCAAAGAACCACGCCGTTTCCCCTTGCTGAACTCCACGCTCCGTCCAATAATTGTACGGTTTTACGAAGAAGTAGTAAAAAAGGACGGCTGCCAGAACCGCCCCAAGGATCATAATCAGCATCTTTCCTTTTGTTTATTCTAACCTAAAAACTAAAACGTTTGACAATATTTTTTTTTTGAAATGATAATTGTTTTGGTTAATATTCTTATCCCTAGTTATTTATGCCCAACATCGAACCCAATTGCGGAGCAGAAATATGCATGTATATAGATGTAAATACAAAATAAGTATTTTTCCAATTGTCCCTCTAAATAATTCTTAATAGATGAGAATAAAAAAATTAAACTGCTACCAACAGCTATTCTAAGGGCAATGTGCCCCGCCGAGCGCTGAAGCACAAGTAAGCGGCATATTTAAAAACAGTTGACAATTGCAGTTTGAACGTAAATATATATTTTTTGGGATGATTTGACGATAAACAATAAGAGTCTGTAGTGGTTAGTAGCTTCAGTATGACTGCATCTTATCTATAACAAAAAAAAAAAAATAAAAGCTTCATGCTGGATCTTTTCACAGAGGTTGAAAAATGCCCACAACCTGCGCCTATGGGATTTGTTTATCTATCTATCTATCGATTTATATACTGTATATATTTAAATTTCTTGCTTGTAAACAAACAAACATTGAAAAGAGTTTTATAATAAAAAATACTTACCTTGTCAACAGATTATTTTAATTATTATATTGTTCTCTTCTCTGTCACACGTAGCGACTCATATTATCAATAACACTGCTAATTTACGTATAATAGTTGTTCGTACTTATCACAGTAAGAGCGTAATGTGCGCAGATATTAGGATCCTGCGTATTATATTTAAAACTGAAATCGAAAAGCAAAATGAACTGCTTATCTAAACCTAAACACTGGCGGTTCGCGGTCTGATATGATCATCAGGCGCTCATGGAAAATGTAGTTATGTAATTTTATGCAAGTAGCGTACAGGGGTATTCACTAAAGATTGCCCCCCTTAACTTTTTTATTTTTGGTCTGAGAAAAAAATGCTAAAGACAAAAGTTTTAGGAAACTTTCTTCACATCCCTGTGCATCAAACAAAAAAACAATCGAGCATCGCGTTTCAAAGATATACGACAAACTTGGGGTTTTTTTAATGGAATGCCCTGTATATTTTTGGATTTTTGAAATCTAGGCTTTTTCCCGATTCCAGCAATATATGCATGTTATATGTTTGCTCTAACCGTTTACGTTATATTGCACATTTAAATATCGAAATTTACATAATCGAAATAAGTGTTTAAGAAACAGAAAGCTATGAAAAATTGTCATAGAAACAAAAACAAGTAAAGTTGCTATTAGTTTGACAGGTGTCCTAAGTTATTAATATCGTTATTTATTGTTATCACTTAGTAAGAATGGTCTATTATTCGTATTCTATTGACGAGAAAAATTATATTATTCATTCCATTAAAAAAAATTCCCAAGTTTGTCGTATATCTTTGAAACGCGATGCTCGATTGTTTTTTTGTTTAATGCACAGAGATGTGAAGAAAGTTTCCTAAAACTTTTGTCTTTTGCATTTTTTTCTCAGACCAAAAATAAAAAAGTTAAGGGGGGACAATCTTTAGTGAATACCCCTGTACATAAGCTTATGGTGGTCAAGGAGGACTGAATTAGTTTGTCGGCTTGCCTATTAGTCTAGGTTTATTTTTTCAAATTCGAATCTTTAGAAGCAAATCATATTACTTTTTGCCAACCTAAGTTTACAGAGTAATACGACCCCGCTGATTCCGAAAATTCCGGTTGTCATCTCGAAATAAGGGTTGAACTACCTCAAAACCACCCCTAAAGGTACATTTTTTCAGTTTATCGAGAATATCTCCGTAAGAAGTGAATTGAGAGAAAAAAGTCAAGACGGCTGAAATGTAGCTTATAAAATTTCCTTTAAGATGGTGTATATAAAGTGATAACCCCACTAGCCCATTGGCGTACAATGGGGGTCTAAAATGAGATAATTTAAAAAAATTAGCGAAATAGTTAACCATAGTTGTTCAGAAGGTTATTACTTCACGTTACGTGCGAAATATATTCAGATTTTCATCACCTGTAATGTTACGAATGTCATGGGCGTAGAAAAGGGGTACTCGTCTCGGCTTGATTTTCAGGGAAGACTTCCGAAATGACTCCTAGAAGCAAATCATATCAGTTTTTGACAACCTATGGTTTAGGGGTAATTCTTTAAAATTATGTATATAAACTGATAATCTCACTAGCCCATTGGCGTGCAATGAGGGTCTAAAATGAGATAATTTATAAAAAAATCAGCGAAACAGTTATCCATAGTTGTTCAGAAGGTTATTATTTCACATTACGTGCGAAATATAAATATATTCAGATTTTCATTACCTGTAATGTTGCTAATATCATGGGCGTAGAAAGAGGTAGTCGCTCTTATTGATTTTCAGTAATCCCTTCTTAAATACCCCTAGAAGCAAATCATATCAGTCTTTGACAACCTATGGTTTAAGGGTAATTCGACCTAACCGATTTCAAAAATTTCGGTTAAGAGTTCAAGATGGCGATAAAAAAGTACTATAAATTGAAAAAGGAAATAAAGAGTTTTTAAATGTGAAATGTTAAAAAAAAATTGTAAATAATTGGATTGAGAATCATCAGAATCATCAGTTTCATCTGCATCCGGATATTCGTGTAGCTGATTTAGCTCTACATTCAAGCAACCAGGCGAACATGAGCACATGCTGGTTTCAAACCAGATTTGCGACATTTGCATAATCTGTTCGAGCAGAGACTAGTTTTGCATGAGCACGTGACTATTTCTATACGAGCGCTGGTTACCGGTGGGAAGGTGGTGAGAACTGGCTTTAACCCTTAAAAATAACGTTAAAATGTACAAATAAATACGATACCAATATCGAGTCTCCAACCATTATCCGTCGGAGATATGGATACTTCGGGAAAGTGGGCACTTTCCCAAATAAACACTTGATAACGTGCTCTTCTTATGTGGAGATGTAAAGCATCAGATGTAGGTGACATTTGCTCAGGTTGCTTCAGCTTTTCAAATAGAGTACATCTTGCTGCGTCCGCTGATTCAGCATCAATGTTATACAGTTTCAGTACAAACATTTCAGCTGAATCTATCGCTGATGTCACTGTGCAGTTCTGTATGTCTGATGTAGATGTTCCAAGCTCGGTTTTTTGTCACGGCGTGCAAAGAATGATGTTACATCACATCCGGTAAGCGCATGAAATGCCAGCAAATTGGATTTCAGAAGTGCTGCAAGTTTTTGACAAATGCTATGAATTAGAATGTACTTCTTCGAATGTGATGTACCAGCTATCAGACGTAACTCATCGTAATTAATCTTCTCAAAATGATAAATTAATTAAAGCAGAACATCAGTATCCCTGCACATAACAAATGATTTTTCAGCTGAACTGTTGACAGCGTGGAGAATCAGACGGGTATCAGCTTCTACATGAGAAGCTTCTAGTTAAGTAAATAACATAGACTGGTTATTAGATGCTACTTTTCTTTCACTTTCAAAACTTCCTGCAGTAATAACCCCAAATTGGTAAAAATTGTGAGCTATAAGCTCACAAGGAAGAAGTGCTGCAAGGTCTGCCTTATTTTTCCAAACAGCTAGAAAATTAGCCCAACCCGACCCGATTTGCTGCACTTGTTGACTTTTGCGTAAGAGCTCCTCTACTATAGTTAACTATTTTGTTGATTTTTTAAAATAATAAATAAATAACACATCATAAATTAGACAACCTCCAAATTCAAAGTCAGAGCTATTCGGAAGGGTGTTATATTTAGAAAAACTCAGACACACAACCAACCCATTCGGCATTGCCAGTGCCGAAGCTAGGATTCGAACCCGGTTGTGCGGTTGCCACACGCGCTTTAACCAACTGTGCCACCGTGCTAGGACCTCATTTTAAACCCACTTTACACGCCAATGACTTAGTGGAATTATAACTTTATATACATAACAATTTTAAACAGTTACCCCTAAACCATAGACTGTCAAAAACTGATATGATTTACTTCTAGGAGTTTCAGAAGTCTTTCCTGAAAATCAAGCCGAGACGAGTACCCCTTTTCTACACCCATGCCATTCGTAATATTACAGGTGTTGATAATCTGAATATATTTCGCACATAATGTGAAGTAATAAACCTTCTGATTAATTATAATTAACTATTTCGCTGATTTTTTATAAATTATAAATTATCTTATTTTAAACCCCCATTGCACGCCAATGGGCCAGTGGGGTTATCGCGTTATATACATCTTCTTAAGGAAAATTTTATAAGCTACATTTTAGCTCTCTTAACTTTTTTCTCTCAAGTCACTACTTACGGAGATACTCTCAATAAACTGAAAAAATGTACCTTTAGGGGTGGTTTTGGGGTAGTTCAACCCTTATTTCGAGATGACAACCGGAATTTTCGGAATCAGCAGGGTCGAATTACCCCAAAAACGTAGGTTGGCAAAAAGTAATACGATTTGCTTCTAACAGTGATTTCCGAAGGCTTTTTAGAGAATTAGTTCTAGACTATATGATAATACCAATTTCTGGAATGGAATCGGGTTTCTTTGTCCCATTTTGTGTGCTTAAACGATTACAATCCGATGGCCTTTGTTTTGGCATATGAAAGAAGCTCTATGGAATAATTTCATATCGGGCATTGTTGGAAAGAGGCGTACAGACCATTTAGAAAAAACTATGAGAAGTTACAGTTTCTTTGATGGAAAAAAAGATAGATTATTCTCATTGGACTGCTTTTGTCTCTGACTGTTAACTGATCTATGTCGCTTATAGTTATAAATTATCGAGAGATAAATCAGATAAAAAATAAAAAACAAATAAAACACTTATAGCTACTTATGGACGGTGAAAGTCCATTACCCAGTGTTGTGAAACATTTCATATGTTTGTGGTGTTCGATTTGCTATCTTCCACGAGGTCGCTGATCTGAGGCAGGTGTAATGTTGCGTTATAGTACGTAAATATCGAGCAGTTAACTTCCAGGTATACTTTCCCACGATTGAAGTGGTCTGTGAAAATTTGTCTTTAAAGGGGTCGGGAGGGGAGGGGAACCCCTCCCGACCCCTTTAAAGACAAATTTTCTAAACAAAAATTCTTTTTGCAGCAAGGCGTGTACGAGTGAAAACTGATATGAAGATACTTTAATTTAAAAAAAAAAAATGAACGAAGATCCCAATAATTTTTGATAAGACACAAAAAAACTGTTTTATGTATGCCTGTCGCACAATGTTGTGAAATTATAATAATTGTCAAGCTGGTCTTGGGGATAAAAAAAAAACATCGCTTTAAGTGAAAGATTACATATTATCTACTTAACAAATTATTGAGCCACAACTGACAATATAATAATCAGAAATAAGATATTTCCTTTGATAACAAAACATTAAAGAGCAATAAAAAAATAATCTGTTTTAAATATATGTACCGTACTTATCATGCCTAATATTAGCCTTTGGTTTAATTTTTCCAATGCGAAGACAGTACTAATTTAAGAAGCCGAATATTTTGAGTCATTTATTTAAACAGGAAAACAGAATTACATTTTTTTAAATGATTTTTTCTCAATACGTTTGAGGCCAAGCCAGAACCCGTTCGCAGCAGTCACACCAAAGCCTTTCTTGGACATCTCCAAAGGCACCTGCGTCTTTCGCACAGGCACCAGTTCAAAATGTTGCAGGATATAGAAAAACACCACTTTGGTTTCCAACAAGGCAAACCTGGAACCGATGCAATTTCGCTGCCCTAAGCCAAACGGAAAGTAAGTGTAAGGATGCACGTTCCTTTTGTTCTCGTCGCTGAACCTCTCCGGATCAAAACGATCGGGATTGGGATGGAACTTCGGATCGTAGTGCATGGCAAAGGTGGGCAGCAAAATTACGTCGCCTTTATTCAGATGTACTGGCCTCTCCTCCGGAGTCGCCGGTTGTATGACGTAGGGTTTGGTGCACACCCTGTCTGCCGTCGGAAAAGGCGGCCATTTCCTCATGGTCTCTAAAAATTACATAAGGAAAAGTCAGAATAATGAAACTAGTCGCGAATATGCCGAACGGCATCCTGAGATATTCAAAGTGACCGTTACCTGACACCACCATATCCATGTATTTCATCTTCAAAAGGCCGTCGTACGTTAATTCTCCGTTGCACTCCTCCAAAGTGGCAAGAACCTCCTTCCTGAGCTTCTCTTGGACGTGAGGATTCACAGCCAATTCGTGGGCGGCGAAGCACATGACGCCTGAGACGGAATCGAAACCAGCGAACAAGAAGAGCAGCGCTTGCGCCGTGATATCCTCGTTGGTTATGCCCCTGCCGGATTTCGCTTTGCCTAAAATATGGCATTGGTAGTACAAACCACAAGAATAAGTATAAGCATTTTTACCCAAATATGATTCCTCGGTAGCAGCAAATCCTGCACCGTTTGTTCCATTTTCGTCGTGCTTTTCAACTCCCTTTTGTGCTTGCATAAACAGATGTATCATGTCATGCCTCACGATTCCCTTTTCAGCCCTAGTTGTTATTGTTTCATTTATGAGTTTGCTGAAAAATCTTCTTACGTCAGTGTCGTAAACGTTCAGTTTGAAGAACTAAAATCAGCAATAATTATAAATAGTTAACGTCATGTTAAAGACTTACTTTGGAAATTCGTGGGATAGTCACATGGAGAAAATTCATCAAAATTTTCGAAAAGCTGCCGAAATTGGTTGCTGCTTTACCCATCAAATAGAATTCATTATTTGGCTCGGCTAGTGAATCGACCTTGACCCCGAAAGCTGCGGTCGCTATGACATCGTTCGTGAAACGAGTAAAAGTGTCTTTCATTTCCAGCTGGATTACCTCTGCTTCTTTCTTCAGCAAATGTGCCACAAAATTGTCAGCACACTCCGTCATCAACACGAACATGCCTTTCATTTTGTTGCTTGTGTACGCCGGAGTTAGCAAGGTCCTCATATTACGCCATGGTTGCCCTGAAGAGTCACAATACAAATTTAGCTACTATACTTATAGGTACTTGGATTACCAAAGAGACCAAAGAGTTCTCTCTCGTATGTATACCTTCTATTAGTATACTAAAAGGCAAGGGAGTAAGGAAAGGCAAAGACAAAAAACAAGGGCAAAAAAAAGCACAAAAAGAGAAAAAAAAGGGGGGAAAGGAAAGCAAAAATGACAATGAGAGGTAGTGCAAAAAGGAGAGAAAATGGAAATATGGCAAAGGCAAAGGAAAGTGAAAAGAAGAAAGAAAGCACAGTGACAAATGCAGGAGAAAAGAAAAACACAAAGGAAAAAAGAAAAGTGGAATGCTTAAGCTGTTGGGTTAACTTAAAAAAATACTTACCTTTAAGGGCGAGTAAACCTTTGCACCAAAGAGGATCGCAATCTTCGGGGAAAAAATCCCTGTGGTCGGTGAAGTGGTCAAAATCCTTGACAGATATCTGTTTTATGAGTTCCGGATCTTTCACTAGCAAAGTTGGCGTGACAGACAGATATATTCCAGAATATCTGAAAATTATTATTATAAACTTGGTGAAATTGATACATTACAAGCTGATTTTATTATTTTTAGTTCCAATATACAAAATAATAATTCTTAGTGCTGCAGCTAAAGTATTTAGTTTGTTTAGTTTAATAATCGTGGCTGCCGCGCGCCGCGCCGGTGTCGCCTTGGATCCCAATAGACTCACTGCGCAACCACACCTCCTTCTGGGCGTATAAATAGAGAAAGTCTGGCTAACAGAGCTCACTTCGCTTCAGAAGGTGGCCACGATAAGATGGTCGAGGCGTTAAGTGTTTGAAATAATTAACGCGGAAGAGGAACTTCTGCGTTGTTGCGGCTGATAAAATATAGCATATAGGAGCAATTTGAAAGAAATTTTTTTGTTGCCTTACTTTGTGCCAGGGCACTGGTTGTACAGGTACTGCACCATTTCGCCGACACTTTGCAGGCGGAAGAGAGGCCCCCAGTTGTCGCCGAATAACCATAGAGGCTTCCCTTGTTTCACTCCACGTTTTGTCCAATAATTCATCGGCTTTATAAACAGTACATAAAATAGGAGGACTGCTACAGCAACCGCGAGGAGCGTTGCCAACATATTTTTTATTTTAACTAAACCACCCAGACACAACTAAAGACGCCGACAATACAACTGAATGGTATTCGTGAAGTGGAATCACTGAACTAAGCATAATTATCAGTTTGTGTATTTATATATTGTTTATACTTACTGTCTAATATCGTAATCGTGAATGTTATCCACCAATGAAAATATTGGTATAAATAGTTAATAAATTGGACATTTAGAACGTTTCCACATTTATTGCTAAATCACGTTGGTACTGATTACGTAGTGTTTTTAATTTGTTTATGGATGTAACTAATTGCACAGTCATTTTAAGACTAATGTAATCAAACTTAAATTATTCAATTTTGATTCGACACTTGTCGAAGAAAACAGTGAATATCAGTTGTTATAGGTATAAAACTGTAAGTGGAAAAAAAAAATTGAGAAATTTGAGGTTAGGATCTACTTTTAATGTAACTATACCCGAGTATTTTAGTTTTTTTATTTTTCCACAACCAATAGAGCTGGCCTCGACTCGACTCATTTGCATGTATAAAAAAGGAAGAAAAAAAAATTCAATTTCCCCATTCTTCACTTTTCAACAATTTTTTTGACTAATTTCTTTCCACCATTAGGTTCGTATAGATCGATATAAGTTTCTCCTTATCTCTCGTTCGACTGTCATAATATTGTTAAGTGTGTTGTTTTTCATAGATAATTTGAAATTGTTTAATTGCTTATTCGTGTTCACGGCGCCATATGCCAGGACGTCAATAAATAAAACTATTTTAAGTATAAATAAATTTATATGCATTTATAACAACACCTATAGGGATCAGTAAATATCACTATACAATTTTAGAAGCTGGGAAAAAGCTTTTTGCGAATATAAAAATATTTTATCAGTATCTATTTTCAATTGCAACCGGTTTGCAAAATTTACTGTTCTTATGGATATTATTTTTTGATTCGTTTCAATCCAAGCCAATATCCATTAGCGGCGGTCAAGGGGAAGGATTTCTTGTTAATCTGGAAAGGAATATCAGTTCTCTCTACAGGCACGATGTCGAAATTTTGCAGGATATAAAATAGAACACATTTCGACTCCAGCAGGGCAAATCTTGATCCGATGCAATTCCGCGGTCCCACACCAAATGGCATGTATGTGTAGGGTTTGATATTTCCTTTATTTTCGTTGCTGAATCTCTCCGGGTCGAATCGCTCAGGATTCGGATAATACTGTGGGTCACGATGAATCGAGAATATGGGGATGGAAAGTTGCGCCCCTATTTCCAAATGTATTGGCTTTTCTTCTGGAGTAGCTGGCTCTATGGTGTATGGCTTGGTGCACACTCGATCCGTCGCCACGGCGTTCGGCCATAACCTCATCACTTCTAAAATAAGAAGAGACAGAAATGTTACGAATAGATGAAGACGAGATGAAATAATTTACCTGACACTACCATATCCATGTATTTCATCTTCAAGAGGCTCTCGTAGGTTAATTTTCCCCCACACTCCTCGCTGGTGGCCTGGATCTCCTGCCTAAGTCTATCTTGAACATCGGGGTTCACGGCCAATTCGTAACCAGCGAAACTCATGAATGTCGAAACGGTGTCAAAACCAGCGAAGAAGAAAATCAGCGCTTGCGCCGTGATGTCCTCGTTGGATAGGTCCCTGGCAGTTTTTGCCTTGCCTAAAATAAAATTTCCTGAATTGGCTGAATTCGGAGTATCGACTGAATATTTACCCAGATCTGATTCTTGTACCGTTGCAAATCCTGTGTCGATTATTCCGTTTTCCTCGTGCTTCTGGGTTCCTTTCCGTGCCTCCATCAGCAAGTGTATCATGTCAGGTCGCACTATCCCTTTCTCCTCCCTAGTTTTTATCGTATCATCTACGAGCTGCCTAAAGAAGCAACTCACTTTATTGGAGAAAAGTCGCAATTTGAACACCTTAAAAAAATTAATATTGTTTTTACCTTCCAACCAAAAGCGTTTGGATTACTATACTAACTTACTTCAGTAATTTTCGGGCACAACAAATAAGTGAAAAGCTTCAAAGATCTCCAAAAACTGGTTAGGTTTGTAGCATCTTTACCCATCAAATAAAATTCATTGTTTGGCTTTGCTAGTGAATCAACCTTGATACCAAAAGCTGCGGTTGCTATGACGTCGTTCGTGAAACGAGTAAAGATGTCCTTAAATTCCACAGTAACTATTTCTTCGTTTTTCCTCAGGAAATTTTGAACAAAATTGTTGGCACACTCCTCAATTAGAACGAACATGGATTTCATTTTGCTGCTGGTAAAAGATGGACTGAGGATGGATCTCATGTCGCGCCATGGTTCGCCTGGAAATCAACCCTAGAGGTTTTTACACATCACATCATTTATGTGGAAATGAGATCTTACCTTTAAGAGCAAATAAATTTTTGGCCCATAAGGGATCCACACTTGCTGGTACAAACGATCTATGATCGGTAAAGTGGTCAAAATCTTTCACAGTAAGTTGCTTTATTAACTCGGGGTCTTTCACCATTAAAGTCGGTGTCCCAAATTGGTACATGCCAAAATATCTGGAACAATCGATAAAATATAACAAAGTATTAATGGAGAAATTGTTGCTTTTACCTTGTGCCAGGAGTGTACTTGTAGCCATCCTGTATCATTTCGGCGAAACTCTGTAGCCGGAAGAAAGTTTTGAAGTTGTCCCCGAAGAACAAAGCTGGCTTTCCCTGTTTGACGCCCCGTTCCTTCCAGTACTGAAGGGGTTTTACCAGAAAGTAATAGAAGAGGATGGCCGCTACAGCCAGTCCCAAAATTAGCAGCATGTTTGCAGGTTAATTGCTTTATACGAAATAAATCTGCAACAAAAAAATAAATCGGATTAAGCTGGGTATTTTAAGGGTGAGATAAAGTATTGTGTAGGGAACGGCGTAAATCGGGTTTCTTTTTCTCTCTTTGTGGGCTTACTTAAGCGATTACAAAACCGATGGCCTTTGTTTTTGTCACACGAAAGAAGCTCTAGTAGTTAATTATCTGTGAAAGCGAACGGACGTGTCCAGAGTGAGTGTTCTCTCCAAAAATAAAAAACTTGAATTAAAAAAGTCCGGTCCTGGAATTTTAAAATATTAAAAACGGTATAAAATTTGAACAAATTGTGATAAATAGTAAGGAAGTTCTGGCCAAGAGAAATATTGGCCATTAAGTAGTTTATCACCCTGTATCTCAGTAATTAAGCGCAACAAACAAATTTCTATACCCATTCGTGAATAGCCAATGGACCCTCTTATCATTCTTAGAAGTACGTACAGGGTGATCATTTTAAGTGCCTCACTCGATTTTCCTGCTTTATTCTTCACCTAGGAAAAAAATTCAAAAACCATACTTGTGTACTTTTTTCCGAGGAATCCGATTCCGAAAAGTTAAAAACAATTGAATGTCAAAGAAAAAAGTTATGGCCGAAAAACTGGAAAAGAAAAAAATATACACCCTGTATATTAATGCGGAAATGGATATGTGACATTTCACTGATTGCAAATGTGTATCAGATACATATTTTTCACTTCCGGTTTGACCCGAAATTGCTTTAATTTTTTCATTTTAGGTGATACACCCTGTATATTGAGCTCAGTTTAAAGAACATTTCTTTCTGAATTCAGCAATATATAACATATTATCTTTATCTTTTATATTTATTAAGATATTGAGGTTTAAATTTAAAATAACACAAATATATGTTATGAAATAAAATCATCCATGAAAACAAACAAAAGCATTTAAATTATTTTTCATTTATTTCAAAAACTAAAGAACATAAGTTATTATGCTATATCTTCTTTTGTTTTTGAAATAAATAAATAATTTAAATGCTTTTGTTTGTTTTCATGGATGACTTTATTTCATAACATATATATTTGTGTTATTTTAAATTAAAACCCCAATATCTGATTAAATATGAAAGACAATGATGATATGTTATATATTGCTGAATTCAGAAAGAATAGTTCTTTAAACTGAGCTCAATATACAGGGTGTATCACCTAAAATAAAAAAATTAAGGCAATTTCCGGTCAAACCGGAAGTGAAAAATATGTATCTGATACACATTTACAATCAGAGAAATGTCACATATCCATTTCCGCATTAATATACAGGGTGTATATTTTTTTCTTTTTCAGTTTTTCGGCCATAACTTTTTTCTTTGACATTCAATTGTTTTTATCTTTTCGGAATCGAATTCCTCGGAAAAAAGTACACAATAAGTATGGTTTTTGGAATTTTTTTCCTAGGTGAAGAATAAAGCAGGAACATCGAGTGAGGCACTTAAAATGATCACCCTGTACAGTTCGTCATGAAACACCCTGTATATAAATGAACATAACATAGATACTACATAATTATAATTTTTATGTGCAATTATAAATAATCGATTCTGAGTACATGTTACGAGAATAGATAATAATTGGTGTTTCTTCTGCTACCGTCATATTTTCATTAATTGAGAAAAACAGAAACAGTTCAATGTCAGGGCCATGTTAAGTGGCGTGTGCTAACGATAAACGATTACGAAACGATTGCAGTCGACAAATATTTGTCTAAATTACTAACGAATTCAAACTTTTTCAAACTCAACAGCTTACCAAAATTAGATACCGAAATAAATGTTAGTTGGGAAAACGACTATATTTTCCAAATAAAAAAAAATTCTGGAGTGAAACAGTAGAAAATAAAAACGGGCAAAATCATTTGGAAAAAAAATATTTGTTTCAAATTTTGAAAAACAGATAACTTGACTTCCGTAACTCTAACAATAAATTATTTGAAGCTGGTACATTCAAATTTGTTACCATAACTTGATTGAGTATCTTTTTCGCCACCAAAACCTGCCTGTGGAATTCATGCCTTAAAATATTAAATACTTGCTACAACTCAAATTAATGATCGAATACCGCGCATAATTTACATAATTAGGTCATTAAAATATTCAAAATGTACTTGCCTATGTCAATCCATACAACAGATTAATGTTGTTTTCTATGTAAATAAAACTAGTTTTATCTTTCTCACTATCGCTTTTAATTTCAGTACACACAGTTATTGTTTTTATCTCGTCGGTCTTCACAGTACGACTGATGCGAATGATACTAAATTACTACGACCTCGCGTATTATAAAGTAACGGGGAAAAACAAAATAAAATTATCTAAACAATGACGAATCGCCGGTAGGTAAGATTACGCCACTTGTTATTGATGCGGTGACTCGAAGTCCAATAGAGGACTAGAACCAAGTCTTACACAAAAAAGTGCAACGCAAAATTTTATACAACTCTTTGTAGGTAATATAATTAGTCACATTTTCGTGGACTGTACTGTAGGTATCGAACGTATATTATGAAAGTAAAAAAAAAATTGAAAAAGTAGATATTTCTTAATGTTATGTATGTTTTTACAAATATTACAAGAACTTAATTTATTTGTTAAATTTAAAGATCTTATTTCTTAAAGCGTTTTAATCCAAGCCAAAATCCATTAGCGGCAGCCAACGGAAAGGCTTTTTTGTTAATCTGAATAGGAATATCGGTTTTCTCTACAGGAACAATCTCGAAATTTTGCAGGATATAAAAAAGTACACATTTCGACTCCAGCAGAGCGAATCTTGAGCCGATACAATTACGTGGCCCAGCACCAAACGGCAGGTATGTGTAGGGTTTTATTTTGCCCTTATTCTCCTCACTGAACCTTTCTGGATCAAATCGCTCAGGATTCGGATAGTACCGTGGGTCACGATGAATCGAGAATATCGGGATAGAAAGTTGCGACCCCTTTTCCAAATGTACTGTCTTTTCCTCTGGAGTAACTGGCTCTATGGTGTATGGCTTGGTGCACATTCGATCCGTTATCAGAGTGTTTGGCCATAATCTCAGCACTTCTAAAGAGGAAGACAGAAACGTTAGTGCTGCTATGCGTCGTAAGAAATAATTTACCTGATACCACCATGTCCATGTACTTCATCTTCAGGAGGCTCTCGTATGTCAATTTTCCTCCACATTTCTCCGCAGTATCCTTGACCTCCTGCCTAAGCCTAGCTTGAATATCCGGATCCAATGCCAGTTCGTAAGCAGCGAAACTCATGAATGTCGAAACGGTGTCAAAACCAGCGAAGAAGAAAATCAGCGCTTGCGCCGTGATGTCTTCATTGGATAGGTCCATAGCAGTTTTTGCCTTACCTTAAATACACACATTATAAAAATTGCCTTGTTAAGCTAAGACAGAATATTTACCCAGATCTGATTCTTGTGCAGTAGCAAATCCTGTGTCGATTACTCCGTTTTCCTGCTCTTGCTTCTGGATACCTTTTCGCGCCTCCATCAGCAAATGTATCATGTCAGGTCGCACAATTCCTTTCTCCTCCCTAGTTCTTATCGTATCATCTACAAGCTGCCTAAAGAAGCGACTTACTTTATTCGTAAAGAGTTTCAATTGCAGTACCTTAAAAAAATAAATAAATATTTGTTTTATAGAAATATTGCTGATAAACTGCATTAATTGTTGTCGAGCACAATTTGCTACCGTCTTATCAGCAGTTGTAGCTTTTGTTACATCCTGTTTGGGAACAATACCTCGTGAAGGAAGTATCTGTTTACTTACTTCACACATTTTCGGACATAATAGAATGGCGAAAATCTTCATAGATCTCCAAAAAGTGGTTAAGTCTGTAGCGTCTTTACCCATCAAATAAAATTCATTGTTTGGCTCTGCCAACGAATCAACCTTAACACCAAAAGCTATACTGGCTATGACATCATTTGTGAAACGAGTAAAGATGTCCTTAAATTCCACGGTAATTATTTCTTTGTCTTCCTTCAGAAGATTTTGAACACAACTCTCGGCACACTCCTCTATTAGACCGAACATGGATTTCATTTTGCTGCTGGTAAAAGATGGACTGAGGATGGACCGCATGTCACGCCATGGCTCGCCTAGAAGTCGCCCCTAGTGGTTTTTACATTGTTTATAAGTTGAAATAAGGTCTTACCTTTAAGAGAAAATAAATTTTTCCCCCACAAGGAATCCACACTTGCTGGCACAAATGTTCTATGGTCAGTAAAATGATCAAAATCTTTGACAGTTATTTGTTTTATTAAGTCGACGTCTTTCACCAGCAAAATCGGTACGTTAAACTGATACATGCCAAAATATCTGAAACAAACAAGATGGTCCAAAATTGTCTTGGAATCAATCAACTAGTTTTCTTACCTTGTGCCGGGAGCGTAATCGTAGCCTTCTCGAAACATTTCGGCAAAACTCTGTAGTCGGAAAAGAGGTCCAAAGTTGTCACCAAAAAACCATACAGGGTTCCCCTGTTTGACTCCCCTTTCCTTCCAGTAGTTCAAAGGTTTCACAAAGTAATAATAAAAGAGGATGGCCGCCACGGCCGCTCCGACAATTAGCAGCATGTTTACTTACTGTTCAAGTTAATTGCTTCAAGCAACATAAATCTGCAACAAGAAATTTACTGGTACTAAAGCTAAATTATTTCATTTATCACGCAAAGAATTTAATTTTTTTAGAACCCAACGTTTTGGAAGTCTGGCTGTATGACCTATGTCCTAATGCCATTAAAAAAAAAAAGTTTTGGAAAGCTAAAATAGCAAATTAACTGAAAAATTTGGGGTCATTACAATTCTGCTAATGTGCGAGTAAATTGGACTGGTCAACGTTGGTTTATACAGGGTGATTCACGAGGAAAGGGACAAAATGTTATGGTAGATAAAGTTCACTTAGGTGAATTAGAAATGACTATTGAAAAAAGCCTGAGCCTTTTTTTTATTGATCTACAGGGTGATTTATGAGTTTTGCCAAAACTTCTTAAGGTTATATCTTTTAAACTAATCACTAGAAGCAGCTCGTATTGTGGGTATATAGTATACTATTAATTGTCAATTTACATGCATAATCAAAGACAGAAAATTCCAGGGACGGCTCAACTAATTTTTATTTTTAGGGCTCCTATGAAAAAATTCTCCCTGTGTATGTGATTTTTAAATTGTAATACTGAATTATGAAACTACATACAAAAGTGATCGAAAACATGTGCTTTATTGTTTTGCCACACTTTGGGCGAATTTTAAATAAACGATCAATTTTCGCCAAAATCGAAGGTCTGCACAAAATAAATTTATAAAATTACATTTTCCTCTCTTATTCAAACTAAAATATTTGTTATACAAAATTTTGTAATTTCATGCATGATTAATATGCCATAACATTTTGTCCCTTTCCTCATGAATCACCCTGTATAACATGGGACTGGGTAAGTGCAAATTGCGCTCGATTTTCCTATGATCGAGGATTTTCCTATGATCGTTGGCTGTATCAGATTGCCTATGGAATTGGATACCCCCGGCCCCGGTATATTAATTTTTATTAATATTTTTATACTTATTGCAAACCAAATCAATTATCGGATATCACGCACGCCTTATTTACATAATTGAGTTGTTAAACTATTCCTACTACTATTCGTATATCCTATAGGAAACTATTATGTTGATTTATATTTCACATATAATTAAAAATATTTATTTTCTTCACTATCGTATTTAATTTTAGTTTACGCACTTAATTTGTATCTTGTCGGTGGCTACAGTACGGATGACACGAATGGGACTAAATTGTAACGACCTCGCATTATAAAGTAATGATAGAACCAAAATAAAATAATTGTTAATTAGCAAAACACTGGCGAATCGCCGCGTCGGCGCCGGCCGGTCCCATCTTGGTAACTTGTTATTGTCGCATGACGTAATAGTTCAATAGCGGCTACAACAAAGTTTTTGTATCTTAATTCGACACATCTTGTTATTTTAAATTTTTTTCCCACACCTCCAGCTCGTAAACTGCATATATTCGTCGCAAAAGTAGTTAACAAGCCGGTAAAAGGCTTTATTCCTTTTACATTACGTAATTCAATTATTCCTATACGTAAAAAATCTGACTAGGAAATAAGCCACGCCCTCGCCTACCAACGACTTGGTTCTCAATAGCGCGTGCGACCCTCTGCAAAGCGTCATGGAAACGAATCCACGCCTCCTGCGAAATGTTATTAATAAAAAAAATCATCGTTACACAAGTAGAGTTTATTAAAACCACAGTCTGGACTAATTAACAAATTAATATAAAGGTTATAAGTATTAGTATTGTTTCTATTTATGTCACTTCTTTATGCGTTTCATTCCAAACCAGAATCCGCCGTCAGCAAGTAAATTAAGGGACCTCTTAGAGATCCTCAAAGGAATTTGGCTTTTTTCCACAGGAACAATTTCGAAATTTTGCAGGATATAGAAAAGTATAGTCTTTGATTCCAGCAAGGCAAATCTTGAGCCGATGCAATTGCGCGGTCCCACACCAAAGGGCAGGTACGTGTAGGGTTTTATTTTTCCTTTATTCTCGTCGCTGAACCTCTCCGGATCAAATCGCTCAGGATTCGGATAATACTGTGGGTCACGATGAATCGAGAATATGGGAATAGAAAGTTGCATCCCCTTTTCCAAGTGGATTGCCTTTTCATCTGGGGTTGCCGGCTCTATGGTGTATGGCTTGGTGCACACTCTATCCGTTACCAAAGCGTTCGGCCATAACCTCATCACTTCTAAAAAAAGAAAAAAGCCCAGAGGCTCCGGATTATTAAATAGGATGGAATAATTTACCTGATACAACCATATCCATGTATTTCATCTTCAGGAGACTCTCGTAGGTTAATTTTCCCCCACACTCCTCCGTAGCATCCTGGACCTCCTGCCTAAGTCTGTCCTGAATGTCCTGGTTCACGGCCAATTCGTAAACAGCGAAACTCATGAATGTTGAGACGGTGTCAAAACCAGCGAAGAAGAAAATCATCGCTTGCGCTGTGATGTCTTCATTGGATAGATCTCTGGCAGTTTTTGCCATGCCTAAAACCCACACAAAAACCTCCATTACGATTTGAAAAGAAAAGTTAATTTTTAACGCAGAATATTTACCCAGATCCGATTCTTGTACGGTGGCAAATCCTGTGCCGATTATTCCGTTTTCCTCTTCCCTCTGGATTCCTTTTCGCGCTTCCATCAGCAAATGTATCATGTCAGGTCGCACAATTTCTTTCTCCTCTCTGGTTTTTATCGTATCATTTACAAGCTGCCTAAAGAAGCGACTTACTTTATTGTTAAAAAGCTTTAATCTTAATACCTTAAAAAAATTAAAATTGAACAGATCGTGTTACGACAATTTATAATAATTGTTTCATCTAGACCATAAATTGGTTAAACTCTATGCAAATCGCCTCATTTATTGCTGTAATAAGTAATTATATCTAAGAAGGAAATATTTTGGATTAATAAGTTACTTACCTTACTAATTTTCGGAAACAAGAAAATTGTAAAAAACTTTACCGATCTCCAGAAATCGGTTTGATTTGTAGTGTCTTTCCCCATCAAATAAAATTCATTATTTGGTTCTGCCAATGAATCAACCTTAACACCGAAAGCTATACTGGCTATGACATCATTTGTGAAACGAGTGAAGACCTGTTTCATATCCACAGTGACTATTTCTTCGTTTTTCTTCAGAAAATTCTGAACAAAATTCTCGGCACACTCTGCTATTAGAACGAATATACCTTTCATTTTGCTGCTGGTAAAAGATGGACTCAGGATGGATCTCATGTCGTGCCATTGCTTACCTAGAAGGCGACCCTTGTGTATTTTACACCCCAACTCAAATGGGTCTTACCTGTAAGAGCAAATAGGTTTTTGCCCCATAAGGGATCCACATCTGCTGGTAGAAACGCTCTATGGTCGGTAAAATGGTCAAAATCTTTAACAGTAAGTTGCTTTATCAGCTCCGGGTCTTTTACTAACAAAGCCGGCGAACCAAATTGATAGGTGCCAAAATATCTGAAACAATCCATAATAAAGTCCAAAACAAGAAATTTCAAAAGTCGAATTGATGAACTGATTTATTTTACCTTGTGCCCGGAGTGTAGTTGTAGCATTCCTGCATCATTTCGGCAAAACTTTGTTGTCGAAAAAAAGTTTTGAAGTTGTCGCCAAAAAACCATACAGGCTTTCCTTGTTTAACTCCCCGTTCCTTCCAGTAGTTCACAGGTTTTATAACGAAATAATAAAAGATGATGGCCACCACAGCCGCTCCGAAAATTAGCAGCATGGTTCAAGTTATTCGCTTCACGTAAGATAAATCTACAATATAAAAAATTAAACTGTTACTAATTTCCAGCGATTGTGTAACTCGACTTGTTGCCACTTAATAAAACAATACGCGGTAGATAAGGACAATTTTAATTTTGAGGGGGAGATAAGCGTATTATTTAAGAACAAAATGTTTTTGTTTTATGTTTTGAAAATAATGTTACAGATTTGAATTAATTTTGTAATCATTAAAATATAAAAATATATCGAGAATTTTTTTTAACTAGTGAAAAAGTTTTGAAGTTCTCACCAAAAAGCAATGCTGGCTTTCCCTGTTTGACTCCCAGCTTCTTCCAGCAGTTTAAAGGTTTTATAACGGAGCAATAAAACAGGATGTTAATTATTTTATGCTAAATCTACAACTTAAAAAAATATAACTGGTACTGTACTGTCATAAACACCTATTTGAATGTATTAGCATTTACTACTAATTTTCTTCGTAAACTCACTGATTGTATAACTCCGCATCTTGTTGCTTAATAAAATAATATACGCGACAGATAATAATAATTGTAATAAATTAAAGGATGACATAAGCGCCTCGATAATATATTTATACGGGGTAAACTTTAAATGAAGTTAAAAAACTGATCTATTTTTTACATTTATTAATAGACATCCAGCTTGAAATTTTCTTTACTGTCAAGTAATATTGTCAGCGCGGTTAAAAAAGCGATAGGATGACTTATCGGATCGAGTTATCATGCCATGCCCACGTCATTCCATGTCTCGTTATTTTCTCGATAATAAAATTTTACGATTTTAAATGCTGCGAGAAAGTTTTCTGCAAATATAATTATACAGGGTGTTTTTTTCCGCTAGTTCAAAGTTAAGGAAAAGCCAAAATAATGCACATATAAAGAAACAGTTGTATACAATATATTTTTAATAAAAAAGTCATCGTAAAGCAAGTAATATTAAAAATAAATTTTGGACTAAATAACAACTTAGTATAAACATAACATTTGCATTGCCAAAATTTTAATAATTATTATTTCTTTACGCGTTTCAATCCAAACCAGAATCCACCCTCAGCAGTCAAATTAAACGACTTACTAGATATCTTCAAAGGAATTTGACTTTTTTCCACAGGAACAAATTCAAAATGTTGCAGGACATAAAAAAGCACACATTTCACTTCCAGCAAGGCAAATCTTGAGCCGATACAATTCCGCGGTCCCACACCAAACGGTAGGTAAGTGTAGGGTTTTATATTTCCCTTATTTTCGTCACTGAACCTCTCTGGATCAAATTGCTCAGGATTCGGATAATAATGCGGATCACGATGGATACCGAATACGGGAATAGAAAGTAGCGCACCCTTTTCCAAATGTAATGGCTTCTCTTCTGGAGTAGTTGGCGCAATGGTGTATGGTTTGGTGCACACTCGATCTAATGCCACAACGTTCGGCCATAATCTCATCACCTCTAAAAAAGGAGACAAAAATTTTGGTAATAAACACGTCCAAATAAAAATGGAAATAGATTGGAAGATATGAGCAGAAATATTCCTCCAAATTAGGTTTCTTGCAAATAATATACCTGATATGACCATATCCAGGTACTTCATCTTCAAAAGGCTTTCATAGGTTAATTTTCCCCCACATTCCTCCGTGGTGTCCTGGACCTCCTGCCTAAGTCGGTCTTGAATGTCCGGCTTCACGGCCAATTGGTAACCAGCGAAACACATTAATGTTGAGACGGTTTCAAAACCAGCGAAGAAAAAAATGAACGCCTGTGACGTGATATCCTCATCGGACAGAACTCTCGCAGTTTTTGCTCTGCCTAAAACCGACACGTTATTAGATACATGACTTTCACTCTTGTTACAAAATGGTCAGTCAACATAACATCAACATCAAAAGTATCAGATTTCCTGTTTTGGCCTCCCATTTAAGATATCAGCTTGGCCATGGCCATCGAAATTGTATCGTAAAATCATTTTCTAAAGTGATTTTTTTTTTTTTTTTGGCTTCGGATACTTGTTAAAGTGAAATATTTACCCAGATCTGTTTCTTGTACAGTTGCATATCCTGTATCGATTATTTCATTTTCCTCGGGCCTGTGGATTCCTTTTCGGGCCTCCATCAGCAAATGTATCATATCAGGTCGCACAATTCCTTTCTCCTCCCTAGTCTTTATCGTATCAGTTATAAGGTGCCCAAAGAAGTCACTTACTTCTTTGTTAAAAAGTCTTAATTGTAGTACCTTAAATAAAATAAAATTAAAAAGATAACGAATCAGTCTGCTCATTAATTATAATAGTGTTTACTTACTTCACTAATTTTTGGGAAGTAAAACAACGTGAAAAGTTTCACAGTATTCGAGAAAGTGAATAAGTTTGTAATGTGTTTACCCATCAAGTAAAACTCATTATTTGGTTCTGCCAGTGAATCAACCTTAACACCAAAAGCTGCGGTTGCTATGACATCGGTTGTGAAACGAGTAAAGATGTCTTTAAGTTCCACAGTAATTATTTCTTCGTCTTTCTTCAGAAAATACTGCACAAAATTCTCGGCACAATCCGATATCAGAACGAACATAGTCTTCATTTTGCTGCTGGTAAACGATGGACTGAGGATGGATCTCATGTCATGCCATGCTTCACCTAAAAGTCAACCATAGGTTTTTACACGTCATTTATAATTTCGAATAAGGTCATACCTTTAAGAGCAAATAGATTCTTGCCCCATAAGGGATCCGCCTCCGTTGGTACAAAAGTTCTATGATCGGTAAAATGGTCAAAATCTTTAACAGTTATTTGCTTTATTAGGTCCGGGTCTTTCACTAACAAAGCCGGCATACCAAATTGATAAATGCCGAAATATCTAAAACAATCGATAAATTATAGCAAAAGCCATTATTCGGATTCTTTTTCTGGCCTGAGAGTTTGGTTGAAGTACTGTAAAGTGTAGTTCATATTTCTAAAGCAGAAAAAAAAATGCCGCACTTACAAAACAGAAAGGCGGCAACGATTCAATGGAGCCGCCGCACGTGCACCTTTGTCGGGAATTTTTTGTCTGCCTTAGAAATATGAATTCTACTTTACAGAGCGATAGCTCGAGTTCTAGCTAGAAATAAAAAAAATACCAACACAAGACAGTATTGCAGGATCAAGTGCCTTTTTTTTAATTGAAAAGCTATGTTGTACCTATATCAGTACATTTCTTGAAGCCTCTTTCTAGACTTCTTTCACTCCTACATTATTATTGACTCTCTCCCTACCACAGGACTCGCCCTGTATATTCAAAAATAATTTCTGGTCCTAGGCCTTTTTATTTAATTTATCTTTATTTTTTTAAATTTATTTACCTGAATTTTTTTTTTATTTCTCTATCATAAAAGCCGAGCCATCGAAGTCCAACGCACTATTGCCCCACCAATAATAAGGAAACGTCGAATCGATGAACTGATTTTCTTACCTTGTGCCAGGGCTGTAATTGTAGGCTTCTTGGACGATTTCGGTAATATTCTGTAGTTTGATCAACATACCAAAGTGTTCAATAAAATATTTTTTGAGACTTCCCTGTTTGACTCCCCGTTCCTTCCAATAGTTCATAGGTTGTATAACGAAATAATAATAAAATAAGAGGATGGCCACCACAGCCGCTCCGTAAATTAGCAGCATGTTGGCCGGTTCAAGTTACTCGCTTCACGCAAGATAAATCTACAATATAAAAAATTAAACTGTTACTAATTTTCAGCTTGTACTGTCTGATTGTGTAATTCAACGTGTTGCTACTTAATAAGACAATACGCGGTAGATAAGAACAATTTTAATTTTTATGTTTTGAAAATAGTGTTACAGATATAAATTAATTTTGTAATTTGTTATCCGACAGTCAGAAGGCTATAAATTATGACCTTGACTTTTCTAACTCTAAATAATCATTTGAAGCTGGTGTATTCAAATTTAGTACCAAAATTTTATTAAGTCTATCTTTCACCACCAAAACGTGTTAGTGGAATTTGTTACGCCCCGTATATATATTTTGAAAAATTTTAACACTTGTTGCAACTTTAAATTAATGATTGGATATCGCATTATTTATCTACATAATTAGGTTATTAAAATATCCTAAATAGGTGTACTTGCCTATATCAATCCATACAATAGTTTAAGAAACTATTATGTTATTTTCTAGTTCTTTTGTAAATATGTGTTTTATTTTTCACTATCGCATTTGATTTCATTACACGCAGTCTTGGTTTATCTCGTCAGTCGTCACAGCACGAATTGATGCGAATGGAACTAAATTATTATGACCTCACGTATTAGTGGTCTTTTGAATCGTAGTAAAAGGCACCTCACAAATTGTGATATAAAATGTATATATATACAGGGTGTTAAGAAAAAGTAGGTCAAGCCGTTAACCACAGATTCCTTGGACGAAAATAATGCGACTTTTATAGTGTGTTTTCCTTATTTTGGCGCCCAGTTTAAATTTTGAAAATAATCTTTATTAATAAACCACTCAGTTATTTTTTAGGATTTTTATCTGAAATTTTGCACAGACTTTTATCTTACGCATATGCACTTTTTGTGTAATTTTGGTAAAAAAATTCAAAGCGCAAACTTAGAAAAGCCCCCCCCCCCTTGTGGTACCCATTAACCTCCCCAACTTTTTTATGCGTACGTCTATGGTCTCTAAATATTTATTTTTGGATTAAATACTTGTTTCTCTAACTTTTTGTTATTCTTATAAAATTTTAATTTAGGACTTTATTAACGAGATATTCCAATAAATTCGGATTAATTTTCAATATCTTATTTTCGGAATTTATTATTTTTATTATTGTTGTTTGTAGTAACCATTTTTGTTTTTTTTAAATCGATTACTTTTAGGCAAAAAATGCAAGACGTTTTTTGTTTTGCTTAGTTAGAATAGTTCGATAAAATAAAAATTATAATTAAAACAGTGGTGTACACATTTTTGTTTAGAAAACCTAATTTAATTTTTATTTAACTATGCCACTGGCGTAGGTAAAAGAAGCAAATAAAAACATTATTTTACAGAAAATATTTTTGCTTCAATTGCCTTGCACCTTCTATAAGTCATTCTCGTAATTGTTGCTCATTAAAATTGGAACCGAATAAACAAAATCTTTCATAACTCCCCAAAAACTAAAAATAAAAAATATTTTTATAACCTGAATTTAAGTGGTAATTTCGAGGGTAATTTAGAGATGTGACGTTATGCAGAAACATAATTACTACAACTCAAATCATTTCAAAGACGTTTTTGGGAAATTCGTATCACACTAGCAAAAATTTGTACACCGACTACCAGCTGTGATAGATAACACCTCGGATTAATATCACACATCTGAATTTATTGGAATATCTCGTTAACCAAGTCCTAAATTAAAATTTTATAAGAGTAAGAAAGGTTATGGAAATAAGTATTTAATCTAAAAATATATAAATATCTATAGGGAGGTTAATGTGTACCACAACCCACCTTTTCCACGTTTGCGCCTTGACTTTTTTTACCAAAATTACACAAATAGTGCATCTGCGTAAGATAAAAGATAAAAGCAAAATTTCAGGTAAAAATCTTAAAAAATAATTGAGTTGTTAATAAAAAAAAATTTCAAAATTTTAACTTTAAAACCCTGTATAATCACACTATAAAACTCGCATTATTTTCGTCCAAAGAATCTGGTTAACGGCTTCACCTACTTTTTCTTAACACCCTGTATAAACAAAATATCGTAACACAAGCAAAATTTATTAAAAACAAAGTACGGGCAGTTTTGACTAAATAACGAATATAACATCAATATTATTTTACAATTTTAATCCAATATTCCTAATGTATTAAAGAAAGTCCAATGAATTTAATAATATGTTTAGAGACGAAACATAAATATGAGTATATCAATTTGGATATGTTTGTTATGATTATGCTTGTATAAAATCCTAAACAAAGTCATTTATAAATAACAGCAATATTGTTTACACTTTAAATGTTACATCTTAATGCGTTTCAGTCCAAGCCAGTATCCACCATCGGCAATTAAATTAAAGGACTTCCTAGATATCTTCAAAGGAATTTGACTTTTTTCCACAGGAACAAGTTCAAAATTTTGCAATATATAAAAAATTACAGCTTTCGATTCCAGCAGGGCAAATCTTGAGCCGATACAATTACGCGGTCCCACACCGAAGGGCAAGTAAGTGTAGGGTTTTATTTTCCCCTTATTTTCGTCACTGAATCTCTCAGGATCAAATCGCCCAGGATTTGGATAATATTGTGGGTCGCGATGAATGCCGATGATGGGGATGGAAAGCTGCATCCCCTTTTCCAAATATACTGCCTTCTCGTCAGAGGTAGCTGGCTCTATTGTGTATGATTTAGTGCACACTCGATCTACTGCCACAGCGTTTGGCCATAATCGCATCACTTCTAAAAAAAGAAAATATATAAACGTTAGTATAGCTAGTAGTATGAGGGGCATATGAATTTAAATTAGATGTTAGTATTGAATAGCGAAAAGTGGTAGCGTTTCCTGATAATCAAATAGGTTGAAATAATTTACCTGATATGACCATATCCATGTACTTCATCTTCAAGAGACTCTCGTAGGTTAATTTCCCCCCACATTCCTTCGTAGTGTCTCTGATCTCTTGCCTAAGTTTCTTTTGGACGTCCGGGTTTACGGCCAATTCGTAAGCAGCGAAGCTCATAAATGTTGAGACGCCATCAAAACCGGCGAAGAAGAAGAGCAACGCTTGCGCCGTGATGTCTTCATTGGTTAGGTTTCTGGCAGTTTTTGCTTTGCCTAGAACACATAAGTATGATAGTATGGCAGTAAATTTACTACCTTATTAACTTCATCCATCAAACCAACGAAAGAAAATTTATTTCTAACGTAGAATATTTACCCAGATCTGATTCTTGCACAGTAGCAAATCCTGTGTCGATTATTTCGTCTTCCTCGTGCTTCTGGGTTCCTTTTCGCGCCTCCATCAGCAAATGTATCATATCAGGTCGCACAATTCCTTTCTCCTCCCTAGTTTTTATCGTGTCATTTACAAGCTGTCTAAAGAAACGACTTACTTTATCGTTAAAAAATTTCAATTGTAGTACCTTAAAAAAAAGCAAAATTGAAAAAAAATTGAAATTGATAAGAAGGGTGGGATTTCTTTGGTTTTGCCTTAATACTCCCTTCAGATAACTTCTTAGAAGATTATCTTACTTACTTCACTAATTTTCGGGCACAAAAAAATTATGAACAACCTAATGGATCCCCAAAAACTAAATAAGTTTGTAGCGTCTTTGCCCATCAAATAAAATTCATTATTTGGGTCTGCTACAGAATCAACCTTAACACCAAAAGCTGCGGTTGCGATGACATCGTTTGTGAACCGAGTAAAAACATCCTTCATTTCTACGGTCACTATTTCTTCGTTTTTCTTTAGAAAATTTTGAACAAAATTCTCCGCACACTCCGCCATTAGAACGAACACAGTTCTCATTTTGCTGCTGGTAAAAGTTGGACTGAGGATGGATCTCATGTCATGCCATGGTTCGCCTAAAAGGAAGCCCTAAGTAATCTTTTTTAAGATCAAATGAGGTCCTACCTTTAAGGGCAAATAAATTTTTGCCCCACAAAGGATCCACATTTGTTGGTACAAACGTTCTATGATCGGTAAAGTGGTCAAAGTCTTTCACAGTTATTTGCTTTATTAGGTCCGGGTCTTTCACTAACAAAGTCGGTACACCAAATTGATAAGTTCCAACATATCTAAACCAATAAAAAATAAAAATATATCGAGAATTTTTCCAGTTGACGTACTGTATAATATAAAATGTTTATAAATGAATTTGTTTAGGCTTTATACAAGCATAATAATAACAAACATATCCAAATTGATATAATTATATTGATGTTTCATCTCTAAACATGCTATTATTAAATTCATTGGACTATCTTTAATACATTATGAATATTGGATTAAAGATTAGAAAATTCAAAACTTCTAAAAATAAATTATTAAAAAATTTTTTTTTTACTCACCACAAAATTCATTCGTTATGGTTTTTAATTTGTTTTTAGACGTTTTGAATTTTATAATTTTTAATCCAATATTGATAATGTATTAAAGATAGTCCAATGAATTTAATAATAGCATGTTTAGAGATGAAACATCAATATAATTATATCAATTTGGATATGTTTGTTATTATTATGCTTGTATAAAGCCTAAACAAAGTCATTTATAAATAATGCATATCAAGCAAAGAAAGAGAATTGTAAAAAAAAATGTTTGAAGTAAAAGTCAAATCAGTTCACGGTTTTGCTTACCTTGTACCAGCAGTGTAATTATAATATTCCAGAATCGATTCGCTAAAACTCTGTATTCTGAATAAAGTTTTGAAGTTCTCACCAAAAAGCAATGCTGATGGCTTTCCCTGTTTGACCCCCAGCTTCTTCCAGTAGTTTAAAGGTTTTATAACGGAGTAATAGAGCAGGATGGCTGCCATAGCCGCCAAGAAAATTAGCAGCATATTTATTGCTGTTTAAATTAATTATTTTACGCTAAATCTACAGTATAAAAAATTATGTACTGTCATAAACACCTACTTGAATCTGTTACCATTTAGTACTAATTTTCATAGTAAACACACTGATTGTATAACTCCGCATCTTGTTGCCTAATAAAATAATATACGCGATAATAATAAATTAAAGGATGACATAAGCATAGAAGTGCGCCTCAATAATATATTTATACGGGGTAAATTTTAAATGGAGTTAAAAAACTGTATTTTTTTTTTTGGATTCGTTAGTAGACATCCAGCTTGAAATTTTCTTTACTGTCAAATAATATTGTCAGCGCGGTTAAAAGCGATAGGATGATTTGGATATCTCCGAAATGATCGAGATATCATGCTCACGTCATTCCATGTCTCGTTATTTGCTCGATAATAAAATTTTACGATTTGCAATGCTACGAAAAAGTATGTTTGCTGCAAATATAAGAATATATTATACAGGGTGTTTTTTCGCTAGTTCAAGGTTAAGGAAAAACCAAAATAATATACATATAAAGAAACAGTTGTATACAATTTATTTTTAATAAAAAAGTCATCGTAAGCAAGTAGTTTATTAAAAATAATATTTGGACTAAATAACAACTTAGTATAAACATAATATTTGCATTGCTAAAATTTTAATAATTATTATTTCTTTATGCGTTTCAATCCAAACCAGAATCCACCCTCAGCAGTTAAATTAAAGGAGTTCTTAGATATCTTCAAAGGAATTCTACTCTTCTCCACAGGAACAATTTCGAAATGTTGAAGGATATAAAAAAACACACATTTCACTTCCATCAAGGCAAATCTTGAGCCGATGCAATTCCGCGGTCCGACACCAAAGGGCAGGTACGTGTAGGGTTTTATTTTTCCCTTGTTTTCGTCACTGAACCTCTCTGGATCAAATCTGTCAGGATTCGGATAAAACTGTGGATCACGATGAATACCGAATACGGGAAGGGTTAGTAGCGCCCCCTTTTCCAAATGTACTGCCTTCTCTTCTGGACTAGCTGGCTCTATGGTGTATGGTTTGGTGCACACTCGATCTAATGCCACAACGTTCGGCCATAATCTCATCACCTCTAAAAAAAGAGACCAAAATTTTGGTATTAAACACATCCAAATAAAAATGGAAATAGATTCTTTGAAATAAAAAATGAAACTGGACTTGGACTCAAATCTCAAATAATTTACCTGATACTACCATATCCATGTACTTCATCTTCAAGAGACTTTCATAGGTTAATTTCCCCCCACACTCCTCCGTGGTGTCCTGGACCTCCTGCCTAAGTCGGTCTTGAATGTCCGGATTCACGGCCAGTTCGTAAGCAGCGAAGCACATAAATGTTGAGACGGTTTCAAAACCAGCGAAGAAGAAAATGAACGCCTGGGACGTGATGTCTTCATTGGATAGATCTCTGGCAGTCTTTGCTCTGCCTAAAACCCACACATTATTCACCTTGTTAAACAAATCTATCTATCTATATTTAGGAATATGGCTGACCTTGTTAAACAAATCACCATTGAAATAATTTTCTGAAGTGAAATATTTACCCAGATCCGATTCTTGTACGATGGCAAAGCCTGTGTCGATTATTCCGTTTTCCTCTTGCTTCTGGATACCTTTTCGCGCCTCCATCAGCAAATGTATCATATCTGGTCGCACAATTTCTTTCTCCTCCCTAGTTTTTATCGTATCAGTTATCAGGTGCCCAAAGAAGTCACTTACTTTTTTGTTAAACAGTCTTAATTGTAGTACCTTCAATAAAATAAAATTGAAAAGATAGCACATGTTGAATTTGGTCTAAAATTATTTTTGATAAGATGCAAGTCTTGGGTAACAGTAGAGGATTCTAAGTATGAAGGAGATTAATCAATTGGATTAAGTTGGATTATTAATAGTGTTTACTCACTGCACTAAATTTCGGTAAGTAAAACAATGTGAAAAGTTTTACGGTATTCCAAAAAGTGAATAAATTTGTAACGTGTTTACCCATCGTGTAAAATTCATTGTTTGGTTGTGCTAACGAATCGACCTTAACACCGAAAGCTGCGGTTGCTATAGCATCGGTTGTGAAACGGGTAAAGATGTCCTTAAATTCCACAGTAATTATTTCTTCGTCCTTCTTCAGAAAATACTGCACAAAATTCTCGGCGCAATCCGATATCAGAACGAACATAGTCTTCATTTTGCTGCTGGTAAAAGATGGACTGAGGATGGACCTCATGTCATGCCATGGTTCGCCTAAAAGTCAACCACAGGTTTTTACACGTCATATCACGAGTAAGATCTTACCTGTAAGAGCAAATAAGTTTTTGCTCCACAAGGGATCCACTTCTGGTGGTACAACTGTTCTATGATCGGTAAAATGGTCAAAATCCTTAACGGTTAGTTGCTTTATTAGGTCCGGGTCTCTCACTAACAAAGACGGCGCACCAAATTGATAAATGCCAAAATATCTAAAACAATCGATAAATTAGAACAAAAACCAGCATTCGTATTCTTTTTGTAACTGACCTGAGGGTTCAGTGGAAATATTATACAGGGTGGGGCAATAATAATGTAGGAGTGAAAGAAGTCTAGAAAGAGGCTTCAAAAAAGCCCTTGAGCCTGTAATATTGTCTTGGCTCACCCTATACGGGGTGTAAACGAATAGTGGGCCACCCCTGTAACTTCCTCGTCTTTAAAGATATCAGGATAAAAATTTTTATGGTGAAATTAGGTACGATTCCCAACTTTTTGAGACCTATCCGCCATATTTGTCACTTCCGGTTACACCGGAAATGGCCCCAATAGTCTTTTCTAAATGGACCACCCTGTATGTTTTTACATTTTTGAAGTAAAGATCACATTTTGGATACATTTATACTATTTTGAACAATTTATACAGGGTTGCACGAAATACAGGGTGTCCCACTTAAGATGTATCCACCCTCCTAAAATCTTTATTTGTGAACCGATTTTCGAAATCTTTTTTTTGCTGGATAGGGCTTGAAAAACTGCATTTAATCTATACCTTATATTTCTTAAAAAGGTATATCATGACCTACTGAGACGTATTTTTTTAGCGAAATTTCGAGAAAAACTATTAGCGATTTTTTTAGAGAAAAACTAATACCAGAATTAGATTCAGGACCTTTTAAAACCTAAGTGGTGTGAATTTTGCGACATTAGGATACAGGGTGTTAAAGAAAATGGAGAGGAATTTTTAACAACGGCAAACTTTATTTTGTAAACAAAATCGGTACTATTTTGAAATTATCAGTAATTTGACATTTTTCATAATTCTCTGGTTTATTTGAAGACGTATTAAGAAAAAATCGACAGTGGTAACGACTAAAAATGGTATCTAATTTCTGTTGATACGGTTATTGAAAACAAATAAAACATTACATTAGTTATTAAAGCTAATTAAACAATTCACTGGAAAAAATATTGTAATAATCCTTTGAAAAAACAAATGGTAAAAATACAATTTTTCTTAAGAAATTTATGGTTTATATCTAACTTCAATTCAATTTTGATCAACCCTGTATATTTGTGTTAATCAGAATGGGCCTCTGGCTCATTCTTGTTGCAAATCATAAAATATTAACACAAATATACAGGGTTGATCAAAATTTAATTGAAGTTAGATATAAATCATAAATTTCTTAAAAAAAATTGTCATTCCTGCCGTTAACGATTACACATTACGGAACTTTTGGTACCGTTTAACCCCTACTAAATAGAGCTTTCTGAATATCCGGGTGGCCCATATCATAATGTTTTTAAAAAAAGAGTTATTTTGAAAAATGTGATTTTAATGAGTGTATTATTGGACATTTTAGTATTTTTTATATGAATTACATTGGAACACAAATAATTTTAACATATTCGCAGCCATCTGGACTGACAACTAAAATTCGAATTATTTTTCGTGCAACCCTGTATAAATTGTTCAAAATAGTATAAATGTATCCAAAATGTGATCTTTATTTCAAAAATGTAAAAACATACAGGGTGGTCCATTTAAAAAAATGGCTATTGGAGCCATTTCCGGTGAAACCGGAAGTGACAAATATGGCGGATAGGTCTCAAAAAGTTGGAAATCTTACCGAATTTCACCATACAAAATTTTATCCTGATATTTTTAAAAACGAGGAAGTTACAGGAGTGGCCCACTATTCGTTTACACCCGGTATATTCAAATATAATTTCCGGTCATAGGCTTTTTGTTTAGTTTACCTGTATTTTTTTATTTATCATAAAACTCGAACGATCGAAGTCCGACGCACTATTGCCCCACCCTGTATGATAAATTGTGAAAATTCGATGTTATTTCAATTAAACGTCGAATCGATGAATTAATTTTCTTACCTTGTGCCAGGACTGTAATTGTACATTTCTTGGACCATTTGGGTAATACTCTGTAGTTTAAACAGCATTCCAAAGTTTTCAAGAAAATATCTTCTGAGATCTCCCTGTACGACTCCCCGTTCCTTCCAATAATTCATAGGTTTTATAAGATAATAATAAAAGAGGATGGCCACCACAGCCACTCCGAGTATTAGCAGCATGTTTGCTTACTGCTCAAGTTAATTCATACAAAATAAATCTGCAACATAAAAAATTAGACTGTTACTAGTGCACACTCTCAATAATTCACACCTACCAATTTTCATAGATCACTGACTAGGCTCCTTGCCACTCAATAAACCACTGAACGCGATAGATAATAATTATAAATTTAGGAATAAGATGAGATAAGAAGCGCACAACAACAATTTTCACAGTATTGAGCAATATTGGAATACCTGATTGTTGGTGGAAGTGGAATTAAAGAATAATCGAAATGAAAGTTTTTTAGATTTGTTGAATCTTTCACCAGATATTGGAAAATATATTGTGTATGCCTTCATCGAAAAATACCATGATGACATTCAAATTCTGATCATTTTTATCGCACTTGTTCCAGCAGTATACCGGGTGCCACAGGATACTGGCTCACCCCTATATTTCCTTTATTTTTTAACTTATCCATTTGAAATTTGGGGGGCATAAACTACCGTTTAAAATGTATTTTTGCACATTACAAACACTATGGTACCACTTCCGGTTTATCCGGAAATTACCTCAACTTTAAATTTTCAAATGGAACACCCTGTATATTTTTACATATTTGGATGCAGGGCAACATTCTGCATACACCATGTAAGTTTCGCGAATTTTTGAGCCGATGTTCAATTTTTTCAAGCATCTTAAGAAATAAGTCTAGAGTGCTTTGGAATTCCAAAATTGGTTATACGGTAAACTTCAAAGGAAAAATATAATTTTTCTTTTCGTTTCACTAACAACTGTTTGCGAAGCCTCCAAAGTTGAACATATCACTTTTTTTATCGAAAACTTTTTTTTTTCAAATGGGAAGGTGGTGGCTCATAGTGTTTGAAAAATTATAATTTTCTTTCTGATTTCATTGATATCTATTTCATATCTGTGCTATTTATTTTCAATTTTATTTCATTCGTTTAAAAGTATGAAAGCCACTTTCAAAATAACTTTTATTGAACCTTAACATAGTTACCTTTGCACTACGAATTGACACATTATAAAACAAAAGAATGATGACATTTGTAAACAGTTGTTAGTGAAACAAAAAGAAAAATTATATTTTTCCTTTGAAGTTTACCTACCGTATAACGAATTTTGGAATTCCAAAGCACTCTGGACGGATTTCTTAAAATGCTTGAAAAAATTGAACATCTGCTCAAAAATTCGCAAAACTTACGTGGTGTATGCAGAATGTTGCCCTGCATCCAAATATGTAAAAATATACAGGGTGTTCCATTTGAAAATCGAAAGTTGAGGTAATTTCCGGATAAACCGGAAGTGGTACCATAGTGTTTGTAATGTGCAGAAATACATTTTAAACGGTAATTTATGCCCCCCAAATTTCAAATGGAAAAGTTAAAAAATAAAGGAAACATAGGGGTGAGCCAGTATCCTGTGGCACCCTGTATGTATTGGCGTTGTTGAACAAAATTTAGATAGTATTTTCAATAAAATAAGTACTGAATTAATTCTTAAATTTACTGACTATTAGCGTTACCACCAATGGTGTAATATACATGTATCCTTCTGTCTCCTACAAATCAATGTATTTATTGACAAAATAGGTGTACTTACCTGTATCGATCAGTACAATTGCTGAAAAACATGTAGTTAAAAATAAGTTTTATCTCTTCACTATCGCGCGCAGAGTTGTCTATATTTTGTCAGTTGTCACACTACGAATGATTCGAATGCGACTAATTTATTACGACCTTGCATATTATAAATTCATGGCAAAAACATTACATCACTTATATCCGGACACGATAATGAACTAATTCATCTGATTTAGAAACAAATTTCTTTCGTACGTAAAAAAGGACAGTAAAATTTAAAGACAATTGAAATTATAAGACTAATTATATTCTTATCAGGACTAGTCATTTATTTTTATTTTTTTTAGCGGTAGTCAAGGGAAGGCATTTTTTGTTAATTCGTAAAGAAATATAGGTTCTTTCTGTAGGAAAATTTTAATGTTAACACTTCCAGAATCTGGTATTTGCGAGAAAAAGCTGTACAAAATATGTTATTAGTAAAAAAATCATCATAAAGCAAGCACATTATTTCTTGATGCGTTTCAGTCCAAACCAGAACCCACCCTCGGCAGTAAAATTAATAGTCTTCCTAGAAATCTTCACAGGAATTTGACTTCGCTCCACAGGAACAAGTTCAAAATTTTGCAAGATATAAAAAAGTACGCATTTCGATTCCAGCAAGGCAAATCTTGAGCCGATACAATTACGCGGCCCCACACCAAACGGCAGGTAAGTGTAGGGCTTTATGTTCCCCTTATTTTCATCACTGAACCTCTCCGGATCAAACCGCTCAGGATTTGGATAGTTGTTTGGGTCACGATGAATACCTAATATGGAGATTCCAAGTTGCATCCCCTTTTCCAAATGGACTGGCTTCTCTTCTGGAGTAACTGGCTCTATGGTGTATGGTTTGGTGCACACCCGATCTGTTCCTACAGCGTTCGGCCATAACCTCATCACTTCTAAACAGAGAAGAGCACAAATGTTAGCGTAAGAAACATTTTTGAAGGTTTTGGTGGAGATCTTTTTCCGAATTTGGTTTCTTTAATTTTAACAGTCGTTGAAGCAAAACTGGATTGGGACTCGTAAAGGGCGATTTGTGACCTTTTTTCAAAACATCTGAATTACGTTAGTTAATGAAAATTGCTGTTCATCTTTCAGGCCTTTGAGAGCCTCTTAAATACAGTGGAATAATTTACCTGATACGACCATATCCATGTACTTCATCCTCAAGAGACTCTCGTAGGTTAACTTTCCTTCACATTCCTCCGTAGTGTCCTGGACCTCCTGCCTAAGTCGATCTTGAATGTCCGGGTTCACGGCCAGTTCGTAAGCAGTGAAACTCATAAATGTTGCGATGCTTTCAAAACCAGCGAAGAAGAAAATGAACGCTTGCGCCGTGATGTCTTCATTGGATAGAACTCTGGTAGTCTTTGCTCTGCCTAAAACCAACACCATTAGTACTTATTATAAATTACATAATCGTTTTGCAAAATTGTTGACACTCAAAAAATTATTGGTTTCTGTGACGAAGTAGGATGGAGTATAATCATCAAAAATTTTTCTACGATCTTTAATGAAAAATAATTTTCTAATTTACCCAGATCCGATTCTTGTACAGTAGCAAATCCTGTATCGATTACTTCGTTTTCTTCCTGCTTCTGGATCCCTTTTCGCGCCTCCATCAGCAAATGTATCATATCAGGTCGCACAATCCCTTTCTCCTCCCTAGTTCTTATCGTGTCGTTTACAAGCTTCGTAAAGAAGCTACTGACTTCATTGTTAAAAAGTTTTAATTTTAACACCTTAAATAAATTAAAATTAAAAAGGTCACAATTATTTTTGTTAGTAAAAAATTATTTTGACTTGCCTCACTAATTTTGGGGAACAAGAAAATTGTAAAAAGTTTTATAGTACTCCAAAAAGTGAATAAGTTCGTAGCGTTTTTACCCATCATGTAAAATTCGTTATTTGGATCTGCTAAGGAATCGACCTTAACACCAAAAGCCGTCGTGGCTATGACGTCATTTGTGAAGCGAGTAAAGATGTCCTTAAATTCCACGGTGATTATTTCTTCGTCTTTCTTTAAAAAATTTTGAACAAAATTCTCGGCGCACTCCGATATTAGCACGAACATGGCTTTCATTTTGCTGCTCGTAAAGGATGGGCTCAGGATGGACCTCATGTCGTGCCACGGTTCGCCTGAAAGTCAACCCTAGAGTTTTTTACACATCAATTTGTAAGTCGTACCTTTGAGCGCAAACAAATTTTTGCCCCATAATGGGTCCACGTCTGCTGGTACAAACGTTCTATGATCGGTGAAGTGGTCAAAATCTTTAACAGTTAGTTGCTTTATTAGGTCCGGGTCTCTCAGTAACAAAGCCGGCGCACCAAATTGATAAGTGCCAACATATCTAAAACAATCAATAAACAGATAGGCTCTCAAACCCCATGTAAATCTTCGTAAGAGGAAAATTGGGACTTTTTGTCTGATTTTACCCCCACCACTTCCACTTGCTCCGCCCAGTCAGCCAATGAGAGCGAGCCCCGCCCAGAGAGGCCCCCACTCCAGCTAAGCTCCGCTCAGGTAAGCTCCACCCAGTCAGCCAATCAGAAATAGCTCCACCTACTCCAGCTAATCAGAAAGAGGTCCACCTACTCCAGCCAATCAGAGCCAGCATGCCTTAATTCGTAACTGTTAGGCTCAATGTTTAGTAGATATGACATGATATCTTCACTAAGGACTATAGCCTAATACTTTCACTGGAGCATTTTATATCTTTTTATATTGCCATGGTCATCCATGGCCGTTCATGGACTTCTATGGATCTACGCAAAAAACTGCTACCTGTACCAGCCGTGAACTGGTCTGATTGACTAGAGTAGGTGGAGCTCTTTCTGATTGGCTGGAGTAGGTGGGGCTCTTTCTGATTGACTGACTGGACGGAGCTTAGCTGGAGTGGGGGCCTCTCTGAGCGGAGCTCGCTCTCATTGGCTGACTGGGCGGAGCTAGAGTGGAATTGGAGGGGGTAAAAATCACAAAAAAGTCAAAAAAAAAATGTCGAATATTTGAACTGACCTTGTGCCAGGACAGCAATTGTAGGTTCCTTGGGCCAATTCGATAATATTCTGTAGTCGGAACAAAAGTCCGAAATTTTCAAGAAAATATCTTTTGATGTTTCCTTGTTTAACTCCTCGCTTCTTCCAGTAGTTCAAAGGTTGTATAATGAAATAATAAATGAGGATGGCCGCCACAGCCGCCACGAGAATTAACAGCATGTTCGCTTACTTCTCGTAAAATAAATCTGCAATATACAAAAATTAGACTGTTACACCTTGTTGGACGTAAAAAATATTTGAAACCACTTTAGAATGCAATTATTGGAGAATCCTGTTAAAACAACTACTTTTCATAACTACATGTTACAATTATTCTAGAAGGTATATCTGCAGGTATATAAGGGCCAAGCGGGTTCACTAGCAATATGAAAATGTATCAAACCTTTTATCAGAAAATTGAAGAGTATATTGCGTGCCCTTTATCAAAAAATACTGTCGGCGTGTTCGATTAAAAATGTCGTAATTTAATTAGGTTATTTAAATGTTTAAAATAGATATACTTGCCTATATTAATCGAAAAATAGTTATTAAAAACAAATTTTATCTTTTTCACTGTTGCATTTAATTCCATTACACGCAGTTAATTAATTGTTTATGTCTTGTCAGTCGTCACAGTATGAATGAAACGAATAGAACTAAATTAGTACAACCTCGTGTCATGGCAAAAACATAATAAAATAATTATTACACTGCGCCTGCGGTCCGCATCACATCATTTATGACCGGACTAAGTTAATGAACTAATTCGCCTGATTGAGAAGAAAATTTTTGTTGATATTATTATTTAATGGTTGTTTCTACACAGGATGCTTTCGAAAGTCGTGCACTTATTGAAAAGCTTAATAGAATACCTACCAGTATATACCAGTTCTAGAGGCTGTTATTTATGAAAAACAGTTGAATCAAATATGTTTAATAAAAAAATCATCGTAAAACAAACAGTTTATTAAAAACAAAAAAAAAACTGTTAAACAATGAATGAATATAACTATGGTATTTATATTGCTTATATTTTAGATATTAGTTCTTAATATGTCTCAGTCCAAACCAGAATCCACCAGCAGCAGTTAAATTAAAGGTCTTCCTAGAAATCTTCACAGGAATTTGACTTTTTTCCACAGGGACAATCTCGAAATTTTGTAAGATATAAAAAAGCACACATTTGGATTCCATCAAGGCAAATCTTGAGCCGATACAATTACGCGGCCCCACGCCAAACGGCAGGTAAGTGTAGGGCTTTATCTTCCCCTTATTTTCATCATTGAACCTCTCCGGATCAAACCGCTCAGGATTTGGATAGTTGTTTGGGTCACGGTGAATAGAGAATATGGGGATAGTAATTTGCGCCCCCTTCTCCAAATGGATTGGTTTCTCATCTGGGGTAGCCGGCTCAATGGTGTACGGTTTGGTGCACACCCGATCCGTCATCGCAGCATTTGGCCATAATCTCATCACCTCTAAAAAAAGAAAGGACACAAATGTTAGATAGTAGTGCAGAAGATGGGTGGATTCCCATACGTAAATGGGAAGGAATAATTTACCTGATACGACCATATCCATGTACTTCATCCTCAGGAGGCTCTCGTACGTCAATTTTCCCCCACATTCCTCCGTGGTGTCCTGGACCTCCTGCCTAAGTCTAGCTTGAATGTCCGGATTCACGGCCAGTTCGTAAGCAGCGAAACACATAAATGTTGAGACGGTTTCAAAACCAGCGAAGAAGAAAATCAACGCTTGCGCCGTGATGTCTTCGTTGGATAGATCGATGGCAGCAGTCTTTGCTTTGCCTGAAACATTATTGTAGATTGTTGGAAAAACGGTTTTGCAGATTTGTCAATACTCAAGGAATTATTGGTTTTTGTAATGACTTTGAGGAATGGAGATAATATAATACCAAAGTCTAATGGAATAAAGAAGATAGAAAGATAGGTATTCATAGTGAAATATTTACCCAGATCTGATTCTTTTGCAGTGGCAAATCCTGTGTCGATTATTCCATTCTCCTCGGGCCTGTGGATTCCTTTTCGCGCCTCCATCAGCAAATGTATCATGTCAGGCCGCACTATCCCTTTCTCCTCCCTAGTTTTTATCGTATCATACACAATCTGCCTAAAGAAGCCACCTACTTTATTCGTAAAAAGTTTCAGTTGTAACATCTTAAAAAAAAATTAAATTGAAAAGATAACGCGTCACAATTGTTTGTTGTTAAAAGTGATAATATTTGTTCGATAATTATTGCTGATGAGAGTTTATTGTTTTTGATCAACTGTCTACTTACTGCACTAATTCTAGGAAACAAAAAAATTATGAAAACTTTAAAGGTTCTCCAAAAAGCTTTTTGATTTGTAGCGTCTCTACCCATCGCATAAAATTCATTATTTGGTTGTGCTAACGAATCAACCTTAATACCAAAAGCTGCGGTTGCTATGACATCATTGGTGAAACGGGTAAAAATGTCTCTCATTTCAACGGTAACTACTTCTTCGTCTTTCTTTAGAAAATATTGAACAAAGTTCTCGGCACATTCGGCTATTAGAACGAACATGGTTTTCATTTTGCTGCTGGTAAAAGATGGACTGAGGATGGACCTCATGTCATGCCATGGTTCACCTAGAAGTCAAACCTACAGTTTTTTACACTCCACTTCATTTATAAATTCTTACCTTTAAGAGCAAACAAATTTTTGTCCCATAAGGAATCCACATTTGTTGGTACAAATGATCTATGATCGGTAAAATGGTCGAAATCTTTAACAGTAAGTTGCTTTAATAGATCCGGGTCTTTTATTAGCAAAGTCGGTACGCCAAACTGATAAATGCCGAAATATCTAAAACAATCAATAAATTCAGAAATTTTCATTAAGTAAATGTCGAATTGATGGACCGATTGTTTTACCTTGTGCCAGGAGTGTAATTGTAGCATTCCATAAGCATATCGGTTAAACTCTGTTGCCGGAAAAAAGTTTTGAAGTTGTCACCAAAGAACCATGTTGGCTTTCCCTGTTTGACTCCTCGGTCCTTCCAATAATCCAAAGGTTTCACAACGAAATAATAAAAGAGGATGGCCGCCACGGCCACGCCAAGAATTAGCAGCATGTTTACTTACTATCCTAGTTGGTTTATGCAGAATAAATCTACAACAAAAAATTAGACTTACTCTACTGTCATCAGCGCTTACTTCAACTGTTTACTATATACCACTAGTTTTTATTTTGCACTGACTAAGTGTTCGGCCAGGCTGGCGAGCGATTTGTCGTGAGCGAAAAATCGTGGACGACAATGTAGTGGGAGACATGCGACATTCTGTTCACCGCAAAGCGATTAAACATTTAGTTGAAACAATGCCTCTCTCACGAAAACGTCGAATTGCTCTGCTTTTGGAAGACGATATTCTGCCCAGTTACTTTTCCCAGAGTAAAAAAAATATGGTGTACATCCCATTAATAGATACAGACAGGAGTATGGAGAGTTTCATCATTTGTACAGACAGTTACGAAAATATCCGGAGAGGTTGTCCGTCACACTCTTATTTTTGAAGTGTTTATTTGTGTCTTGCCATAGAACAGGCCTACTTTGAACTTCTGATATCAAAATTTCTTTAAAACACGAAGCCATGTTGGCGTGGTGACAGCACACAGTTAACTAAATATCGCTCAGATATCAAACAACGTTGAATTCAGAGCGACACGCTTACGCGCTAAGCGATATGTCGCACATGTTTTGTGTCAGTATGGCCGCTTCAATTTGTTGTTTACGGTTTGAATTTCTTTTTTGTCGCTCTGTCGTCCACGATTTTTCGCTCACGACAAATCGCTCGCCAGCCTGGCCGAACCCTAACTGTGACTAAGCATCATGCCACCCAATAAAACAAAAAATTCTATAAGATAAGAATAAATGTAAATTTAAAAATGAGACACACACCGAAGCGCGCCACCAGAATATGTTTATTCAGGGTTGGTTTTCACCATATTTTTAAAGCCTATAACTTTTTTGTACGGTTTTGTTTTAATTTTAATGAAAAAATGCCAGGATTCTTTTTTGTCTAAAAAGCAGGAGATTCTAGCATCAGCACTTATTTAGTGTGCATGGTACTATTTTTTTTTTATTTTTATATTTTCCGAACGCTACCTACGCCTCTGGTTGATGCAGGAAAACAATAAGAATGATCAAATATGTGGTGCTTAAAACCATTTACTTACCTAATTGTATTAAAATAAACTTGTGAAGAAAAACAAATAATATGTAATCTTAACGGCGATCATGATTTACAAACCGTAGTAAGTGCTAATTAAGTATTTATAATCATTATGAGACGTAGAAGTGTTTGATTTTATTGACGCAATTGGACAAAAGTTCGATAGCATTTAGAGTAATTTCTAGTACAGGGTGATCATTTTAAGTGCCTCACTCGATTTGCCTGCTTTATTCTTCACCTAGGAAAAAAATTCAAAAACCATACTTGTGTACTTTTTTCCGAGGAATCAATTTCCGAAAAGATAAAAACAATTGAATGTCAAAGAAAAAAGTTATGGCCGAAAAACTGAAAAAGAAAAAATATTCACCCTGTATATTAATGCGGAAATGGATATGTGACATTTCACTGATTGTAAATGTGTATCAGATACATATTTTTCACTTCCGGTTTGACCGGAAATTGCTTTAATTTTTTTATTTTAGGTGATACACCCTGTATATAGATTTGCAATATCCTGCATTAATGTGGTATATATTTTTAAACATATCCCACCCATGTATATTTGTTTCGACTTTAGCAAATGTTGTTTAAGTACCTATTACACAATATTCCACTATTGTTTATACTTATTCAAAAGATGTGTACTTACCTATTCAATTTTGCTTAATGTTGTTTTCTTTTTACGGGGAATTAATGTCTTTATCAATATCACTTAGTAGATAACAGGTACTTCGACGCAGATCGAATGGAAACGCGCTCGGTCAACTGTGCGAACATTATGACATCCTTGACTTCGAGCAATTATATAAAAATGAAAACAAACGTAGTTTTATCTAAACACAGGCTTATAACGAGTTATACAGCCGGTGATTTGATTGACAGTGTCGTCACTTCAAGAAGGATCAAGTATATCACTCAGTGATGTGCATTTATTTAATATAGAACGGTCCATCGCGATAGGAAAAATTTTACACCTTACGTGCGAGGAAACCAGAAGTATTAATGCCTGTCCGTCCAAGAAAATATTGCCACGCGCGGATTGTAACTGCGCTTCACCTTCGTTTGTTAGCACCTCTGGTAATTGAGAACAGCCATCAGTATCGTCATCTATTGGTTGAAGAGTCGTTGCCAATATTTATACAGGGTGATTCACGAGGAAAGGGACAAAATGTTATGGTAGATAAAGTTCACTTAGATGAATAAGAAATGACTATTGAAAAAAGCCTGAGCATTTTTTTTATTGAACTACAGGGTGATTTATGAGTTTTGCCCTATACCATTGAGTAAAAAATAATAAAGAGGTGCAACTGTCAAGGTTTCGAGATTTTAGTAGTGTATTTCTTTGCCAATAACTTCATGATTGTCATCAATTTTTAGTGCTACGGGAAGGTATTTGTAATGTGGCTGTATAGCCCTTAAAATTGAAGACAATCGTGAAGCTATTGGTAAAAAAATACAACACTAAAATCTCGAAACCTTGACAGTTGCGCCTCTTTATTATTTTTTGTTCAATGCCAATACTTCTTAAGGTTACATTTTTTAAACTAATCACTAGAATCAGCTCGTATTGTGGGTATATAGTATACTATTAATTGTCAATTTACATGCATAATCAAAGACAGAAAATTCCAGGGCCGGCTCAACTAAGTTTTATTTTTAGGGCTCCTATGAAAAAATTCACCCTGTGTACGTGATTTTTAAATTCTAATACTGAATTATGAAACTACATACAAAAATGATCGAAAATATGTATTTTGTTGTTTTGCCACACTTTGGGCGAATTTTAAATAAACGTTCATTTTTCGTCAAAATCGAAGGTCTGCACAAAATAAATTTATAAAATTACATTTTCCTATCTTATTTAAACTAAAATATTTGTTATACAAAATTATTAATTACATTATTAAAGAAGTTCATATCTTTGTCAATTTTTTTCAGACCTCCACTGACACTGGCGCATTCACCATTTAAAATCTCGATCTGTTAACTGTTGTAAATTTCGGAAGCTATTATCTGTGCCAAACAGTTGTAACAATATATTAATAACAAAGTCAACGTAGAGTAAGCGATTTATTAAAACAAAAAAATAAGGCTGTTTTGATTGAACAACGAATGAGTACAACTATGATATTTATATTGCTTATACTTTAGTTAGATATTAGTTCTTGATACGTCTCAGACCAAACCAGAATCCACAATCAGCAGTTATGTTAATGGACTTCCTAGAAATCTTCAGAGGAATTTGACTTCTTTCCACAGGGACAATCTCGAAATTTTGCAAGATATAAAAAAGCACACATTTCGATTCCATCAAGGCAAATCTCGAGCCGATACAATTGCGCGGTCCCACACCAAACGGCAGGAATGTGTAGGGTTTTATATTTCCCTTATTTTCGTCACTGAATCTCTCCGGATCAAACCGCTCAGGATCTGGATAGTTGTTTGGGTCACGATGAATAGCGAATGAGGGGATAGAAATCAGTACCCCTTTTTCCAGATGTATTGCTGTCTCTTCTGGAGTAGCGGGTTCTATGGTGTACGGTTTGGTGCACACTCGATCTAATGCCACAACGTTCGGCCATAATCTCATAACCTCTAAAAAGAGAAAGGACGCAAATGTTAGATTTACATACGTAAATGGGATGGAATAATTTACCTGATACGACCATATCCATGTACTTCATCCTCAGGAGGCTCTCGTACGTCAATTTTCCTTCGCATTCCTTCGTGGTGTCCTGAACCTCCTGTCTAAGTCTGTCTTGAATGTCCGGATTGACGGCCAGTTCGTACGCCGCGAAACTCATGAATGTCGAAACGGTGTCAAAACCAGCGAAGAAGAAAAGTAGTGCTTGCGCCGTGATGTCTTCATTGGATAGATCGCTGGCAGTCTTTGCTTTGCCTAAAACATTATTGTAAAAGCGGTTTTGCAGAATTGTTAATACTGAAGGAATTATTGGTTTTTGTGATGATTTTGGGGAGGAGAGCAGAGTAAAGTAAATCAAAGTGAATTTTAGCAAAATATACCAAAGTGAATTAGAGTAGATTCTAGTGCAATAAAGGAGAGAGAAAGAGAGTAGAGTGGTGGCGAGCGTTACTTTCATTTCCCAGGCTGTAAAAATCGTGTTTTAGTATCTAGTAGTAAAATATTTACCCAGATCTGATTCTTGTACAGTAGCAAAACCTGTGTCGATTATTCCATTTTCCTCTGGCTTGTGGATTCCCTTTCGCGCCTCCATCAGCAAATGTATCATGTCAGGTCGCACAATTCCTTTCTCCTCCCTAGTTTTTATCGTATCATTCACAATCTGCCTAAAGAAGCCACCTACTTTATTCGAAAAAATTTTCAAATGTAATATCTTAAAAAAAAAAATTTGATAAAATAGCTCATTACAATTGTTTCTGGTGCTAAAAATAATAATATTTGGTTTAGAATTATTGTTGGCAAGAGATAGGAATAGCAAATTGCATGAAGGAAATCATCAGGATTATTAAAACCGTCTACTTACCTCACTAATTGTAGGAAACAAAAAAATTGTGAGAATCTTAACGAATCTCCAAAAATCGGTAAAATTTGTAGCGTCTTTACCCATTACATAAAACTCATTATTTGGTTGTGCTAATGAATCCACCTTAATGCCAAAAGCTGCGGTTGCTATGACATCGTTGGTGTAACGAGTAAAAATGTCTTTCATTTCAACGGTAACTACTTTTTCGTTTTTCTTTAGAAAATTTTGAGCAAAATTTTCGGCACACTCCGAAATTAGAACGAACATAGTCTTCATTTTGCTGCTGGTAAAAGATGGACTGAGGATGGATCTCATGTCATGCCATGGTTCACCTAGAAGTTAAACATATACAGCTTTTGACACACCATATCATTTATAAATTCAAATATATAGACTGTAGAGTCTTACCTTTAAGAGCAAACAAATTTTTGTCCCATAATGGATCAACATTTGTTGGTACAAACGTTCTATGATCGGTGAAGTGGTCAAAATCTTTAACAGTTAGTTGCTTTATTAGGTCCGGGTCTTTTACTAACAAAGTCGGTGCGCCAAATTGATAAATGCCGAAATATCTAAAACAAAAAATAAATAAATAAATAAATACAAAAGACATAATATGCATACAATATACATTTAATAAAACCGATGTTAGTGAAGTCGCTCGTATTATTTTTCTAACTGGCCTGGGAGTTCAGTTGACGTACAGGGTGATCATTTTAAGTGCCTCACTCGATTTTCCTGCTTTATTCTTCACCTAGGAAAAAAATTCTGAAACCATACTTATTGTGTACTTTTTTCCGATGAATCCGATTCCGAAAAGATAAAAACAATTGAATGCCAAAGAAAAAAGTTATGGCCGAAAAACTGAAAAAGAAAAAAATATACACCCGGTATATTAATGTGGAAATGGATATGTGACATTTCACTGATTGTAAATGTGTATCAGATACATATTTTTCACTTCCGGTTTGACCGGAAATTGCTTTTATTTTTTTATTTTAGGTGATACACCCTGTATATTGAGCTCAGTTTAAAGAACTTTTCTTTCTGAATTCAGCAATATATAACATATCATCATTGTCTTTCATATTTAATAAGATATTGGTGTTTTAATTTAAAATAACACAAATATATGTTATGAAATAAAGTCATCCATGAAAACAAACAAAAGCATTTAAATTATTTATTTATTTCAAAAACAAAAGAAGATATAGCATAATAACTTATATTCTTTAGTTTTTGAAATAAATAAAAAATAATTTAAATGCTTTTGTTTCTTTTCATGGATGACTTTATTTCATAACATATATTTGTGTTATTTTAAATTAAAACCCCAATATCTTATTAAATATGAAAGATAATGATAATATGTTATATATTGCTGAATTCAGAAAGAAATGTTCTTTAAACTGAGCTTCATATACAGGGTGTATCACCTAAAATAAAAAAATTAAAGCAATTTCCGGTCAAACCGGAAGTGAAAAATAAGTATATGATACGCATTTACAATCAGTGAAATGTCACATATCCATTTCCGCATTAATATACAGGGTGTATATTTTTTTCTTTTTCAGTTTTTCGGCCATACTTTTTTCTTTGACATTCAATTGTTTTTATCTTTTCGGAATCGGATTCCTCGGAAAAAAGTACACAATAAGTATGGTTTTTGAAAATCGAGTGAGGCACTTAAAATGATCACCCTGTACTTTATAATATAAAATGGTTGAAAATCGCTAATCCGTTAAGCGTCAATTGGATTTTCATTAAGTAAATGTCTAAATTGATAAACTGATTTTTTTACCTTGTGCCAGGAGTGTAATTGTAGCATTCCAGAACCATTTCGGCTATACTCTGTTGCCGGAAAAACATTTTGAAGTTGTCGCCAAAAAACCATACCGGCTTTCCTTGTTCGACTCCCCGTTCCTTCCAGTAGTTCAAAGGTTTCACAACGAAATAATAAAAGAGGAGTCCCGCCACAGCAGCTCCGATAATTAGCAGCATGTTTACTATTCAAGTTGGTTTACGTAAAATAAATCTACAACATAAAAAATTAAACCATTTTACACATTTTGTATTTTAATGAAAAAATCAGATATTTTCCTACCTCAAAATATCCCAATATTCGAAACAGGTGTACTTGCCTACTCAATATTGCGAAATGTTGTTTTCTTGTTGCAGGGAATTAATAATGTTCTTATCAATATCACTTGGTAGATAGCAAGTATTTCGACTCAGATCGGATGGAACCGCGTTCGCTCAACTGTGCGGAGATTATTACATCCTTGACGTCGTGCAATTATATTAAAATGAAAACAAAATAAAAATCAAGTTTTATCTAACTAAACACACGCTACAACTAAATCAACAGTCGATTATCTGACTGCCAGTGCCGTCGCTTCAGGGTGGACAAGTGACGACCATACACCTTACGTGCGAAGAAACCAGGACCATTAATGTTTGCCCGTGCAAGGAATTATTACCACGCGCGGATTGTAGCGGTTAAAGACGTTGATCTTGAAAATGAAACAAATGTATATTTCTCTATTTATTTTCATTATGTACCAATATCTTATGCCATATATCCTACAAATATTGGAGGACCTTACTCTATAATATTTATTTTAATTTGTAACCAAGTGGTTTCTGCCACTTGTAAATATTATTTCCTAATGCGTTTTAGTCCAAGCCAAAATCCGTTAGCGGCAGTCAAGGGGAATGTTTTTCTGTTAATCTGAAAAGGAATGTCAGTCTTTTCTACGGGAACAAGCTCAAAATTTTTCAAGATGTAAAACAGTACGGCTTTCGACTCCAGCAAGGCAAATCTTGAGCCGATACAATTACGCGGTCCCACACCAAAGGGCAAGTACGTGTAGGGTTTTATTTTTCCCTTGTTCTCCTCACTGAACCTCTCTGGATCAAATCGCTCAGGGTTTGGGTAATACTGTGGGTCACGATGAATGCCGAATATGGGGATAGCAACTTGCGCACCCTTTTCCAAATGTACTGCCTTCTCTTCTGGAGTAGCTGGCACTATGGTGTATGGTTTGGTGCACACCCGATCTAATACCACAGCGTTCGGCCACAATCTCATCACCTCTAAAAAAAAACAGAAATGTTAGTATTCGCTTCGAATGCGATAATTAAATGAGGTGATATCATTTACCGGATATGACCATATCCATGTACTTCATCTTCAAGAGACTCTCGTAGGTTAATTTCTCCCCACATTTCTCCGCGGTGTCCTGGACCTCCTGCCTAAGTCTATCCTGAACGTCCGGATTCACGGCCAGTTCGTAAGCTGCGAAGCTCATAAAAGTTGCTACGCTATCAAAACCAGCGAAGAAGAAAATTAGTGCTTGGGCCGTGATGTCTTCATTGGATAGAACTCTGGCAGTTTTTGCTTTGCCTAAAACCAACACCATGGTTATATTATTGGTCTAATGTAAAACATTTACCCAGATCTGATTCTTGTACTGTAGCAAATCCTGTATCGATTACTTCATTTTCTTCGTGCTTCTGGGTCCCTTTTCGCGCCTCCATCAGCAAATGTATCATGTCAGGTCGCACAATCCCTTCCTTCTCCCTAGTTCTTATCGCATCATTTATAAGCTGCCTAAAGAAGTGACTTACTTCATAGGTAAAAAGTTTCAGTTGTAATATCTTAAAAAAATTAAAATAGAAACAATAATCACAATTGTTTTTGTTGCTTGTATTATCTACTTGAGGGATATTATTTGGATTAGTACCAGTGTCTACTTACTTTGCTAATTTTTGGGCACATAAAAATTGTGAAAAGTTTTATAGTTGCCCAAAACGAGTTTCGATTTGTAGCATCTTTGCCCATCAAATAGAACTCATTATTTGGTTCCGCTAACGAATCGACCTTAACACCAAATGCTGTCGTGGCTATGACATCGTTTGTGAAGCGAGTAAAGACCTCTTTGATTTCCACGGTGATTATTTCTTCGTCTTTCTTTAGAAAATTTAGTGCAAAATTTTCGGCACACTCCGCTATTAGAACGAACATAGCCTTCATTTTGCTGCTGGTAAAAGATGGACTCAGGATGGACCTCATGTCACGCCATGATTCCCCTGAAAGCCAATCCTGTTGTATTTTACACATCGTTTATAAATTCAAATAGGGTGTTACCTTTAAGAGCAAATAGATTTTTGCTCCACAAGGAGTCCACATTTGCTGGTAAAAACATTCTGTGATCCGTAAAATGGTCGAAATCCTTAACAGTAAGTTGCTTTATTAGGTCCGGGTCTTTCACTAACAAAGTGGGTGTTCCAAATTGGTAAATGCCAAAATATCTAAAGCAAATAAAAAATATAAATACAATATACGTTTTATCAAAAGCAGCTTTCTTACCTTGTGCCAGGAGCGTAATTGTAGCATTCCTGCACCATTTGGGCAAGGGTCTGTTGTCGGAAAAAAGTTCCATAATTGTCACCAAAAAACCACGATGGATTTCCTTGTTTGACTCCCCGTTCCTTCCAATACTTCAAAGGTTTTACGATGAAATAGTAAAAGAGAATAACTGCCAACAACGCTACGAGAAATAACAGCATCTTTACTTACTGGTCAAGTTAATTACTTCGCGCTAAATAAAGCTACAACACAAAAAATTAACTGCCATTAATATGAAAAAAGAAACTCGTTTCCCACTAAATATCATTGTATATCGATTGCGTAACTTGGTATCTTGGCACTTAATAAAACAATACGCGGTAGATAAGAACATTGCTATTTTAAAGATGAGATAAGTGCACATTTTTACAGGGTCGGGCAAATGAGTCGGAATACCCGAATTCTGTCCAAACTTAAAGTGGAGTAAAAAAAATATTTTGATAAAATCAACTCGTTTTTGTTTCATAGGTAAAAAACTGATTTTTGTCATTTTCATTTTTCCATTATAACTTCTTTATGAAAATGTTTTTTTAGAGCATTTTTTGTTGAAGATGAAAATCAGTTTTTTGCATATCATTATGTTATTAAACAAAAACGAGTTGATTTTATTAAAATATTTTTGCACATAATAATCTTGATAAGTTCCACATTTGCTGTCATTTAACATATCTCTAATCGTTCCCAAATTACCCATGGCGAGCACGATAAGTGGGACACCCTGTATATATTTTTGTTTGTTGTTATTTTTTTTTAATTATCAAATACTCCCAACGCTACGCCTCTGCTTAAAACGAGAGAACAATAAGAGCGATCAAAAATGTAACACATAATTATTGTATTCAAATAAAGGTCAAGGGGTAAACCTCGGATCACCATGTATATTATAATATTATCTAATGCTTACTGTTTATGATGAGATGAATAAAAATTAACATAAATTATAAGCTAGTAATAAATTCCGTATGTACCTACATATTAATTCAATTAAATACTTGTATATTATGAGACGCAGAATATTTATTTGTTTTGACGCTGTCGAGGAAAAGTTTAGAAAATTCGACTTTTTAAACCCTTTTATTTTGCTTAAAAATATAGCTAGAAAAACAAAATAAAAAAGCAGATCTGTACCATACTTTACCAAGTTTTTGTATATGTTATGAGTCTGCATCTATCTTAATGAATATACAGGGAGCGCCACATAGTCACATTTTTTTAAAATGGAACACCCTGTATATTTTTATATATTTGAATAGCCCTTTTCATCCCCTTTATAAATATATATAATTGTTTTACATTTCATCCTCAAATAATTGAGTTATTCAAATAAATAATATTCTTAACTTAAAAGCTTGGGATATACAATATGTTTTTACATAAATGGCCATGCATAAAACAATAATGGTTTAAAATTTGACAGATCAACAATTGTTATTTTAAACCATTATTGTTTTATGCATGGCCATCTATGTAAAAAATAATTTAGTTGTATCCCAAACTTTTAACAATATTATTTACCTATTTGAATAACTCAGTTATTTGAAGATGAAATAATATACAAGGTGTTTCCAAATTGACTACCATAAATTTAAGAGCTTGTAGAGAACGTTAAAATAAAACTAAAACCTCTATACAGTTTCGTCGAAAAACGCTTCGTTTTCAAAATACAGGGTGTTATAGTGTCGACTGGCAGATCAGTTATTTAGCTATATCTCTAAACAGAGTAGGCAGAGGAATCTAAATTTTTGTGAGCGAGTGTTACTTAAGACTACAGATGACTGTATAATATTTTAAATCTGATACCACCATTCAGTGGCGTAGAGAAAGGGGTAGCCTAACACTTTTTTGTTAATAAAAAATTTGCTGTTCGATGTTTTGTAAATATCGTCCCATTTTCAAATTCCCCAATCAAAATGCTATGATAAAGATGCTCTTATTAAATATCTCCAGAGGCGTTCGTTTCCGAGATATTCTCGGTTTTAAATTAGTTTGAAATAAACGGGGTGATTCGTGAAAGCTGGGCGCTATCTATGTCAATGTTTTTTAAATGGAACACCCCGTATATTTATTTATCACGAATCACCCCGTATATTTCAAACTAATTTTAAAATGTAGCCTTTCTGGTCTCCTACAACTTATACATATATAAAATTTTTGTTTTTATTATCGATAATAAAGGTAGTGTTGGACTTTATCGCGCCGTTGACTCACCCTGTATATTTTGCAGCACATTTGTTTCAACTTCAGCAAATGTTGCTCGTGTATTACACAATATTTCGATATTGATTATAACTATTCAAAAGAGATGTACTTGCCTATCCAGTTTTGTTCAATGTTATTTTCTGCTTCACAGTAATCACAACTTTTTTTATCGGTCACTCAATAGATAACTATTTGTTACAGAACGAATGAATTATGACATTATATAGAAGAACATAACAAAATTTGTATCTAAACACATGCCACAACCATTAACCAGTCAGTGGGTGGTCTGGCAGGCAATGGCGCCGCTACAAGGTGGGCCATGGCTACATATATCACTCAAAGTGTGTGCATTTTAATTCCGATTTTAAATTCATGTTTACACTTTTAGATATAGCTCAATGCAATGCGCGGTAGTCTGCCGCAGTAAATTACTGAAAGCCATACAACCAAAGACAGTTTTTGTATTCCACCTTTTCTACTTTTTCTCTTTACAAATGTAAGAGCGGTTATTTTTCATCCATGCATGAAACAAAAACAGAAAATACCCTCGTGCCAGATCGATCGATATTTTAGAAATGAAACAAATGTGTATTTCTCTAAAAACATTTAATAATAATAATAATAATAATACTTTGTTATATTCTTACAAATATTGGAAGACTTTTTTTTTGTATATATTTATTAGTTTGAAACCGTAAAGTCGATTTATGAATAATTCCATCTTTAACTTTTTTGCTCTCATGACCATTATTTTTTAATGCGTTTCAATCCAAGCCAATACCCATTAGCAGCAGTCAGCGGAAAGGTTTTTTTGTTAATCTGAAACGGAATGTCAGTTCTCTCTACAGGAACAATTTCAAAATTTTGCAGGATATAAAAAAGGGCACATTTCGACTCGAGCAAGGCAAATCTTGAGCCGATACAATTGCGCGGTCCAACACCAAACGGCAGGTACGTGTAGGGTTTTATCTTCCCCTTATTCTCATCACTGAACCGCTCCGGATCAAATCGCTCAGGGTTTGGATAGTTGTTTGGGTCACGATGAATAGCGAACATGGGGATAGAAAGTCTTGCTCCCTTTTTCAAATGTATTGCCTTCTCTCCTGGCAGAACTGGCTTTATGGTGTATGGTTTGGTGCACACTCGATCTGTCGCCACAGCGTTCGGCCATAGTCTCATCACCTCTGAAAAAGGAGAGACAGAAATGTTAGTACAGAGGATAAGTGGATTCCCTCACCATCATAAGATTGAGAAAGGTATAAACAGTTTAAAAGTGACCCAAATGCAAAAACTAAAAAACCAAAGCTTGGAGAAGCCTACTCCTACTCATGCAAGGTCTTTACATAATGAGAGTGGTGGCTTTTCGTCGAGCCTCCATGGTATGAAATAATTTACCTGATACCACCATATCCATGTACTTCATCTTGAAGAGACCTTCGTAGGTTAATTTTCCCTCGCATTCTTCCATCGTGTCCTGGACCTCCTGTCTAAGTCTATCTTGGACATCGGGATTCACAGCCAATTCGTAAGCAGCGAAACTCATAAATGTTGAGACGGTATCAAAACCAGCGAAGAAGAAAATCAGCGCTTGCGCCGTGATATCTTCATTGGATAGGTATCTGGTGGTCTTTGCTTTGCCTAAAATCCATTCGTGGATATTTGGTATAGATAGTGAATCTGTTTTGCAAAATTGTTATTATTTACCCAGGTCTGATTCTTGCACAGTTGCAAATCCTGTGTCGATTATTCCGTTTTCCTCGGGCTTCTGGATTCCCTTTCGTGCCTCCATCAGCAAATGTATCATATCAGGTCGCATAATCCCCTTTTCCTCCCTAATTTTTAACGTATCATTTACAATCTGCCTGAAGAAGCGACTTACTTTATTGTTAAAGAGTTTTATTTTTAGTACCTTAAAAAAATAATTATTATTATTATTATTGCCAAGTGCAACTTACTAGCGTGTTTGGGCAACAGTAAGGGACCATTTGGTTGAAGGTAGTTACTTACTTGACACATTCTCGGACACACTATGAATGCGAATATCTTTATGGTTCCCCAAAAAGTGAACATGTTCGTGGCATCTTTACCCATCAAATAGAATTCATTGTTTGGTTCGGCTAATGAATCAACCTTAATACCAAAAGCGGCGGTTGCTATGACATCGTTTGTGAAGCGAGTAAAGACGTCTTTCATTTCTAGGGTGACTATTTCTTCGTCTTTCTTCAGAAAATGTTGAACAAAATTTTCGGCACACTCCGAAATTAGAACGAACATAGTCTTCATTTTGCTGCTGGTAAAAGATGGACTGAGGATGGATCTCATGTCATGCCACGGCTCACCTAGAAGTCAAACCTAGAGTTTTTTGCCCATCGGATCACAAATTGGGTTTTACCTGTAAGAGCAAATAGATTTTTGCCCCATAAGGGATCCACATTTGCTGGTACAAAAGTGCTGTGATCGGTAAAATGGTCAAAATCTTTAACAGTTAGTTGCTTTATTAGATCCGGGTCTTTCAGTAGCAAAGTAGGTCTATTAAATTGATACATGCCAAAATACCTGAAGCAATCAATAAATACAAAAAAATAGTAAATGTCGAATCGATCAATATTTTTTTTACCTTGTGCCAGGAGTGGAATTGTAGCCTTCCTGTATCAGTGTGGCAAAACTCTTCAGTCGAAAAATAGTTTTGAAGTTGTCACCAAACAACCATGTTGGCCTTCCTTGTCCGACTCCCCGTTCCTTCCAATAATTCAAAGGTTTTATAACGAAATAGTAAAAGAGGATGGCCACCACAGCCGCCCCGAGAATTAACAGCGCCATGTTCGCTTGCTGTTGAAGTTAGTTACGCAAAATAAAACTGCAATGTAAAAACATTAGACTGCTGCCTATACTGTAATTAACATCTACTTGATTTATGTACTGACACTGACTGATTGTGTAACTAAGCTTCTTGCCATTTAATAAAAGGATACGTCACAGATAAGAACAATAATAATTTTAAGGATGAGATAAAAAAACAATATATTTATACCATACCATTTTTGGTGTATTTATCGATAATAATAATAATAATAATATTTATAATGTATTGTACGAGGGCAAAAATTCAATTTCAAGATTAGGGCGGGGCGGATTTTTTTAAAAGGTCAATTAATGGTGCTATAATTTTAATTTAATTTTAAACCTGCTGAACGCAAATTATTAAAATCTTCTTTTAGAAAATCTAAACCCTAAACGATAACAATTGGTATTAGTACAAAAATATTTTACGTAAAAATCTTGTGATGCCAACTTGGTTGGCGGAACGCACGTTTTTTTTTTTCATCTATGGTTTTTTGTTTTATGTCGAAATCTTAAAAAACGCACTAGTCATGATTTTTTAAATTAAGTGATTCATTTGTTATCAGGCCTCCTAATACTTATTATTACATTTTGTTAACAAACAAAATTATTAACTACTTATAAATATTAGTGTCGTTAATGCGTGTTGATAACTTGATAAGATTATTAATTATTACAAAGATTGTTATATTATTATGACCTTCACTTTCGGTTTCACCTTTAAAAATAGTAGGGTAAGAAAGCAACCTGATATAAAACTAGTATGAGCTTAAAGTTTAACTGGTTAAAGAAAGGAAAAATTAAAGAAATTCTATGACTAATGGTTTTTACCAATGCCATAAGAAAAATACATATTCCCAATTATATCGATCATCAAAGCCAAGCCCAAGACAATAGGGGTTGCGGCACTTTGTATTTTTCGCTCAACTCAACTTCAAAACCAAAGATGTAGGTACTGTATGCTGATAGCATTTCCACCAACATTCGTCTTACGACTTTATCAAATTAACACCCTTAAAATTCACACACCCAGTAAATGTAATGGACCAATTAAAACGAGCAGAAAGACCAACGAGAGCCCGCTTGATTTTGTATCTGTTGCCACAATACCAGCCCTGGCTGGTGCAAAGAATTGCAACAAACGCAGTTGCTGCGTCTGTGTAAAAAGGTTTAACCGTTTAAAAAATATGTTAGAAAAAATATCTAAGTCGTTTTTGGATGGCAAGCCGGTAATAATAATTCATCAGTAAAAATCTTATTTATTTCAATTTATATCTACTTATACATATGTGGAAGCCATAAATGGAGTCCATATAAATTTGGAAAACAGATCACTTATGTTGGCCGCCATGATAAGCTCCCAGATCCGTCTCTCAAAATTCTTTGCCCAAAGTCAGGGCCAAATTGAGAACAGTTAATTATTTGTCGATGATAAGTAAGGGTATTATCAAAGAAATATGTGTTTTTTTTTAACCCTTTATGACCAACCCTGAAATTTCTGGTATTTTAAAATAATAATGAAACAAAAACTAAAAAAAAAAAAAAAAATTTTTTACTTTTACAATTTTTATTTCTTACATTGGTATATCACAGTTGCTCGCAGTTGCTATTTAAAATTTCGTTAACAATTTTTTCAACGTGTGATATTTAACATATCTGTTTTGAAATATTTCAGTTTAAATGTTGTAATTTTTGTAAACTGAAATAGCTGTAACTTTTTTAAATTGAATTTTGTATGACAAGTCACAAATTTTTTCATAGAAAGTTCATGCGAATCATATTATAAACAAATTTTCAGAACCAAAATCGATTTGTAAATGGGACGCCCTATATTTATTACGAAATAAGATCGTCCCATTAACAGGAACTGTCAAAAGTTACTTTTTCCATTCTTCACAGTATACTTATTTTTAAAGCCAAATAATTTTTGAACCTGATTATCTCAAAAATTAAACCTTAATACAAAAATGCCATCAGTTAAAAAAATAATCCTCAGTGGCGTAGAAAATACATAGGCGACTTCCCCTTTAGCTATGCCGCTGGACACATCGAACCAAACTGGCTACCATAGTAGTTACTTGTCCTAGCCAAATTGTAGGATATAAAAAAAAGTCTACAAATTATAATTTACCAGCTTGAACTGTAAAATGGAAAAAAGTCCACACAAATTTGTATTTATCAATTTATTATTAAACTAGTACGTATACAAACATTTTACATTTTTACAATCTTTGGCGGTTTCCTCTGTGATTCCTAAAGACTCGTAACTCTTCTCGGCTTTAAGCCCAAGATAGTGTGCCGTGCGACGTCAAATTTGCTTAGATCCAGTGGAGTTTTGGTTTTGCCGGTGGGCACCAGATCAAATTTTGACAACAGATGAGCGAATAGCAGTTTCATCTCCAACAGGGCAAACTTCGATCCTGGAAAAAGTTAGTATTAATTTTAGTTCGTGTCGTGTACAGGGTCAGGACTAGCCGGTTTTATAGTAAAGAATTAAATTTGCTTTAGAAAAAAAATACTACATTTTATAGGCATCATGCTGACCTATACAACTACGTGGTCCACGCCCGAACGGCATATAAGACCCAGAAACAATTTTCTGCCTATTCTCTTCATTGAATCGATCCGGGTTGAACCTCTCCGGCTCTGGAAAATATTTGGGATCTCTATGGATAGCCATGATCGGTATAATAACAGCCGTCCCTTTTTCGATTACAATTTTTTTATCGTCCGGTATCGACATATCCACCTCAAAGAAATTTTTTACACACAGTCTATCCATCTGGTATACTGGCGGCCACTTCCTTAGACACTCTGAAAAAATACCATATAAAATTATACACCAACAGCAATCGGGATGTAAGTGCATACCTGATACAACGCAATCCATATATTTCATCTTGAGAACAGTCTCGTAGGATATTTTGCCACCAGGTGAGTTTTGCAACGCGTTGTCGATTTCCTCTTGGAGCTTCACTTGAACGTCCGGATTTAGGGCCAGTTCGTAAGCCATAAAACTACTCGCTGTTAAAATGGGATCCAACCCAACATCTGGAAAAGGAATAAAATTTGCTCTGGAATGCTGCCAACGACCACAAACATTTTTTGTCTGGCGACTAAAAAAACTTACGTGAGTTTGAAAACATTAAAGCCTGCGAGGCGATCTCCGTTGCGGTCCATTCTTTCGTCCGACTCTCTACTGATAGCTCTGATGTTCCAGTTGATTCAGCAGTACTTTCTTCCCCAGAATTTAAACTGTCACCTTTAATGCTATCTTTTTCTATGAATAACGTGCCTTTTTTTACTTGCATCAAGTAATGGATGTAGTCGTACCGGTTTGTATTCTCTAGCTCTCGCTTTTGCATGTTTTCTTGAACTAAGTTTCTTAAGAAGTCGGTTTTGCACGTGGGAAATACTTTGATGTGCAAAACCTAAAAAAAAATCTATAAGTATTTATATCGTTATAAGACCTTGATTTGCTTCTAGCTATATCCCTAATCAAGAAAGCGATTAAGGATGTATATCTAAAAGCGCTACGTATGTACTTATACTCACTTTGGCTATAATCGGACACAATTGTATCAAGGAGAGTTTCAGTTTTTGGAAAGCACCTAATCTCTTTAGTCCTTTGTACAGCATAGGAAACTCATTATCCGCGTCCTCTAACAGGTCCCCTTCGACTCCGAAACAAGTGGAGGACACAACATCGGTGTCAAATTTTGTGAAAGTCTCGCCCAGCTGAATTTCCAACAGGCTTTTGTTTTCCCTCACAAAACGGTTGGTAAACGTCTCGGCACAATCGGAGATAAACGCGAACAAATGTTTTATCGTGGAACTGGCCAACGTGGGGTTAAGGGCAGATCTCATTTCCTTCCATTCTTTACCTGCAGAAAAGTTAATAGTGAGCGATATGTAATATCGCCTTGGCTGTATATTTGGTTGCCTAGTTTTACGATCTCGTGTAACAGTTATAAACTAGACGCGCACTGCGCGTGCGCGAATTGTTTTTGAATCTAATTGAAAAATGAGCGTTACAAATAAATCCTTTTAAATTGTGAAAAATAAATAGCAGCGATAAATAGGGAATCAATAAGACAGGTAAAAGTTATCTAGTTATATTATGAGGGATTTAAGTTATCAGTAAGATAAGCAAAAGTTATATTAGTAATTTGAAATAATCTAATTTGACTTTCTGTCATTCCATTAAAAAAAATATGTGTTATTTATAGGAGGAGTATTTACATTATGCGATTTGAGCTTCATATTTGTTAGTTAATTCCATTGTGTTTAAATAATCAGGAGCCATAAAGGAGATTATCTTATGTAAATATTAAATAAAATAAAACAGGTTGCCAATAAACAAAGCTACATAACTTATTGTTCAAAAACTAGGGATTGAGACTGCAAAATTGCCTTAAACACAACTTAATTATTTCCCTTGTTATTCCCACGTTTAAAAATACGATAGGAATAATTATTCACTAATAGTTTCTGGCAAAATTGAACGCTTTTGTGTGCTCCGACGACTGCAGTGAGTGCAGTGCATCACTGGCGCTTTATACCGAGTTTGTGATTAGGTAAACAAATGAGTTGAGCAATACCTGTACGATTCACAAGTGTATTTCCTATCACAGTATCGACCTTCTTGTCGAACAGTTTCACTCTGTCTGAGAAGTGTTCGAACTCATCCACGCATATCTTGTTTATCAGATCTATGTCCCTGACGAGCAATGCTGGTTTTATGAAGATGTACATTCCAACGTACCTGAAACATTAATAATAATAATAATCATAATTGTTTCAAAATTTCATTATTCTCCATGAATTTTTAAAAATGCAAAACAATTTTTTTAATGGCAACCTCAGTGTAAATCTGGCAAGAGTGCATTTTCTCCGTTTTTTTTTTTTGGGAAAAAATCATAGATCAAAACTTATTATAATTAACCTAAAAAATTCGCGATCGAAGCGTGTAAATAATGTTACTTATTTTAAAGTTAAATCAACTTAGTCATTTACAACTCCATGCATCATCTGTGAACACTATATCCTTTCAAACATTGTTTGTAAGTAGCCAATCAGAAGGAAGTAAATTTTAAATTTCCCGCCCAAAAAACTAATATAATTTTAAAATATTATTTGGGCCACCCTGTATATTTTAATATAGTTTGAGAGCTCATCACGACTTCATAAGCGAACGATATATATTTTATAAAAGAAAATCTGGTTTAACTTTATGTGCGCTCCCTGTATGTGCGCGGATATTGAGGTAGGCATTTTGTACAATTATTTATTACCTACTGCGACTAATATAAACGTTGACCTTACAATTTGACACATGCATCATAATTAATTACCTTTCGTTACCATATTTTCTGTACAAATAATCATTGATCTCGGAAACGTGTTTTTTCTTCACGACGGTCTCCCCGAAGTTCCCCACCAAAGGTAAAGGGATCGCATAGACGATGCCACGATTCTTCCAGTAGTTGTACGGTTTGAAACAAAAATAATAAATAAAATACGCCGCCACCAACGTAAACAAAATAACCAACCACAGCCACATTGTTTTAAGTACACTGTTTCGACGAGTTGTTACAAAACTCAAAATCTACCGCACACTACGCAACACATTTTACTTTTTCGGGTGCAGGATTGGTAGATTTGTTTATAAAATAGTTGTACCATTTCTTGAATAAATATTGTTTGGGACCGGCCTTCACTTCGCGTTAATGATTCATGGTTGCAATTTATATTTAGAACATAGTCACTATTTGGTCTAGCGCGTCAGATGGTCGAATACGTCCAGGAAAAAAAAACAATTTCTGCAGGAAAAATATACAACTCCATGGATTCAATTGTAAATGATGAGTTGTTTTTTTTAACTCTAAAATCGTTTCAACTGTAGTGTGTGTGTTTTTAACAGTTTGTTTTCGTTACTAGCTCCTACTTCGTCCTTGTAATGTCTATCAGATTATCGATCCGTGGTAGGCGTCGCCACATTATTTTTATAAACATGCGAGTGCGCATTTCATCTGCGCACGATTTAAAAGCTATATTATTATAGTTTTGTTTATATTTTTATCTTCGTTTCTCCTTTACCATGGCTTGCTTTAATATGTTTGGAGAGCATGCAAAAATGTTTTTGGACAATTCAATGAACAGGCGCGGACTGGCCAGGGTGGCTAGGTCCGCTACTGGGGCAAGAAATTTCTATTATGAACTTAATAAGTTTATGGGATAATAAACAAAACTGAAATGTCTACTAGTACTCGCAGTTTAAATCGTGGAAGCTGAAAAACTGCATTTCAAAAGTTCTTATAGAATACGGACAGTATTTCTGCATACGCTTTAAAGAAAATTCTAAAATTTTCTGTAAAATGAACCCATAACTCACCTAGTAAATAGATCTTTGGAAGCAGGTTATTTTCCATCAACTTTCACGCCTAGAGATAAAGCATATCAGTTATTGCCGATACCGCTACCGTCAAATCAAAAATTTTTGAAAAAGTAATAAAAGCTGGAACATGGAATATGTTACAAAATACGACTTAATTTCAAAGAAACAATACAGCTTAGCCAACACAATTTGCCATAGCAAATCAAGCAAAAAATAAAATAAAGTGAAATAAGGTGCCAAACACATAAATAAAACTGCACAAGCACGTTTAATTTTTTTAATATAATATAAAAATCAATATAGATAGCTAAAATTTATATAAAAACATAAAGCGTGGCCCGTTTACCATTTTGTGATATATATTATATCTCTTAATTTTATCGATATGGTATCAGGCGCCTAATCTAATACATAGCGTAAATACTGACAAAAAATCTATCTTATCACAGACTACGACATTTCTTTATTTCTCCCCTTAAATGCTAACCACAAGCCATCTTTTACGGACAAATTAAAAGTTTTATCCAATTTGATTGGTATCCTTGTTCTCTTAATGGGCACAATGTCGAACCTGGACAATAAACTGACGGTTAGAGCTTTGGCCTCCAAAAGAGCAAATCTTGAACCTACAAATTATTCATATTTAACTTAGATACTCTACGTTCTATATTATTAAAACTATTCCATATCGTGTGCGTCTTATACTGACCTATGCAATTCCTTGGGCCGTTTCCAAACGGCATGTAAGTGCCAGGGATAATTTTCCCCTTGTTTTCATCACTGAACCTATCCGGGTCGAATTTCTTCGGCTCCGGGAAATAATTAGGATCCATATGGACTCCACCTACAGCAATGAGCACCCCACAGCCCTTTTCCAACACAAAATCTGTCTCGTTTTCCCTTTTGGCGTCCATTTTGTAGTCCTTTACACACACCCTCGTCAGGATGTATCCTGGTGGGTATTTTCGCAGAGTCTCCGAAATAACTTGGTCGAGATATTTCATTTTTAATAGGTCTTCGTAAGGCACTCGTCCGCCACATTTCGGTATGGTTTCGTCTATTTCGTTTTGGAGCGTCTTTTGAATGTCTGGATTTACGGCTAGCTCGTACGACAAGAATGACAGCACCGAAGAAGTGGTGTCGAACCCAGCTATGAAGAACACCAACGCTTGAGCGGTTATCATGTTATCGGTCAGTTCTATTTTCCTAACGGTTTTTCCTATGGACGATTCTTCGACTGTGGCGAATCCGGTGTCGCTTTCCGTAGTTCTTTCGTTGTCATGTCTCAGCTGACCCTTCCTCGCCTCCATTAAGAGGTGAATCATGTCAGGCCGGACTATATTTTCCTTCTCTCGGAACAGCATCGTATCCTTGATAATTTTTTGGAAGAACTCCATTATGTGCGATGGGAATGCTGAGATTTTAAAAACCTGTGGAAAGATAATAGGAATCACTTATGATACAAGAAAAAATGCAGATGCGTACCTCAAATATTTTCGGGAAAATCGCTGCTAAAATTACTCTTAAGACGGCGAACCCTCTAGGAGTAGTTAGCGCAGATCCCATTGTAAAAAACTTATTGTTTTCGTCCTTCAACGAGTCACATTTTATTCCAAACGCACAGTTAGCTATGACATCGTTCGTAAATCTTGTAAAAACTTTTTTCATCTCCAGCTCGATCACTTCGTCTTTCTTTAGGGAAAAATATTGGGTAAAATCTTCTGCAGAGTCTACGGTTATAAATAAGGCTAAATATAAAACAATGCCACTATGTTTATACGTACCCTGAATTAAAGTATACATCAGTCTCATCTTGGAGCTCGTAAAGGCTGGTGATAGCATCGAACGCATGTCCCTCCATTGCTCCCCTTTCAACGAGAACAAGTTGAGGCTCAGCACTGGATCGGCGGTTTCGTTGATCAAGTTTATGTGGTCGACGAAATGGTCGAAGTCCTTCACCGTGATTTGCTTTATTAGTTCGATGTCTCGGACGATCAAGACTGGTTTGAAGAATTGGTAGCTGCCATAGTATCTGAAATGATTAATTGGATGATTAGCAACTGGGACATTTTTCAAAAATTTCCGAAATTGTTTTTTCTGAAATTTTGTTCAAATGAATAATTAGATGATTAGCAACTTGGAAATTTTACAAATATTTTTGATTTTTTTTTTATGTCACATTGTTCATAGTGCTAGGACCGATCCTGGCTTTGACGTCATTTTCATGACTACTTCAGGTCCGGTCTCTAGATAAAGATCGGCCCATTTAAATAAGAACAGAAATGATGCAAATCTAGTTGACTTTCGTTCGTTGGTGAACTTAGGGCGAAAAAAAAACGTTTCCTATTAAAATTCGTTTATAAAATTTAATTGTTTTCCATGAATTTTTAAAAATGCAAAATCTGCGGGGAAAACATGCTCATACGTCAAATGCAACGCCTACTTTCTATCTGATTCCAAACTAAAATGTCATTGGGGCCTACTTGTGTTTTCAGTTTTTTCACATTTTCGAAGCCATTTTTTAAGCAAATACCGTCATGTTACATACGGCTGAAATCAGAATTTCATGACAAACAAGAAAATTCTGGCCAAAAAATGTTTACTGTCACTCTGAAGGTATCCTTTTTTTTAATTGCCACTTTCTCGAATTATATAAAACGACCGAAATATCGAGTTTGACTCACCCTGTATATAATAATTTAATTATATTTGTTTATCTAACCTGTGATTCAGTTTTGTGTAACGATATAATCACAAGTTAACGTCATAATACGTCGATTGATTACTCATTGATTTGTACGTAGTTTGAATGAACTTTACCTTCGATCTGGAAACTGGTTGTAGCCGTCAATTAGTCTTTCGAAAAACGATTTGCTGGTCACGAACACACTCGCGAATCTGAACCATGGCTTAACATGAAAAACGCCTTTGTTCTGCCAATAGAAAGCAGGTTTAATGAATTTTATATAGATCCCGTAAGCGAGCACTCCTAGTAGTATCCACACCAACATTTTTCAAGCGATAGATTAGACAATAATCACAACATTTTACGTTAGAGTGTCGTGTGCGCGTCAATATTTATAATAATTATACCGGTTGTTGACGACGTTGGTTTATTTTATTTCAGTCAACGGTACTTCGTACAATCTCGTACACTTGCTAGGTAGGTGGTAATAAACCGAAATGGCATCAGAAATAACAGAAATGTGTAAACTTTGGATGGATAGGCAACTGACAATTATTGTCGTAGTCGTGGCAGAGGTGTGTATTTTTGCATTTGTCAGCGGATTTTTATTTCGTCGTCTCCCGGTATAAAATTGTGGCATATTTAATCTTTTACTATATTTTAATTTTATTAAAAAGTCACTGTTTGCGGGTGCCAGCATAGCGTGACTAATAACGGTAGATATGCAACACATAATACGAAGTTGAGTAATGTGGGCTACCTAACTCAGTAAAGTAATTACCAGAGACATGGTAATTACACACAATACTAGCGTTAGATATGCAACACATATTACGACGCGGTGTGATGTGGGCTAACTATAGCTTACTGAAATAAAATAACAAATCGACAATATGGTACATATTTCTGTGACTACTAAAAATTGATTTCCACAGGAAAAATATACAGGGTGGCAAAGAATAATCCAAATAAAATTAACGAATTATTATACAGGGTGTTTCAGTTTTTTGTAGCCCCGCTGAACAATGGTAACTTTCCTACTTGGTTTTGTCTTGAGCGTTTCGTGTGTTAGGTCAGGGAGATAAATAGCTATTTATAAAACTAGTTGCAAAATGAGCGTGTTTTTTGCACTAGATGTGAAGATTGGACCATGAGCGTAGCGAGTGGTCCAACTCATCGTGTGCAAAAAACACGCAGTTTTGCATTGTGTTTTATACAATATTTTTTGCAATTTAGTTGTTACGAAAAAAATAAAATTTTTGTTACGTTTTCTTTACGTTTAACATAATATAATAAATAAGATAAGTGTTTTCTCAATAAAAATGTTGTACGTTTAATATTTATGTTGTATTCTTAGTAAAAATAAATGGATCTGTCGCAATATCTGTTTATGTGACTAAACTCATTTTAGCACAAGTGTTAAAATGAAATCTCATATTAGCACTTGTGCTAAAATGAACCACTTTTGACCATTGTCATTACAATCAGTGTCAAAAAGATGACTTTTCGTAACTAAATTGCAAAAAATCCTTTGAATATATTGGGGGATAAAGATCTTTAACGCAAATCACTAGTATGTTTTATGTTTTTATTGTCCCATATTGTTAATGTTACTTCTTTAACTTTTTACCCTAAATTAGGTACTTAAATATGTTGGATTAAAGAAATTTTTTGTTTCAAGATTTTGAGAGCCACATGGAAGTAGAAGAAATAGTTGATGTACGAGATAAGAAGGACTGGGATAGATTCGATCTTTTAGCGAGGGAATCGCTTCTATACCACAATGCGGATATAAAATGCAAAAAGATGGAAAATGGTAACCAAACATGATGTGACCATGAGTGGAAGGAAGAATGCATGTAAACTCTTGTCATTTCCTCCTGAATTTCATACTGATGACGGAGACATGTTCGATATGAAATTATCTAACAAAGTTCAACAGGTAGGTAATTGTTTTTTTATTCCATTTTTTTTTCTTCATATTATGTGTAAATATATGTATGCATAAGTTACACTGTTTTTGTTTGAATAAATCTGATTACCACTAACCACAAAAGTCCTTCCGAGATCAAAGTGTTTAAATGTGAGTTTTGTTCATACGAAGCAAAATTGAAAAGTCACCTCAATACACATTTATTGCCCCATAGAAGCCCTTCCGAGATTAAGATGTTTAAATGTGAAACATGCTCATATGAGGTAAAACTGAAAAGTACCCTTAGAAGACATTTATTGACCCACAGATAAAGATTTTTAATGTGACTTATATGGGACTAAATATAAATACTCTCTTAATGGGCAACTTAGAGATAGGCACACACTGTATAAATTCTGGCAATTACGTATAGGTATTCATTGTTTGATTTCTGATATATGAGAGTGTAGACGTTTTCGTCGCAGATATATAGCTGAATTTGAGTGTATTTACCATTAAAAAGAAATTTGTCGGTAGGTAAATTTCGGTTGTTTATGCTTTTAACTCTTCCGATTGCTGTGAACGTTTTTTAATAAAAAGTTTTTATATTTATTTCTGTTTGAATTATTTTTTATATATATAATAACGGCAAATTATAAGTAGAAGCAGATGAGGTTATCAATCTAGGACAAATTTATTATACATATTGATTTGTCCCATATTCGACGTGAATTTTATCAGACCTCAAACTCAATTTTTTTTATTTGCTTAAACGGTACACCCTGTATATTTTTATCTCTTATGTAGCAGAATTCAATTCTCTTTCGAGTAATATCAGCTATTCCTATACCTAAATCTGACCGTTTTCAAAATATTTTTATATCGTCATTTATAAATAAATGTCTGTAAAAGGATGTAAAAATAGGTGGCCCTCCAAGCGCTGACCTTTCACTGACAGGATCCCTATTGCTCCAGTCGACTGTATTACTATTCGTAAACTTGAATCCTCCGTAGAACGACCAGCTTTGCACGCCGGGATTACATTTCTACATCCTCATGTTTACTTCTCCCTAAGTAAGGTACCTCGTGTAAGTACAATTCGAACTCGTGCATGCGGATCGCCAGGGTATAGATCCTTGCGGTTATCCTCAAGTTGCGACATGATTATTCTGGCTCCAACGCTTAAGACGAATGTACGCCGTGCCGTAAACACACATCATCGATGGAACAACCTGCTTTGCACACAGGGATTACAGATCCAACTAATATGTTCACTTGCCCCTTAATAAGGGAACTAACGTACTAAATTCGACCTTTTGCGTTTTAATTAGCCTTATAATCAATTAATTTCATGTTAATGCATTATTTGATTGTTATCAAACCACATTAGCAATGAAAAAACCTGAGGAACACGCGGGATTTGAACCCGGGCTTTCTGCGTGGAAGCCCAACGCTTTAACCAACTAGGCCATGAGGGTCACCGACGACGCTCTGCTATTTGTGAATACCTTGTTAAAATTTTTTAGCGGAATCATCGCATCTGCTTTGCTATTTATAAATTAAAATATTCTCCTCTGAAAAAGTATTTCTACGGCGCCAGTGCACTCCATTGGCTAACCTACGATTCATCAGGACTAATTTTAGATTTCCGACCCCTCCAGGAAAATATTTTTACGTCGCCAATGAACTCTAGTAGCTAACCTACGATTCATTTGAACTAATTTTAGAAAACATGGCACCTGCGCTGATTAAACTCGAAAATGTCTTTTACGCCTCCCTGTCGCCCCATATTCATCACCAAAATTAGAGATAAAGTATTCACAAACCATTCGTTCAACAGATGATTGACATGTGTGTGGTGGGTTTGTATTCTCGTAGTTCAAACGGCTCTGTTGCTAACTTCAGATCAATACACAAAAGGTTGTAGTAAGTGTGGTTATGTTTATGTATTTTGCTTCATCGTCTCATTCTCTATCGTTGTTGGATATAAAACATATAAACATATAAAACACTGCAGAAATTAATAAATACAAGATGTTTTAAATCGGGCTATTCTTTTGGTTAGTATGAAAGAAATGATTTGCCGACTTTGCCTTCAAACAATAATTGGTGATAATAATTGTCGACCAGTACAAGAATCTTTGTTGAAATTCTTAAAATTGGTGAGTTGAAAAACCGAACAGAAACTTTAATACATCTAGATAGATAGAATTTATTATTTCAGAACAGTAGAGTATACAAAATGTTTAAGAATTTTTGTCAAAATACAATATAAAATATAATTACAAAAGTAAAGAACAAAATGATCGGTACTGATACTCTTACAAACAGAAGTATAAATATCATATCGTAGATTTGAGAAACGATGATGATGTATCCACGTTGATTGTACGGATGGTGTTTGAAACCATATCAATACCTATATAGACGTGCATATTTTGTTAATTTCCTAATATTTCAGAATCCAAAAATATCTAAGGAAAACGTGATGTGTATTGAATGTGCTAATTGCCTGCAAGTATTGTCCAATTATACGGATGACAGCGGAACGAAAATGAAATGCAGGTTTTGTACAAAGACTCGTGGAAGAGAAGATCTCATATCATTACAGGTTTCAAAGGAAAACGAGTCTTTGCTGGAGCAATATATTCCGCGGACGGTAAGTGATTTTAGTTTTTATTTGTTTTATAGGCAATTTTAATTAAATAAATTTACGTTTGTAATCATTAACTGGTTCGAAAATTCATTATGTGTCTCTTTTGACAAACGATGTCTCTTTGTGGTACTTAACGTGGGATTACAATCTGCCTCGAACCGTTGTAAAACTTTTCTAAAATCAACTGGTTTTGGCTGTCTTCTCGCTTCAATTTTTGAAGCTAGTGCCGGGTGTTTTCTCGCTTTCCTTACGAGTCACATTTTTGGCATAAAAGTTAAAATGACGGGCAACTGGTTAGGGCGCGACTATGGGGTACCTATCAGAAGTTTCCAAATTCTATGCAGCTTATAATATTCTTGTTTCAGAATTTAAAAAACACCGAAGAACTTGTAATGTGTGAAACTTGCCTTGGGTCACGGGAAGGTGCTTTGAGTGTTATTTTGAAGTGCTTGGAAGTGGAGGAGAAGATACGTAAATATGTTGAGTTAGAGGGAACGGACGATAAAGACCAAGTGGAATTGAAGAAAGTGCAACAGTTTACGTTTGGTCCGATAATAAAATCGGAAATTAAGTCGTTTGGTGTAGGTAAATTATAAAATGGATCCAATCAAGGTCAAGAAGAACGTACCACGATGGCTGAAGCAGAAATAAAATATGAAATTGAAATACATAACACAGAGCTGATTATTAAGACGGAAGAGGATGATATCACGTCGGAACAAAGCGATTGTGATATCCCCGATATCAAATCAGAGCAGAGCGATTATGATGGGTAAATATCATTTATTGATTTATAAGTAATTGCAAACTATACAGGGTGGGGCAAAATTTTTTTTTTTTTAAATTGCAAGTAAAGTAGATGAAAAAGTCTATAACTGGAAATTATTTTCGAACATACAGGGCGAGCCAAGACGAAATTACAGGACCAAGTGCCTTTTTTTTAAATAAATAAATTACGTTATATCAGTACATTTTTTGAAGCCTCTTTCTAGGCTCTATTCATTCCTATATTAGCATTGATTATTAGTGTTTGGCCTAGATTTCCATACGTTCACGTTTTGGTTTTTTCCAAAAACTTGACTGTTAGTGGGATATCTATGTGGGGGTAGATTTCTTGGCTGGACATTTACTGGCCCTCTTGGAAATTGTGATGTAGATGGAAAAGAATATTGTTGTTCAAAGGGAGACCTAACAGGTAAGACTTGTCTATATAAATTAGAATTTTGTACAGGTGTTGGGTTTCTAAAAATCGGTTTCGTGTTTTGATATTGGCTCGGATATTGGTTATTTTGTTTCGACATATATATCGAATATTTGCATCTTCGGTAAGATACTTAAGTGCGTCTGCTAGATTGGTCGGTTTTAGGGAACGGATCATAGATTGAATCGGTTCTTTTAGTCCAACAATTAAAGTACGTAGTACTTGATTCGCGTATGTGACGATTTTATTTTGCATTACTGCAGCATTTTTCTCGTACAAGTTTATGTAATTTGTTAAATGATTTAGGGTAGAAATAATTCGATAATAATAGGTAATCGGCTCCTCATTTGGTTTTTGTCGAAGTTGAATTAAATCTGAAAGTAACGCATTTTTATCACGTTGATCTCAGAATGTATTTAATAATGTAGTTTTAATTAACGCCCACGTGTTCGCGCCTGAAATTGAGATTATTTCTTCTGCACGGCCTGTTAATTTTGAAACAATACAATTAAATATATAGCGATTTCTTACGGATTCTAAGTTTTCATTGTCCCAATAGATAGATAGATATTTATTTGTTCTCTCATAAATACCATTACAGTGTAGAACGTGTCAATAAGTTACAAAGAATAATACTACAAGTAGGGTACGAGACATGATTTGGATATAAGGCAAAATAGTAGATGTATGTTAAAAAGAAAAAAATTGACAAAACATTACAGTATTTGAAATTATAATAATACTAATGACTATAAGGAACTAAAAACTAAAACTAACACTAAGCAATATTCGCGGTGCTACAAAAATGGGGGTCATCATAAAATTCTCCCACACTGTAGTAAGCCTTTTTTATTAAGGTATTGTACAATATTATTTTTAATTTCTTTATTGGCTGATTTCTAATTAAGATTGGTAATTTGTTATACATCTTTATTAGGTAGGTAAAGTTCATTTCTTCATTAATTAGATCAGATTTATTTCTGGTGTCATGGTTATGCTGCCTATCACAATTGTCGATAAGGTTTTTATATTGTTCTAAAGTTTCGTCTGCTAATGTGATAAATCTGTATAGTTTGTGAGGGGTTCCATCAAAGTCAGGAATTAAGTCTAGGGGACGAATTTCAATATTAGGTAACGTCATTTTTGGTTCGGTTATTTCAGAGGAATCAGTTAGATTTAAATTGAGATTAGCTATTGATGCAATGATCTCGTCAGTGTTAATGTCCATAAAATATAATATATAAAAATCAATTTGTAATATAAAATCAATTTGACGTTCTTTAAGTTTATGTAATTACATCACCCAGTATTTTGAAATGTGTATATATCTTTCTGTATGAAGTTGTACGAAATAAAATATGTTGCAAATATTTAGTGAAATTAACTTTACTATTTATTTATTATTATTTAAAATTTTATTTTAGAAATAACAAACTTAAACGCTTTTAATATGTTTGGTGTTTAAAAATAGCAATGTTAAATTTGGTTTTCGTAGATTGACGTTATTTATTAATGTAGTTTTTGCACAATAATACCGAAAGTTCTCAACTAAAGTTAACTAAATCAATATTTCAATATTTAGATTTACTCACAACTGAAAAATAAAAATCTAACGGCCATTCGCTCAATTTTTAAATATACAGGTGTTTTTAAATTTAAAATGTAATTCAATCAAAATATATTAGCTCCAGCTGGCTACAGCGTGGATGTAAATTCGGTGAAGCCTTGTTTTAGAGTACTGAGATAATATTGAGAGCAACATATGGGCACCAGAGTATTTATAACTAAATACACAAAGGTTTATCGAAAACACATAGGTATTGATGATTTACATAACCCAAAAATAATACTTAAACCTTCTTTCTCAATCTGAGAATATTTCTTTTCAGTATCAGATAACGTACGCGAAGCATAAGCAATATAGGTTTCTTCTCCATTCCATCCATCATTAAAAATGCACCAAAACTGGTGAAGATGTTAGAATTTGTTTAACTTTATTGAAAGCCTCATCACAACTAGATGACCAAATCCAAGTTGTATTAGCTTTAAGTAAACAATACAGTGGATACAAAATTGTTGATAAATTTGGTATAAATTTTCCATAATAATTTATTAATCCAATAAACGACTTTAACTGTGTTATATTTGTTGGTACCGGTGCATTTTTTATAGCTAAAATTTTTGATTCTGAAGTATGAAGTCCAAATTTGTCTATTTCATATCCTAAATATGAAATTTTAGGTTTAAAAAAACTGCACTTTAGCCCGGGACGAGCCTCGTTCACAACGTTCATCCGATTTTGTTGTATTTTTTCTATCACATACCGATCAAATGCGAATACAGGGTTATTCAGTTGTGAGGAGTCATATTTTAATAGGTACGCAAAATAGGAAACTATAACCTGCTGTAACGAATTGCAACTTCGTTACAAGTTTAAGTATAGTAGAGTAGAGTAGAGTAGAGTAGAGCATAAAATATAATAATTGTGTTGTTTCAGAATTTCAAATAACCTGGAGAGCTTTTAACCTGTGAAACTTGTCTGGAGTTATTGGAAGGTGTTTTGTGCGTTTTTTGAAGTGTTTGGAAATGGAGAAGATAAATAAATATATTAAGATAGAAGGAATGGATAATAAATGCCAAGTGGAGTTAAAGAAAGTTCAACAATTTACGTTCGGACCAATTGTAAAATCGGAAACTGAGTCGATTGGTGTAAATGAAATCGAAGATAGATCCGATCAAGATCAAGAAAAATATACCAAGATAGCTGGGGCCGAAATAAAATGTGAAAAAGAAATAAGTATCGCGGAGCTGATTATTAAGACAGAATATGATGATATCAAATCCGTACAAAACGATGGTGTCATCCCCGATATCAAATAGAATAGAATAGAATAGAATAGATCAGAATCAGAAGAGAGTGATCGTGATGGGTAAATATAATTTAATTATTTATAGGTGGTTGTCAATTATTTGAAGTCACAAATTAATGGAGTGACATAAGTTTTTTGTTTTACCATTGAATAAAAAATAATAAAGAGGTGCAACTGTCAAGGTTTCGAGATTTTAGTGTTGTATTTTCTTGACAATACCTTCATGATTATCATCAATTTTTAGTGCTACGGGAAGATATTTGTAATGTAGCTGTATAGTCCTTAAAATTGAATGTAATCATGAAGCTATTGGTGAAAAAATACAATACTAAAATCTCGAAACCTTGACAGTTGCGCCTCTTTATTATTTTGTACTCAATGGTTTTACGTAGCTATTTGCATTTGTTTTATTTTATAGATAATTTTCGAAAACGTAGTAACACCTATTTTTAGATTTCAGGAGAACAAAAGCCCCTCCGAGACATATATTTAAATATAAAACGTGTTCGTTTGAAACAAAATACGAAAACAATCTTGAACAATGGGCTCATTTCGGAAAAATTTTTTAATTCATATTCCACAAGTAAACCTTGTAATTAGTAAATGTGCAAAATATTAAATTTTTTTTTCAACTGCTCCCTCAAAATAAATAATGAAAATAGAGCGCTGTGACGTCACACCACTCGCAGCGGTCGGCCGCTAGCTTGTTTCCTATAGTTTCATACCAGCGGCAGTTACTACACACACACGGCGTAAGTGGTAATTTCGTTCATCTTTTAAGTGCCTCGTCCTTGGTACAGCGAAATCTAAATACCATATATCCGCATAACTCATAGAACCAGTGGAGTCGGGTGGTGTGACGTCATAGCCGTTTCAAATATGTTACGAATTTGAAATCAAATATTAGGGTTAATATTAACGCTAGCGATCTAATTTTTTCACTATATACTTAGAGGATGAAATACTTACGGAAAATGCTAAAATAAATTAAAAAGCAAATATCACGAGATGAGCCCATTCTTTGATTTTAGAAAAAAAAAAATATGATTTCCTAGAAAAGCATATCTAATAAATTTTTTTGTGATATCCCAAAGATATTCACGTCCTGCTTTATTAGTACCTTCTAGAATACCATTTTAAAAACATATGTCAATTTTAGTCAATATCTTTTATTATAAAAGTTTTTAAATTGTCTTCGGTTTTGAATATCTTGAATTTTTGACATTTCCAGTTTCGACCGTCTTGTGAGTTTTTTTTCTAAAGCAAAGAGTAGTTCATTTGGTTTTGTACCTACACCTCCTTTAGTTTGTTTTTTAGCAGTTTTAAATGACTAATAAAAATATTAGAAATAATCATGGTGTTTATGTTGTTTATTTTAATGGCCCCCTGAAATGAAACTCTCATAAATAATTAACAAAAATATTTTTCATTTTAATAATTATAAAAGAAATATCCAGGCAAAGTTGACAGCGTTGAAGTGTCCTCTGCAGAGATGAAAGATGTAGTTGATTTACCATATGAGGTACTTGAAGACATAACCGATGATGGCTTTAAAAGTGATGCGATGATAGCACAGATGCTGCAAATGCAGTTCGACAAAGAGTACGATGATGAACTGAAGCGCACCGAAGAGAAATTTAATGGGTCTTCAAAAGTATCTGTATCATTTGATAATTACCGGAGAGCCCCGCTGAACAATGGTAACTTTCCTACTTGATTTTGTCTTGAGCGTTTCGTGTGTTAGGTCAGGGAGATAAAAATCCTTTGAATATATTGGGGGATTAAGATCTTTAACGCAAATCACTAGTATGTTTTATGTTTTTATTGCCCCATATTGTTATTGTTACTTCTTTAACTTTTTGTTAATACCTACATCTAAAAAGATATATTCGATATTTAGCTATCACTGTGCATTTCTTACACTTTTACCAACAACAGACAATTGTTTCGACACAGAATTAATAACAATCAGAACCCAAACTCAAAGTTTTCACCATTTATCATTTGTAGCCAGGATTCGGTGACCTTCAATATACATCGGCCATATTCTTAGTCAAAACGTTCAGGGCCGTACTCGAATAATTTGTGGCTCTTTCATAAACCAGTCATATATAATTGTATCATTTCCTCCGTTTAGCATTATTTTTTTTCATAGGCACTTCAATTCAACTCATACACAATAGATATCAGGGTTTTGCTATTTAGGAAACACTATTACCGATGAAAAATATTTTCCTAAAATTAATTTATAGTCGAATTGGTTCATTCTACCACCACTTTTATTACACCAAACACTTAAATAACTGATTACGCATTGACGAAATTGTCTAGAGACTTGCGAACACTAGTTGTATAAAAATTATACTAGCGGCGTACTGTCGCTAATACTGGCCTGGCACATTCACTTCTTAAGAACATGGCGGACTAACGTGCGCGAAGACGGTGCGCGAACTTTTCCCGCCAATAGGAGTTAGTATTCTGATTGTTATTAATTCTGTGGTTTCGACCTGTTAGGTCTCATCAGTGTTGTACAGGTTTGGTACGGGTATATCAGAGATATCCCAAGTGAAGACAATTCCAGCGTAGTTAATATACACTATTGGTAAGGACGAATCTGGGAGGCCGATATAAATGCATCAGACGGAGATAACTTAAAGCATTCACAAGTTAAACAGACAGCGCGGTATCCCCTACCTCCCACCTTCCATTCTTTACAACACGCATTCGAAGGGGACAACGGAATCAGCCAAATGTGTCGTCCGGCCGCGATGTCGCGTCCAACAAAGTTATTCATCAATAAGCCTTCCTCCTGCGAAGTACAAACTGTTATTTTTAAAATACAAGTTTTTATTTCGTTTTTAGGTTTAAGGCTAATAAATAACATCAACTCTTAAACCGCTATTGTATTGTCAAATGCAACAGCGATAAACATGATAAAAGAATGAAAACATCGTAAAAATATCTCACGGCCGTAAGCTGAACCGATGGCTGTCGTCGCACACATCCCCTCTTTAGTAGGAGTGTAGGAATGGTTAGGCGTCTCTTGTTAACTGAAGGCTTTGTACCTATGTACCTTCTCTCTTAGTTGCATTACAGATTTCGCATTTCTAGATTAATACTTGCCAATAGTGTATGTTAATACCTATTGTATTTACCATAATTTAGCTACATAAATATGTTGGATTAAAGATGTCTTTTGTTTCAAGATTTTGAGAGCCACTTGGAAGTAGAAGAAATAGTTGATGTACGAGATAGGAAGGACTGGGATAGATTCGATCTTTTAGCGAGGGAATCGCTTCTATACCACAATGCGGATATAAAATGCAAAAAGATGGAAAATGGTAACCAAACATGATGTGACCATGAGTGGAAGGAAGAATACATGTAAACTCTTGTCATTCCCTCCTGAATTTCATACTGATGACGGAGACATGTTCGATATGAAATTATCTAAAAAAGTTCAACAGGTAATTGTTTTTTTTTTCCATTTTTTTTTCTTCATAAAGTCGAGTATGTCTTAACTTGGCATCTGTACGAGTTGATATTGCGCGTACGATTTAATTTTCTCTCGCACTCAAAGTTAAAGCAAGAGCATAACACTCATTGTTCCCGTATGTCGACCAAGCTTCTTTGTCCCTCCGTTTGAGACGGAAATATAAAATATACACTGAAGAGAGAGATAACATAATCTAAGTTTTCAATAAGTTCAGCGGCTGTCAAACTCTCAAGATTTGCCAATTGTTACAATGAAAAATTATTTATTTGGGGTTGAGTCGTCTCAAATTAAAATTAAATTCATCTTTATATGAATTATTGGTTATTTTTAGTGGTAAATAGTGGGTATTTATCCAACATATGTACATTTTGTATCTCCAGTGGTGAATAAAGTATTATTATTATTATTATTATTATTATTATAAACGGACATTGTCAAACCACTACAAGTCTTACAATTTTTGTTACGTACATATCGCACGTTTTCCAACGTAAGTAATCTAGTTGCGTGGCTCAGTGTGTAAGATACTCGACTGTCAAAATAATGGAATAGGTACTTCCGAGTTCAAATCCTGTTCACGGCGATATCGTTTTTATTTTTTTAGTAAATAATAAAGGTTCAAATTTTCCCTATAAAAATTTCATTTTATTTATTTTATTAATCCGCGCAGCGAGTTTTGTTAAAACTGTCTTTTCACTAAACAATTTTATTTTATTATTTCGCCCGAGTTTATCTCTAACAAAATCGACTTTCGGATGTTTAGTGGCGTGTTTATTTTATTTATTTACGAATATCCAGGGCCTTTATTTTTTATTTATTATAATACATTACATAGTGACTTCAATGGTTCGTATTTTATTTCTTTCTAAATAAACAGTCGTTAGGCCCCAAAATTTTATGTTGGCGCTGTGTTAAACAAAGCCGGATTTATGGAGTATTTTTTAAGGAACGCTCCATTTCTATAAGCTGATGATATGTGCGTGATTTAATAAATAACACACGTTTTCACCACCAACAGTTTGCGTATTCAAAGTGTAGCCTAGTGGCGATAATTCTATTTAAAAAAACTATTCTAACTAATATTAGTTTTCGATTACTTTTTTTTCCAAATGATTAATATTGTTATTGACCGAATATTGGGCAATTCATTTTTTATTATTAGTTTCATTTGTGTCTGAGCCTATATATAAATGTAGAATTCCACTAAAACTACAAATTTAGTAAATTAATACTTCTTAACATTTTTTATGAAACCCTTTAATACTTTTATACAATTATTTAGAGATTATGATCACAGTTTCAAGTGTCAAACTGTTTGAGAACCACTGGCATTTCTAACACATCGAATACAATCTTACTTCAGACGACGTAGCGACCTTTGGACCGGCCAACTTAGAGTATACTAGACTATATGTGTAAATATATGTATGCATAAGTTACACTGTTTTTGTTTGAATAAATCTGATTACCAACAAAAGTCCTTCCGAGATCAAAGTGTTTAAATGTGAGTTTTGTTCATACGAAGCAAAATTGAAAAGTCACCTCAAAACACATTTATTGACCCATAGAAGCCCTTCCGAGATCAAGATGTTCAAATGTGAATTATGTTCATACGAGACGAAACAGAAAAGTAACCTCAATACGCATTTATTGACCCATAAAAGCCCTTCCAAGATTAAGATGTTTAAATGTGAAACATGCTCATATAAGGTAAAACTGAAAAGTACCCTTAGAAGACATTTATTGACCCACAGATAAAGATTTTTAATGTTACTTATATGGGACTAAATGTAAATACTCTCTTAATGGGCAACTTAGAGATAGGCACACACTGCATAAACTCTAGCAATTACGTATAGGTATTCATTGTTTGATTTCTGATATATGAGAGTGTAGACGTTTTCGTCGCAGATATATAGCTGAATTTGAGTGTATTTACCATTAAAAAGAAATTTGTCGGTAGGTAAATTTACGACTTGTTTTTGATATAGACTTATTATTTTTGAGTAAATTAATTTCTTTCCCAAAACTGTCATGTTGACTTTTAGCACTCCATAATAATTCAGCTTTTTTCATCTCGTCAGCTGTAAACTCTCCTAGTTTTAAACTATTCCTATCTGATTTTCCTATATTTCTTTTACATATTTCTACAAATCTGAGTACATAAGCTGTAGATCGAATTAGATATGTCCATTTGAAAATATTTTGTATATTCGGTAAATAAGAAAATTCATCATTTCCTGAAATAATCAAAACATTTTCTGCTTTCATTTCAAAACTTTTTATAAAATCGGTATCATTATTTAATTGCACGTCTTCTTTTGGCCAATTTTCTGGTGTCAAGTATAAAAATTCAGGTCCAATAAACCAGCTGCTATGAGATGATAAATCTATCTTTTTGCTATCTCTGGTGGCGTGATCAGCGATATTTAAACTTGAAGGAATCCAATTCCATTGAGTAATTTTACTATTTTCGTGGATTTCTCCAATTCTGTGACTAACAAAAGTTTTAAATTTTCTTGAATCTGACTTGATCCAACATAAAACGGTTTTTGAATCTGACCAAAAATAAGTGTCCGATATTGTAAATTCATGTTCCAATTTTACAGTTTTTGCTAAACGAGATGCCATGACAGCTGCTTGTAACTCTAATCTAGGAATCGTCATTGAACGTAACGGTGCAACTTGTGTCCTGGACATAACTAGACAAACTGTAATGTCATCTTCTCTTTCAAAACGAAAAAAACTGACAGCTGCAAATGCTTGTTCACTAGCATCACAAAATACATGTAATTCTATCTTACAATCTCCATTATATTTTAAATTGTAACATCGTGGAATCCTTATGTCCTTTATTTTTTGCAAATCTAAAATCCATTCTTGCCATCTGTCATTTAAACTATGTGTGATTTCGTCATCCCAAGAAATACCACTTCTCCATACGTCTTGTAATAATATTTTTCCTCTAATAAGATAGAAGTCCTAATGGATCAAAAAGTGACATCAAAATTTTTAAAATTTCTCTTTTTGTAGGTTTCCTTTTCGCTTCCAATATATTTTTCTCAATTTTATGAAAAGACATTATAAATCCCAACGTATCGTCTTCGGTCGTCCATTTTAGCCCCAGGATCCTTTGTGATTCTGATGTCAACCCATTACTCACAATTTTTTCCTCCATTTTAAGGTTTTCTGGAATATTTTTCAACAATTCCTTTGAATTACTTACCCAATTTCTTAAATTAAATCCACCTCTCTTATGAATCGTAATAACTTGATTTACTAAACACTTTGCTTCCTCCAATGTTTCTACACTATCAAGATAATCATCCATGTAATTGTTTATAGATTATTGCTTCGCATGCTTCTGGAAATTGTTCGCGAAATTCCATGGCATTTATATTCTTCACATATTGAGCAGAAAATGGAGACGAAACAGCTCCAAATATCATAACATTCATTGCATAAATTTCATATTTACCTGGATTCGATTTCGAAGGCCAAAGGAAACGTTGACAAGATTGATCTTCTTTTCTTATATGTACCTGATGGAACATTTCTTGAATATCAGCAGAAAAAGCTATTTGTTTCTGTCAAAACTTCCATAAAATGCTTACTAATGAATTATATAGGTCTGGGCCTTTTAAAAGTAAATCATTTAGACTTTTACCTTCCACTTTGGCTGCGGCGTCAAATACAAAACAAACCTTTCCGGGTTTATTCGGGTTTACTACGCCAAAATGTGATAGATACCAAACTGTTTTTTCTGTGCATAATTCCTCTTCAGTAACGTGTCTTGCATAATCTTTCCTTAAGTATTCGTCTATTTTAGAGTCGTATAAATCTGCAAAGTTCTTATCTTGTGATATCTTTCTTTCTATATGTTTAAGACGTTGCTCAGCCACTGCTTTGCTGTCTCCAACGATAAATTCATCAGTTTTCCATAGCAAACCAGTTTCCCACTGTTGCCTAAATCTTCTAGTAGTTTGTTCAGCAATAATCTTCGCCCTTTCTTCTTCTCTAGATAACATTTCTTTGTCTGGGATTTTCACTCCAAAAGATTCGGTCGTGAAAAACTTCTTTACTTCGTCATGAAGTCTATTATTTTCTTCTGTCTTACAGCAAACATGTAAAACAAAGTTTTCATCAATTCGCCCCTTAAATTGCTGTACGTTTCCATGCACAATCCATCCTAACTTGGTATAAGATAATACTGTGGAATTTTTAGGTCCCTCAATAATTTCTCGACTGGCTGTCAAGTTCCAATTATCTTGACCAAGTAATAATTTAGGTTGAACATTTTCCAAAGAAGAAAAATTGATTTCTCTCAGATGAGGCCATACAGACTGTAAATATTTTGCATTTACAGACTGCACAGGTAGATCGAGATCTCCCATTGTATACACATTATCAATGTGATATTGTACTTCATCTTGTCCTGAAATATTAAAACTTAACTTTTCTAGAAATAACATTTTTGCAAGTTGATTTATCTGTCCATTTTAAATCAAGTATTTTTGAAGTACCATCTAAATCTAAAGAATTAGCTAAATCTTCATCTATCAATGATATTGTTGACGCCTCGTCAAATAAGGCATATGTTTTCACCTCCTTTTGTAATGTGAAAATTGTAACTGGAGCAATGCGTAACAATATTTCTCTACTGTTCGCACCTTTTGCTGTGTGGGCTACAATTTGCGGTGCTACGGGCAAATGTACCGTCTCTGGATTGTAGTTACTATTATGTAAAATCTTATGATGATATTTTTCACAATCTACAATAGAGCATTTTTGCTTTTTATAACAATCATTTAGTCTATGACCTTTCAATAAACAGCAAAAACAGATTAAATTTTTCTTTACAATTTCCCATCTTTTGTTAACTTCTAACTCATTAAATTTCACACATTCCAAAGTGTGTCCCTCGCCAAGACAACAGAAACATTTTATCTTTTTAGATTTATCGCGTGTCGTTAAAACCGTGTGCTTAATTTTTTCTTTATTCTTGTATGACCGATCTGTGTTAAATGACATATTTTTGGATACATTTATAGCATTAGCAAAACTAGCTCCTTCTGATTTTTCCCAGATCCAATTCTTAAATTCTTTCAAAGAAGTGTTACCATAACGTCTAGCTACCTTTTCACCCCAAGCAAGTTGTAAATTATATGGCAATTTCTGTAATAAGTCATCTAACAATTGCGGACATTCTAAATAGTTACTCATGTTTAATCCTTCCAAAGTTACTACTAAATTTGAAATTGTTTCAGCAAAATGTATGATTGAATTGAAATCATTACCCTTGACATACGGCATATTTTTTGCTTCATTTACTAGTGATCGAACAATTAAGTCTGGTCTACCAAATCGTCTTTGTAGAATTTTTATTATATCACTTACCGAAGCAGTAGAAATTAATAAACCCTCAACTGACCTTCTTGCATCACCCTTCAAACAACGACGGAGTCTACTTAGGTTTTCCTCATTTGTCAGCTCCAGAACCTCAGTTGTAGATTTATACTGACAGTAAAATCCTGGCCATTCCTTTATATCACCTGAAAAGAATGGTAAATCTCTATCGATGGTTTGTCGCGCCAGAAATTTTTTCATATCATCCCTGAAATTATCGCTTTTTGCGGTTTCTTTATTTCTATCTTCTTCAACGTCTTCTAACCACTGACGAACTTTTGTCTCTTGCGCTAATTTAGGATTCCAATTATCTTCAACCAAATTTTCTTCACCTTCTTTTTCTGAACCAACTTCTTCATCAATTCTTGCATTTTCTAATTCTAATCTTGTTCTTATTAATTTCTTTTGATGTTCTAACTTACGGTGTTGTATTTCTTCTTCAGCAGCTAAAATCTTAGCCATTTCTTCATCCGCCTTCATCTGGGCTTCTAATTTTAATCGTCTATTCACACTACTTGCTTTTGACGAAACTACTTCCCTCCTATTGACTTGGCTTCCTCTAGCATTCCCATTTAACACTGCAGATTCATTTTTTTCATTATTCTGCTCTCGGTGGCTCCGAGATGTTGCAGATTCCTTGTCGGCATTTATTAACATTCTTGATTTTTATCTCGTTATTACCCCAGATTCCATAGAACTCATTCAAAAGGCTGAAGGACCATCAAAATGTACAGAATTCGGCGTGGACTAACCTGAAGTAATAAGAATATATATATATACGGCTCGCAAGAACCATCAAAATGTACAGAATTCGGCGTGGACTAACCTGAAGTAATAAGAATATATATATACGGCTCGCAAGAACCATCAACTTTCCAATAATTATTATAATAAAATATACTTTTTCAGATTTTTACATTAATTCTCTTTATTTCAAAATTGACATTCAACTCTCTTATTTTTCTATAGTAACCTCTTTTTTTTTACCTACTATTAACATTTCATTTTAAATTAAAACTAAACACCCATATTCGACGTGAATTTTATCAGACCTCAATCTCAATTTTTTTATTTGCTTAAACGGTACACCCTGTATATTTTTATCTCTTATGTAGCAGAATTCAATTCTCTTTCGAGTAATATCAGCTATTCCTATACCTAAATCTGACCGTTTTCAAAATATTTTTATATCGTCATTTATAAATAAATGTCTGTAAAAGGATGTAAAAATAGGTGGCCCTCCAAGCGCTGACCTTTCACTGACAGGATCCCTATTGCTCCAGTCGACTGTATTACTATTCGTAAACTTGAATCCTCCGTAGAACGACCAGCTTTGCACACCGGGATTACATTTCTACATCCTCATGTTTACTTCTCCCTAAGTAAGGTACCTCGTGTAAGTACAATTCGAACTCGTGCATGCGGATCGCCCGGGTATAGATCCTTGCGGTTATCCTCAAGTTGCGACATGATTATTCTGGCTCCAACGCTTAAGACGAATGTACGCCGTGCCGTAAACACACATCATCGATGGAACAACCTGCTTTGCACACAGGGATTACAGATCCAACTAATATGTTCACTTGCCCCTTAATAAGGGAACTAACGTACTAAATTCGACCTTTTGCGTTTTAATTAGCCTTATAATCAATTAATTTCATGTTAATGCATTATTTGATTGTTATCAAACCACATTAGCAATGAAAAAACCTGAGGAACACGCGGGATTTGAACCCGGGCTTTCTGCGTGGAAGCCCAACGCTTTAACCAACTAGGCCATGAGGGTCACCGACGACGCTCTGCTATTTGTGAATACCTTGTTAAAATTTTTTAGCGGAATCATCGCATCTGCTTTGCTATTTATAAATTAAAAATTCTCCTCTGAAAAAGTATTTCTACGGCGCCAGTGCACTCCATTGGCTAACCTACGATTCATCAGGACTAATTTTAGATTTCCGACCCCTCCAGGGAAATATTTTTACGTCGCCAATGAACTCTAGTAGCTAACCTACGATTCATTTGAACTAATTTTAGAAAACATGGCACCTGCGCTGATTAAACTCGAAAATGTCTTTTACGCCTCCCTGTCGCCCCATATTCATCACCAAAATTAGAGAGAAAGTATTCACAAACCATTCGTTCAACAGATGATTGACATGTGTGTGGTGGGTTTGTATTCTCGTAGTTCAAACGGCTCTGTTGCTAACTTCAGATCAATACACAAAAGGTTGTAGTAAGTGTGGTTATGTATTTTACTTCATCGTCTCTTATTCTCTATAGTTATTAGTTGTTGGATATAAAACACTGCAGAAATTAATAAATACAAGATGTTGTTTTAAATCGGGCTATTCTTTTGGTTAGTATGAAAGAAATGATTTGCCGACTTTGCCTTCAAACAATAATTGATAATAATTGTCGACCAGTAGAAGAATCTTTGTTGAAATCCTTAAAATTGGTGAGTTGAAAAACCGAACAGAAACTTTAATACATCTAGATAGATAGAATTTATTATTTCAGAACAGTAGAGTATACAAAATGTTTAAGAATTTTTGTCAAAATACAATATAAAATATAATTACAAAGAACAAAATGATCGGTACTGATATTCTTACAAACAGAAGTATAAATATCATATCGTAGATTTGAGAAACGATGATGATGTATCCACGTTGATTGTACGGATGGTGTTTGAAACCATATCAATACCTATATAGGCGTGCATATTTTATTAATTTCCTAATATTTCAGAATCCAAAAATATCTAAGGAAAACGTGATGTGTATTGAATGTGCTAATTGCCTGCAAGTATTGTCCAATTATACGGATGACAACGGAACGAAAATAAAATGCAGGTTATGTACAAAGACACGTGGAAGAGGAGATCTCATATCATTACAGGTTTCAAAGGAAAACAAGTCTTTGCTGGAGCAATATATTCCGCGGACGGTAAGTGATTTTAGTTTGCACGTTGTTGTTGAGTTTATTTGTTTTATAGGCAATTTTAATTAAATAAATTTACGTTTATAATCATTAACCGGTTCGAAAATTCATTATGTGTCTCTTTTGACGACAAACGATGTCGCTTTGTGGTAACGTGGGATTACAATCTGCCTCGAACCGTTGTAAAACTTTTCTAAAATCGTCTGGTTTTGGCTGTCTTCTCGCTTAAATTTTTGAAGCTAGTATCGGCTGGTGTTTTCTCGCTTTCCTTACATGTGCCATTTTTTGGCTTAAAAGTTAAAATGACGGGCAACCGGTTAGGGCTCGACTATGGGGTACCTATCAGAAGTTTCCAAATTCTATGCAGCTTATAATATTCTTGTTTCAGAATTTAAAAAACACCGAAGAACTTGTAATGTGTGAAACTTGCCTTGGGTCACGGGAAGGTGCTTTGAGTGTTATTTTCAAGTGTTTGGAAGTGGAGGAGAAGATACGTAAATATGTTGAGTTAGAGGGAACGGACGATAAAGGCCAAGTGGAATTGAAGAAAGTGCAACAGTTTACGTTTGGTCCGATAATAAAATCGGAAATTAAGTCGTTTGGTGTAGATAAATTAGATAATGGATCCAATCAAGGTCAAGAAGAACGTACCACGATGGCTGAAGCCGAAATAAAATATGAAAATGAAATACGTAACACTGAGCTGATTATTAAGATGGAAGAGGATGATATCATGTCGGAACAAAGCGATTGTGATATCCCCGATATCAAATCAGAGCAGAGCGATTATGACGGGTAAATATAATTTATTGATTTAGAAGTAATTGCAAACTATACAGGGTGGGGCAAAATTTTTTTTAAAAAAATTGCAAGTAGATAAAAAAGTCTATAACTGGAAATTATTTTCGAAAATACAGGGCGAGCCAAGACGAAATTACAGGACCAAGTGCCTTTTTTTTAAATGCTATGTATATCAGTACATTTTTTGAAGCCTCTTTCTAGGCTCTATTCATTCCTATATTAGCATTGAATATCTCCCAACCACTTGGATGTAATGAATTTTTTTGTTGAAATAACGCAATCTGCAGATGGATATTAAAAAAATCGCCACAGTCACAAATATGGGTTTTAAGAAAAACTTTTGTGAATACCAGTTACAAGACATCTAATTAATGTTTTTGAATCATTTTCATTTCCTAAAACTGTACAGGGTGGCCAAAAATTATTTTTCAATTAGAAACTTTTTAAATTGAATTTTCTCACACCATGTATATTTTTCAACGATGTGATGTAGAAATGAAAAACGAACATATTTTGTAAGTACTTCCGTATGGCTAATTGCAATCAATTTCGTTTTATAAATAAATAAGTGTCAAATTCAAGAATAAACTTAAAAAAAGAAGTTCCCCCAAATAATTCATTCGAAAAATTTATAATAGTTGTTCGACGTGTTGCCCATTTTGATTGACACACGTCTTTATGCAATTTTGAAATGAGGTCGTTTAGTGGGACCATTTCTTCCAATCCATTGAAATGAGTAAATAGTTTTAACAGGTCCTTTACTGTAGTGTTTTTTTGTACATTTGTTTGCTGTTTTCGATAAAACCTCAGTTTGGTATAAATTGTCGTGTACAACGGAGCATTTATCACACTTATCGGTCGCTTAAATACAAGACTCATAGATAAACAAGACTTGAGATCGCCTATATATCCGCAGCATTTGTTTGGCCTGAACAATATTCCCCAGTTGACGCCCAATTGCCACAGAGCGGTTGCGCAGTTACTTTCGTTTTGTTGGGTGGGTCTCCACAGTGTCAGTGCAACGTCGACGTTTTAACTGTACAAATAATTACGCTTTTATTCAGCAAATACTTGTCTACATACTACAGATGACGTCGTCGTCATGTCACGTTTTATTTACTCTCTTTTACTATCAGCATAACCTCCATAATTCATAATAGTACATATAAGACCTAGTAGAAATACTTGTGCGTATGCCGACATGCGAACCCCCTTTGCTTCCTCTAACCTTCAGCTAGTGGTCAGTGAGTGACGTGAGCTTACTGAATACACAGTGAATTACGTTAGTGTATAAAGCACGAATCGTGGCGTTATACAGAGTGGCACGCTCTGATGTATGTCACAGGGTATCTTTTAAAAAAATGTTTGCTACAACACTCCTGTGAAATATGCATAGCATTTAACAATTTAATTACATTAGATGAGCAAGCAACACTTTTTTCTAAGCTGAAAGCATGCGATTATGAGAAAACACCGTTTGGCGGCTTAAGGTAAGTCATGCACTCGCAATTTGCGATTTTCAGGATTTAATTTGATTGGTTAGTTTCAAAAATGTTAGACACAACTATTTGCAATTCAATTTATTGCGAGAATCGCAAAATTAAACTTTGGGGGGCGGGAAAATTGAAATTTTTTCTATATTTCGCGATTATCGCGAAATTTTTTTAAACTGCGCATAGGCTTTTCTTCATAGAGATACCGATGAACTATATTTTTTTTGCATTTAAGCGTCGACATTTTCTTTTCATAAAAATTTCTCTCACTGCACAATATCTCTGTATTTTTTTTTCTTTTTCTGATTAAATACTAAGTTATAATTATTCTTCTACGTTGTAAAATTCTCAACACAAGCACTATTCATTGTATTTACTTGTTATCAAGTAGTTTTTTAGTTTTTTGTTGTATGTATAATTTTTTGGTTAACAGCAACAGCCTGACAAGACAAGTATGTTTGAAATTCAAAAGTAACTAGTTTTCGCGTTTGTGCATTAACGAACATTTATTTTTCGTTATAAAATCGCATATTGCAAATTGCGAGTGCATGAACTTACCTTTAGTCGTTGAGAATTTTCTCTCCCATTTGTTGACCCGAATTGCGACTGCTTGGCTTAATCGTTGCGTACCGTTCTGTCTGATTACTCTGATTTTCATTAGAGTATTTATCATTCGAACGCCCAGAAGAATCGGATTGTGCCGATTAATTCCATAGACGTAATATAATAGACCACAAGATGCTATATACGTTTACTTAAAAACCTGTCTTCAGAGTATCCACATGACTTTTTAGCCTTATCGCTTTTCTCTACAATGTAATTCGTATCTTCCATCTCTCTTTCGGGTTATTGTTTCAGGTATGTGCTACGACGTACGACGCCTCTGTGTATTCGGTATTAGCATACTTATTGTCTATGGGTAATAGCTGATATTCCTTTTACAAAACACTGGATATTAGAAAAGAACGAACATAAAATTTATTTCCTTTCCTGTACATACATAAATGCCTTTCAGATTTCTCTAATCAATTACGTAGCTTACTGTAATTTTATGCAACTAACAATACATTCTGCTATATTTATACAACCAACTATACATACTTATGTTGAGAGTCAACTATCTGTGGCTCTCAGTTACCCAAAGAAAGATAGCTTTATACGCATCTTACATTATAAAAAGAGACGGAGCGAGAACATATCGTCGTAACTATTCTGGCCCCAAGGATATGAGTTATCTTGGAGTCTATTATAATAAGTCTATGATTAATTCAATTATCGAATGATCCGATTATTTTTCACTCATTTGCGCGCATGCCCATCGATTCGCTACGATGTGAGTGAAGTTAGCAACGTTTTAAAGATAATTTGAAATTAGTTTTCAAGTATATCAAAACTTATTTCCTTGGCGTTGCTAACTTCATGTCAGTTGCGCTACGCTAGTTCTGTGTTCTCTCAGTTCTCTGTTCTGTGGGAATTGAATTCTGTGATGACTAATCGGAGTATTTTAGCCTATGGTGCATAGGCGTACAAAATTTTATTCTTTTTGTGGAAAAGCAAACTTTTCGTAATAAATAAAAGGGGTATTACTCGCTTAACATCCCCCTGTGTGAATGCACCAAGAAAATTGGGTGGAATTGAGTTGTTTTTAGTGATACAAAATGTTGGTGCCAGAGTGAAATTTCAGGAGAATTTTTTTTGCAAAATCGGAGCGTTTGCATGGAAAACCTGTTTCAGTTTCGAGTTCTCCGACTTCAAAACAGGAACTTTCAGGCCAAGATGTGTGGTTCATAGTGGTACATTGTTTTTTCGCTGAAAACGATTTAGGTTAGGTTAGTTTTTTGTTCCGCTTAGCGTTTCACATCTCTTTTCATCTTATAATATTTGCATTGCTACACGCAGAAACAAATAAGGAAACCTGTTCTTATTTGCTTGAGAAGTTACGGGAAAGAAAATGTACACCATGTAACTGGTGTAAACTTCGCAAAATATAATACACTATCCTTCACGTTCCTTTTATTGTTTCAGCTGGATACGCTGCAACTCGCACAGAGGCAGGTACCTTTATCAAGGTAGATGGATGCCAAGTTCCACTATGGTTCCTCTAAGTCATAATGATGTTCCGATTGTGGTAGAACCTGGAGTGGGTTTTTAATAGATAAAAACTAATACCGCGGATATATATGGAACAAAGGATATATATGGAACAAACAGGTTTGATATTAACTTTACATCTTTATATTAGATTAGTTACAGTTAAATTGGTTAGCCTTTAATACCCCGTTTGGCGTTGCAGGCCGTGTTTGCTTTGTGTTCATTAATAGAAAGGGGTAAGGGGTATCACAACTTGTTTGAGCTCCTCTAGCTCTCTTACGGGTCTATTCCCATTCGCAATGTTAAAATTAACAGTCGGTTAAAAAAATTGACAGAAAGTTTTAACGGAAAAGCTTATCTCGTTGCGTTGTCAAGGTATTAAAAATTAACAAACCCGTTTATTTTTAGAGGATGGTTGGAAGCATCCTTTAAAAACTTAACGGTCTGTTATATTGGAATAAAATTGCGTTTGCAGTGAACAGCGATTTCCGTGTAGGTATATTATTGTTTTTTGCGTGTTTTTTCATAAAGTTTATCCGTTGTATTTGATTATATAGGAAGTAAAACGTCAAGTAAGTGTTTTGTAAGTAATATTTAAAAAAAAATAGACCTGTTTCAGTTTGTTGTTTATATTTTAGGCTATACTTTAAAAGAATGGCAGTACCAGCACTTCAGTTTGCAGAATACGCTCTATTAGTGATGACGTAATCTGACGTATAGCTGCCATTTTTTGTATCCAAACAAACTATTTTACCTTTGTTTTGTATATTATATGATGTTTCCGTTTGTGAATTTTAAATGTATTAAAAGCAGTTTTGACAAAAGTCGAGGAATATAACTATCAACGGTAGGTATCTCCTTTTATAAAATATTTAAATCTTCATAACCTTAAAGTTTGTTTGGATACAGCGGCGACTTTGACGTCACACTAATAGCCCGTATCCAAATGTGAGTATACTTACATTACATTCCTGTTTTTTACAGTGTCTCTTTCTATCAATGAAAAGTACTTCTTACCTATTTCTTTACATTCAGCCATTTTTTAATCAAATAGTTTTCACTAAATAAGTAAAGAAAACTCTTTTTTAACGTTCATTGATTCAATCATTAGCCCGCCGCAACTTTATGAGGTTATGTTACACAACTATTCATAAATAGTTCATCGAATTCCCATTGAATCGAATTTCTACACACTTGTTGCTGCATTCTCAGATGGAATAAACGGAACTGTTAAAAATGAGTATTTTAGAGGATCCGTTTAAAACATCCTTTTTGAATAGCAAAGTCTACATTTTAACTTACCGGAGTGTTAAAAGTTAAAATATAAACGGCATGTTAATTTTAAAGGAAGTGAATAAGAATAGACCCATTAACCAAATATTTCTCAGTTAATTTGATAATATACCAGCATGTACAGTATCGTTAAATGATTGCGATATCAATTTTACATGTGGATTTCTCATTCCGTCGTAAGTTCAAGGTAATAAATAGTACTCCTGTAGTTTTTATGTGTTTTAAACAATAATAGATGAGTTGTTAGATCGATCCATCCTTACATGTGTTTGGTCTATGAATAAATATATTAAAATCCTAAATTCATAACGTTTTTGTCATTATTTAAAATATCAAGTAATAAAACATTGTGCAAATAATTACGATTTTGTAATTATTAGCTGTAACATACCCAGTTCCATTTCCATAATAACCTTAATGTCAATTTTGCTTTTTGCAATGAAAAACACTTTTAGGTTAAAACAAACGTAGAACTTGAATAGTGTTTGAAATTATTCATTTTATCGATCTCACAAATCATCGACGTCACAATTGAATACGGTTTGAAACAGTTAACGAACACGGTTCAGTACATAAAAACAATTTACTGTAGGAAACGGAACTTTGTTTTCACCAAGCTTCTTGGATGTCCTCCTAAAAAAGTAAATCTATTTGCAAATTTTCATTTCCTCAATTAATAATTTATAGTTACATGAATATGTTAAGAACTTGTTCTAAATTAGTAGTTGTGGACTTTGGCAAGGAATAACTACACACTTGGTATAGCCATTTCTTGCTTAAGTCCACAATTCACTAATTTAGGACCAGCTCTACTACGGAAGATGAAAAAATAAAAATTCAAAACGAATGAGTGCCATTTAATTGCACTACATCCTTGGCGGCTACTATCCCAAATTTGTACTCGCGTTTGGTAAGCTGGTGAAAACAAACAAATATTGCGTTGCGAATGCTGGAAATTTAGTGTTCAAACTGCTGAAAAAAGGTCTATTATTTGTGTTGTCAAAGGTTATTTGCTAGATTTGTGGTGATGTAGGAAATTAGTTCTTTTGTCCTTATGGATGATTGCATTGACTGCACGCCAACTTTACATATCCACTTTAGCTAGTAGACGATAGATGGCGCTTAAGACAAGCATAATCGAACGATTTCAATTATATTCTGTAATTTCAATAATCAGATACTTGATATCCGAATTGATGCGATCTGCGCGACTGCGAATCGGAACATTAAATATTGCGAACTATACTGTTAATTGAAAATCAGTCACTGTGGTAACAGTTTAATCACAGTGAGTGACTGATTGGTCAATCACAGACTGTGAAATATCGCCCATCTCTAACCCGAATGATGCTAATAACCGAATAAGCATTTGAAGTTTAGTTGAATTATTTGGTTGTCTTCGATTTCGCTTAATCGTATTTATTCTCTTTGACTTAGGTTAATGGCTGAGCACCGTTTCTCTCCTCAGATCGAGATTCTCTCGGATTTTCATTCGATTATTTATCAATCGAACACTCGACACAATAACCGGATTGTGCCGATTACTTCAATAGTCAGTGATCCGATTGCTTTTCATTCGAATGCGCCCATGTCAATCGGCTTCCTGTTTTCTGTGGTTATAGGCCTTTTCCTTTGCAATGATAGTGTACACTATATAGTGTAGGTTTTGTCTCTCTTTAACTTGTGATATCTGAATTGATGTCATCTCTGTCAGTGTGGTTCAGTGCTACACATTAGCTTTGTTTGTCATCAAAGTGTAGTGCAGAAAAGTGTAGGTTTAAAAGTGTACAAAATGTTAACTAGTGCAGATGTGTAATTCTATAACAAACAACTTTAGAGTGTACGTACTCTTGTCAGAAAATCAACATAACCTATAAATAATAGCAATAATAGATTCACTACCAGTATCTTCACTCTCATCATTAAATAACTGTGACAAAATCACATTATTTCAATTCATACCTCTGTCAGACAACCTGTTTCAGTAAATCTCAAACTTCAAACCACAGAACAGCTTCAAACTTCAACTCAGGTGCCTGCGCTGCACTATCGACACTCGTTACACCTCCTCAGGAGTCAGTGACAAAAGTGCAAGAAAGTGTACACTATACTGGTATACCAAACGGCTAGCACTGTCTGCACTAATTTATAACAAACGACTTATTGGCAAAAAGTGTAAAAAAGTGTACACTAGTGGCTGATGACAAACAAAGCTTTTGTGTACAAAGTGTTATGTTATGACACATGACAAATGACAACTGATCCGAGTATTTTAGCGGATTGTACGATGTACGGTATTGTGTATAAAATTTTTTTGTGGAAAGCAAACTTTTTCGTAATGGGTAAAAGGGATATTACTCACTGATCGTCCCCCTGTGTGAATGCACCAAAAAAATGGTATGGAATTGAGTTGTTTTTAGTGATACGAAATGTTGGTGCCAAAGAGTGAAATTTCGGGATTTTCTTTTGCAAAAACGGTGCGTTTACACGGAAAACTTCCATCAGTTTCGAGTTCTCCGATTTCAAAACAGGAATTTTTAGACCAAGATGTGTGGTGGTTCATAGTAAGGTACATAGTTTTTGCGCTGAAAATTATGTTGGGTTTGTTTTTTTTCCCGCTTAGCGTTTTGCATCTCCTTTCGTCTTATATTATTTGCATTGCGACAAATAAGGAAACCTGTTCTTATTTGCTTGAGAAGTTACGAGAAGGAAAATGTACAGCTCGTAGCTGGTGTAAATTTAGATTAAAGTTATATTAAGCTAATTAATAATTTGACGCAGATAATCGTTCGCAAAATATAATACACTATCCTTCATGTTATTTTTATTGTTTCAGCGGGATACGCTGCAACTCGCACAGAGGCAGGGAAAATTATTGAAGTAGATGAACGCCAAGTTCCACTAAGATTCCTCGAAGTCATCACGATGTTCCGCTTATGGTAGAACCTGGGGGGAATTTTTAGTAGATTAAAACTAATACCCTCACATGCGGATATATATGAACCAAACTAACAGGTTTGTTTTTAATTTTAAATCTTTATATTAGATTAGTTACAGTTAAATTGGTTAGTCTTTAAAACCCCGGTATTGTATGTTGCGGCTGTGTATGCCTTGTGTTCAATGATGAAGAGAGAACAGGGTATCACAACTTGTTTGAGCTCTTCTAGCTCTCTAACAAAATTTTTCTCAGTTAATTTGACAATATACCAGCAGGTACAGATACAGCTTTTAAATGATCGTTGTATCAACTTTACATGTGGATTTCTGATTTCGTCGTAAGTTCAAGTTTATAAACAAACAGGTAAGATACAAGAAATCAAGTGGGGCATAGGTAGGTGGCTGCAATCATAGTAAAAATAAAAGTACCATTCAACTGCAAACCACATAAAACTAAAATAATTGCAGACGTTCCATTCTCCGCGAATATCTGTGCATCTGTGATGAAATCGATTTACGAAATTATCCGAACACGTACGTTTGTAACCGATTATGTAGCGATAATGATAAGAAATAAAAATAAACCATTTCTAATAGTATACGGCATATGTTAAGTCGACTATGAATGCTCTTATCGATTTATGTTTGTTCTTTGTTCGTTGGTGGTACGGTTTCGTGCACCGTGCACTACGAATCCAGCATCATAATGTTTGAAATCTAGGATACGCATAAAACTAATGAGCTCCTTCTTTTGAGATAAAAATGGTGTGGAATGACGTGAACGGCGATAAAGCGAAGGGAAACCTGAAAACTAAATAATTCATGTAACTTTCAAATGATCATTCGAATGATTTTTTGATTATTAGCATCAACATAGATTAAATAAGTATTAAGTATAAGATAATCCATTCTATTAGAAAGCAAATGGATATTTAATTTTATGTAATCAGTTTATTTATTGTCACAGTATATTATTATAAAATACAGGGAGTACCTATTCAACCGAACATTTGGTTCTTTAGTAGCGGTATTATTTAACCGAACGTTAGGTTTTTCTGCAAAAATAGAAAATTCCTTTAATCTAATAAAAAAAATTCCTTTATCAGGGGAATAACACATATCTAACCTGCCTCCGGCTTCTAACTCGCGTTAGACCTCTTAAAAAAAAAAAATTCTTTTAATCTAATAAAAAAAAAACAAGAACGTGTGGGATTTGAACCCGGAACTTCTGCTTGCCAAGCCGAGCTCGTCTCCGCTAGGCCATCAACCCACTGACAAATTGCGAGTAAAGAAAGTATAAGTTAGGTTTCGGGTAACACGTTCTGTACACTTGGCAACGTTGGCATGTGGCGCATGCGTAGATCATGGAGCCGATTCCTATCTTTAGCTGCTCCTCACGATCCCTAACCTAACCGATATTAATTCACTGCGATTTTGTCCAGTGTGCATGGTTGCCAATTAGATGCGCGGTTTCAATTACGGACACTTTCATACAATGGTAGCGCTTATCCAGTTATATAAATCAGTGGATTCGATTAGGGCCAGAATAAGTTAAATTAACATTCGAACTACGCAGGCGCTAAACCAATCGTATATTCGGTTGAATATACACTCCCTAAAATATATCTATTGCTCATTCAACTGCTGAAAGAAAGATTCATTTATTGTATTTGACTATGGTTATTTGCCTGATTTGTGGTTATGTAGTAAATTAGTTCATTTGTCCTTTTTGGGGCCATGGATGGTTGCATTGATTGCACACAGCTTTACATATCGACTTTAACTAGTAGCCAGTAGATGGCGCTCAATATGAGCATAATCGAATGATTTCAATAATCGGATACTTGGTATCCGAATGATACTAATAATGGTATGATTTATAATCATTTCACGTCTTCAGATTGGTGGTGTTAAGTCGTTAGAATTTTATTCTCTCGGCTTTGACCCGAATTGCTACTGCTTAACTTAATCGTTAAATACCGTTCTGTCTGATTACTCTGATTTTCATTCGATTATTAAACAATCGAACACTGATATAATAACCATAGACGTAATATAATAGACCACAAGATGCTATATACGTTTACTTAAAAACCTGTCTTCAGAGTATCCACATGACTTTTTAGCCTTATCGCTTTTCTCTACAATGTAATTCGTATCTTCCATCTCTCTTTCGGGTTATTGTTTCAGGTATGTGCTACGACGTACGACGCCTCTGTGTATTCGGTATTAGCATACTTATTGTCTATGGGTAATAGCTGATATTCCTTTTACAAAACACTGGATATTAGAAGAGAACGAACATAAAATTTATTTCCTTTCCTGTACAGGGTGTCCCAAATTGCTTGATTTTGGCTGGTTTTCCTATTTCCAGACCAGGTAGAGAAAAACTGACATATGAGTCTAGAGCTCGATTTTTGTGAAACGCCGATTGGTGAAAACCACATTTCGATATCTCTAACCGTTTCCGAGATATCGGCAAAAGTTGACATTTTACAGATTCCGAAAAACTTTTTTTAACGTTAAAAAATGTTATTTTTAGAGAGAAATGTGTTATATTGGCAGCAAGGATGACTAGACATATCTTGGCATATATATTTTTGGAAAGCTTATTTTTTTTCCTATTTTCTAAAGTCAAAGCCAAAACTATGGTTTCCATTTGAAATAACAAAGTTAGCTTTGATATCAAACAATCGAAAAGCGATATATTTTTTTTGACAAATGCATCTTATTCTACGTCAAAAAGTTTTTACCGTTTGAAAAAATATCCAAAAATAAAAAAGTTGACAAATTTTCGGAATCTGTAAAATGTCAATTTTTGCCGATATCTCGGAAACGGTTAGAGATATCGAAATGTGGTTTTCACCAATCGGCGTTTCACAAAAATCGAGCTCTAGACTCATATGTCAGTTTTTCTCTATCTGGTCTGGAAATAGGAAAACCAGCCAAAATCAAGCAATTTGGGACACCCTGTACATACATAAATGCCTTTCAGATTTCTCTAATCAACTACGTAGCTTACTGTAATTTTATGCAACTAACAATACATTCTGCTATATTTATACAACCAACTATACATACTTATGTTGAGAGTCAACTATCTGTGGCTCGCAGTTACCCAAAGAAAGATAGCTTTATACGCATCTTACATTATAAAAAGAGACGGAGCGAGAACATATCGTCGTAACTATTCTGGCCCCAAGGATATGAGTTATCTTGGAGTCTATTATAATAAGTCTATGATAATAACCAGGTTGTGTCGATTATTTCAATAATCGAGTGGTCGATTATTTTCCACTCGAATGCGCCCATCTATTCGCTACGATGTGTGTGAAGTTAGCAACGCCAAGGAAATAAGTTTCGATATACTTGGAAATTTATTTCAAATTCTCTTAACAAAATTGAGGGAGTAAGTGAAATTAAAGGCAACTAATTCAGAATTAAATGTTTTTGAACACAATTACTATCTAAAAGTTTAATAAATTCGATTTATATAATGAAACTTTTCTTCAAAAATAAATTAAAAAATTATTTTCCCAAAAATTCGCTTTTGTCAGTCGAAATTATTATGGGTTCGTGATAGTTTATACATCGCCTTACAACCACTATAAGGTAAAAATGAAAGAACCAATGGTATTTGAAAAAAAAGATTTGTCTGTTTATCGTAACGTAGGGTATTTCTTAATCACCCTAGTTATGCTTGTGCGGTTCTCCATTCTCCATCAAACGGCGTGTCAAATTTATTTTGCTGTGTATTCATAGCTAAGGTTGAAGAATTCTTGTAACTGCATTTTTGTTGTTCATTATCTTTCTGATAAATTTCTTACACAGTTTCTTTCTTATACATATCGCAAGAAGTATTACAATTCATATGGACTATTAACTTTTTATCGAGCTTTTTATCTATCGTAGTTATGTATGTTTTTGGGCCTTAGCATCCTTTTTAATCCATTCATTCTTCTCTTCGTCTTGTGTTGAGTCGCAAATTTCTTAAACTTTGACTTATTTCCCACAAGTTATTTGCTTTAAACAAAATTAATTATCGTTATTTGGAAATCCCACATTTGAAATGACTCCGTGTCGTCCAGATATAAAATGGAAACTGTTTCATTTTTATGCACATCACGTAATACTCCACCCGGAAAGTTTTTATTTTATTTTATCACTAAACAAGCAGTCAACATTATGCTCATGCAGCGTGATGGGATGAGTTTTGAGGTTAGAATGCAGCTGACTGAAGTTAGTTGCATTATATCAAAACTTATTTCCTTGGCGTTGCTAACTTCACACCAGATCCAGCTGACTGAAGTTAGTTGCACTATATCAAAACTTAGTTCTATTCTGTGATGTTATATTAGATTTGCATATTCGTAGTGCGATATAGTGCTGTTAAATTTATAATACTCGCTTATTATGCCCATCTTTATTTCTGTTTCAGATTCTTGCAACCTTGCCCGATAATGTTGGATTAATTCAAAGAATTTCAGTAGCTCTGATCGATATTTGAGCATCGAGAGATGGAGGAGACCAACAAGAATCGTTCCTTCCAGAATTAATCATGACTAGTGGAAAGTTGGGACGTGGAATATAAACTTCAGGTAGGTATGTGTATAAAATGTAACACGTCTTGGATTAAATGTTGAGGGAATATGATTGACTGCTGTTTATTCGGTTTTAACTTTGTCTTTGTTTCGATTATGATTTTATACTTGCAAAACTGCCCCTTTATGTCGAAAATTGTTAGGAAATTCTGTTTCAACTTGTGGGAAACTGCCACTGCCCTGCAGACTTACCTGAGGTTCGTGAGCACACAGTAGATTTCGAATAGATTATAAGTAATTACGTTCTGGGTTATGGCACTCGTATTTTAAAAAAGTAACGCAATTAATTTGAAACACTTGGATGTTGTTGTTGAATATAGTTGTAGTTGTATTTTAAACAAAATGATATTAAATCAGCATTACTCCTAGACTGAGGTGTACTGGACGATGATCTTCTTATCTCCTATGCAGATCATGTACTAGGCACTTCAGTTGTGTAACTTTTATTTGTTATTATTGAGTTGAACATCGATTAATACATTTTGATAGAAGGGTCCGTTGTTTACATGAACATTTTTCAGCAATATGCACGGAACTTTAGTCGCTACAAATACCAGTAATAAGGAAATTAATTATTGTAATGTACGTTTCAGATGGAAAAAAATCCATAGCAGGTGATGGCATCTATAAAGAAGGTTCAGAAGTTGCAGAGAGGATTCAACATCATCTCAATCAAATTGTTAAAAAAAATCCTAACATCAGGCTTTAATTCTTCTTGTAAGTACAATTATTGTAAAAAAATATTTATGAAGTTTGTTTTTCTTCATTGGGTGATCCAACATCTTGTGTTCTAATCCCATTTTTGCAATGTCAGCCTTTATAAATTAGAAATCAGTGTAACTTTTGCTACAATTGCTACAGAGTTCGTCATTTTATAAGGTACCAACTGTGAATTTTATAAGATGTTTATGGCACGTAGCGTGGAAATTAAGGCACAGCCGAGTTGGATAATATGCTAAGTGCCATAAACACATTTTTTGCACATGTTATTTCATTGTTATCAAAGCAAAGTGCAATAAAATTTAAAATGGTATCACTTTTGGCACTGCAAATAGTGTAAGTAAAGCACTAACTTTTTTCACGATCGTAGGAAAAAATAATTTCATGTAATCTACCTATATTTTCCTCAGGAGGACTTATCTCAAGATGTCCCCTGTTTTTGAATTATCTCCAGATGTTGGTGAAATGTAAATTGAGTAAAATATGCTAGTATTAGTGGAATCTGTCATATCAGAGGTGTACCAAGGGCGTAAGGTAAGCGTTTACGGCCCGCAGCATGAAGATATTATTACAGGTTAGTGGTCATGAACGTTTATTACGCCCATGGTACATATAAAATTGTATGCACGAACAATTTATAGGGTTAGTTACTAACTTAGATTCGTTTTGATTGACAAGCATATTAACTGTTGCTTGAATGTTGTCATTCAAGCAATTCGAAGTCATTACTTAGCAACGGTCAAACAAAGCCAATCTCGTGCTCGTTATATTTCAATAGCGGGCTATATAGTAATTTTCCTCACAAGTCCGGAAGGTGACTTGTTACAGTCGAGTAGATATTATGGACGAGGCAACGTCAGGAGCCGAGTCTAGAATATCTAAACGAGGCTGGAACAACACCTTACGGACGTGTGTCGAATGATATTTTATTTCATCCCGTCATTTCTTGTATATTAGTATATTTGTATAATTTGACACTTGGTTATTTTCTTACGTCATTTGACATTTGACACTATTTTTTTAATTTACGGTCAATTTTTATATGTCAAACAACTGTCGAAAGGTATAATAACAGTTTGTGATTGGTTCGTAATAAGTTTCCGGTGGTTTCTAGTACTTTACCGGCTCTGATACCGTAATGTCTCATTTTCCGGCCGCACATGAATACTGTACTGTTGTACTTTCCGGACGGGATGAAATAAAAGTTACTTGATTTCATCCCGTCCGGAAAGTATAACATTACAGTACTCGTATGTGGCCGGGAAGGGAGGTATTACGGTACTAGATACTGTAATGTACTGGAAGCCACCGGAAATTCATTACGAACCAATCACAAACTGTTATTATACATTTTGACAGTTATTTGACATATAAAAATTTACCTTAAATTAAAGAATAGTGTCAAAACTGTCAAATGTCAAATGATCTAAGAAAGTAAACAAGTTTCAAATTATACAAATGGACAATTAATGGCGGGATGAAATAAAATATTATTCGATACACTTCCGTTAGGTGTTGTTCCAGTCATATCTACTCGACTGTAACAATTCACCTTCCGGATTTGTAACGAAAATTACTATTATCACACAAGCGTGATAATAGGGCCTGTGGGCCATAAAGTTGTACCTAACGCCCGCATAACCGGGCGCTAAAGCACACTATCGCCCTCCGGTCATGTATAAAATCCTATATTCTTTGTTCTAGGGCCAGCATTAGGATGGACAAGGAAGGTGGCGTTTGGCGATACGTTATGTGGAAGACTCCTACAGAGTGTTATCCAGTGTACTTAACTATATGATGTATTTTTTATTATATATTTAACTCTGTAGTTCATTCATAAATAAATATTTGTATATGCATTTAATTTTTTTATTTCTGGAATCCAATACCTACTAAAATCATAGAAATTATAGACTTTACTGAATGGATTGAAAAATTAATCTAATGTACCAGTTGATATTTTTCTTCAAAATTGAACAATTGATGTAAAGTTTTATCAGGATTTATAGTTTCTCTTTCGTATGTTTGGATTGAGTAAAATTAGTTTAATGTTGTAGTTAATATTTCGCTTAAAATTTTAACGTTTCGGTGTAAAATTGTAGTTTAATAAAAATACAAAAGATGGCGCCACATATATTCCGGTCCTGTGGCTTTATACCCACGAGGGTATATTTTCCCAAATTAGAAAAGTACAAGTGCAATTAGAGTCGAAAGGTGATTCTGAACTAAGTTAAAACAATACGAAATTAATTAGGAACTGAAGTGCAAAATTATCAAACTGAAGCTAAAAAATAACGACGAATTTTCGTACCAGTTTCAGCGACAGTGTGAGTTTTCAATACAGTTACCAAAGATTTTTCAATACAGTTACCAAAATATTTTCCCAAATTAGAAAAGTACAAGTGCAATTAGAAACTCAGTCGAAAGGTGATTCTGAACTAAGTTAAAATAATACGAAATTAATTAGGAACTGAAGTGCAAAATTATCAAACTGAAGCTAAAAAATAACGACGAATTTTCGTACCAGTTTCAGCGACAGAGTGTGAGTTTTCAATACAGTTACCAAAGATTTTTCGATTCAGTTACCAAAATATTTTCCCAAATTAGAAAAGTACAAGTGCAATTAGGAACTGAAGTGCAAAATTATCAAACTGAAGCTAAAAAATAACGACGAATTTTCGTACCAGTTTCAGCGACAGAGTGTGAGTTTTCAATACAGTTACCAAAGATTTTTCGATTCAGTTACCAAATTATTTTCCCAACCGACCTCACTCCCTGGAGTGTCTTTCCTGCTTTAGAATTTAGTATTATAAGATGATAGATAGATAGTAGTAGTTAATATTTCGCTTAAAATTCCAACGTTTCGGTGAAAATTTGTAGTTTAATAATGTTACAAAAGATGGCGCTACATATATTCCGCAGAACTATTCCGGTCCTGCGGCTTTATAAGTATGATACCCACAAGGGTGGGGAAGGGTTGGGATCCCAGACCGACCTCACTCCATGGAGTGTCTTTCCTGTTTTAGAATTTAGTAATATAAGAAGATAGATAGTAGTATATATTATACTTAGAATATATATAATATTTTTTCTTAAAAAATAGTAATACACCCCCCTCTATAGCAATGGAGTTACTGAAGACGCCTCTAAATATTTAGTTTATATAGACTTCCGACAGATCTGTATCGGCGAAATGCTAAAATTTTATGTGGCGCCATCTTTGGTCAGCATGACGTACCATCAAAAATTAAGACGACTCAATAAGGCGATTGCAAAAATAACAAATTGATCAACCACGTTTCACTCATCAAGAAATATATTTTCAATTCAATTTTCACTTGGCGATTTAAAACAAAGAACACTAAACAACAGTTTAGTTAAAAAATGTACATATTTTGCAGCATATTTTAATCTGTGACATGGAAGTGGCTCCATCTTTGGGAAATTTTTAATACCACAATTTCAATTGACGGTCTTAATTCCACTTTTCTCTTAATTATCTTTCAGTAAACGTGAAAAATGAAAATGCATATCATTTAAAATATGTTTATTTATAATTGCCAGGCACAACGAAACAGAGTAAGTAAACATAAAAAAATATACAACACAGAAGCAAATAAACAACAAATTTCAAAGTTCCCTGTCCTCCAAATTTTCTAGCGAATGGTCGTGCGTCAGAGAGCCCCCAATAAGATCCAATACCAGCCCTGGAAAATCAAATATATCAGAAAAGTTCAAGTTTTATTCATACAGGGTGTCTTGTAAATAATGGATAATCCTGAGACTGGTCAAGCCAAAACCCATCAGAATATCACATTTTGACCTTTTGAAAATTTCAAAGAGTGCCCTTGTCTCGAAAACCGCAGGGTTTTCAATAAGGTCAAGTTGTGATATTCCGATAGGTTATGGCCTGGCCTATTACCCATTTTCAGGATTATCCATTATTTACGGGACACCCTGTATAATGGGTTGCAATCAAAAATAATACAGAGATAAAGGCAGCTTTACAGTCGGGAATTTTTCTTGCTGCAAAATGCTCCCTGCTATGAATGGCGTATCTGTTTCGCAGTCAGCAATTTTTATTTGTGAAATTATTATTGCGTCAGGAGTGCCAACTAAACAAATTTCCCTGCATAAACCATCAGCTTATATGTATTTACTTGCTACATGAACTATCCATTTTAAATTGTAATAAATTCACAAAAGCAAATTAGACACTTCTTTACTTTGAATTTTGACTGAATAGGCTGCAGGGAATTTGTAAGGGGTTGGCAATATGAAAATTACTAAAAAAATGGCTAACCATGCAAGTCCGATAAAAACAGATCCAGAGCTATTTGCTGCAAGTGCAAGAAAAATTGCAGCAACTCGTTGAAACGACTCATTTGGAAGTGCGCGCAAGAAAAATTGCAGCAATAAAAATTGCCAACTGTAAAGCGCCCTTTAGACCAGTGTTAAAACTAGGGATGCACCGAAGCGGTGTTTTGGCCGAATAATAGAATACCGAATATTCGGTCATCGGTGAGACCGAAGTTTCGGTCGAAGGCCGAATCATATAACAAAGAAAAAACTCAAAATTTTTTAGTTTTATATTATAATAAAAAGCCACTGGGTACCTACAGTACAAAATATGAACAAGCTTAAATCAGAAATAATTTATATTTATTATTTATGTCATAAAACTAAGTACAAATTAATATTAAACACCTAAAGAATTTTCTATTAAAAAAAAATTAACATATATCCAATGTGTGAATGCATATTAACAGAATGTTAACAGAAAATAAACAAAAAAGGTTCAAGTTAATACTCAAAATTAAGTTTTTTTAGATATCTCCTCGACGCTGCGTCCGCTTCGGTGCCACTTCGGCCGAATACCGATTATCTGTGACTGAATATAAATATGACCGAAGCGGACGAATACCGAAGCCGAACCGAAGCTTCGGTGCATCCCTAGTTAAACACTTATCCCAACCAACAAGTCGCACCGTCTACACGCTTTGCTTTTTGTCACTCTTAGACATGTTTATCATTACAAAAAGGAAATTTAAAGAAAATAGTTTTTTATGCAACAAGTGTGTAAAGTGAGCTTTTTACGAATGATAATTATTGTGAATAAAGTATTTAAAAATGTTTTTATTAAGTATATTATTAAAGCAATTTTTACAAACATATGCTGTTGTCATGATCGCATAAAATATTCACACAGGTACAGAAAATACATAATAAAACAATTAAACTTGCATGGAGAAAGACTAGCGCATACTAAAAATTTTGCGGACAAATCGCTAAAGCGCCATGCATAGTTCGCTGTCAGCATATGCCACGTCCCGGCTCTTTATATTATTATTTTAAAACAAAGGCTGAACATCCAAGTTGAGTCAGCCTGTAATACTAGTCAAATCGGTTATTTCCATAATACCTCCAGAGGGTACAGCATCCCGCACCCATACTTGCTGGTATATAGTCAAATTAACTGAGAAAATTTAGTTGAGAGAACTAGAAGAGCTCAATCAAGCTGTGATACCCCGTTCTCTCTTCATGACTGAACAAAAGGCATGCACGGTCTACAACGGCAAACAGTAAAAACATATAATACCGGGATATTAAAGACTAACCAATTTAACTGTAACGACTCTAATACAAAGATGTAAAGTTAAAATCAAACCTGTTAGTTTGTTCCATATATATCCGCGGTATTAGTTTTTATCTATTAAAAATCCACTCCAGGTTCTACCACAATCGGAACATCATGACGACTTAGGGGAACCATAGTGGAACTTGGCATTCATCTACTTTGATAAAGGTACCTGCCTCCGTGCGAATTGCAGTGTATCCAGCTGAAACAATAAAAGTAACATAAGGATAATGTATCACATTTTGTGAAGTTTACACCAGTTACAAGGTGTACATTTTCCTTCCCGTAACTTCTCAAGAAAATAAGAACAGGTTTCCTTATTTATCTCTGCGTGTAGCAATGCAAATATTATAACATGTAACATGAAAAGAGATGTGAAGCGCTAAGCGGAACAAAAAAAACAACCTAACCTAAATCATTTTCAGCGAAAAACCATGTACCTTACTATGAACCACACATCTTGGCCTGAAAGTTCCTGTTTTGAAGTCGGAGAACTCGAAACTGAAATAAGTTTTCCATGCAAACGCTTCGTTTTTGCAAAATAAATTTCTGTCTTTGACACCAACATTTTGTATCATTAAAAACAACTTAATTCCATCCAATTTTTCGGTGCATTAACACAGGTGGACGTTCAGCGAGTAATGCCCCTTTTATTTATTGCGAAAAAGTTTGCTTTTCCACAAAGAAATCAAATTTTTTATACACATTGGCTAAAATACTCTGATCAATTGTCATAACACCAAAGAACATGAAAGGTAACCATCAATCTCATGAGCTGCTCAAAAGTATTTCCCCCCTTGCCCCTGGTGCACACCCCGAATTTCTGGGCTTGAAGCGCAGATTACATCAATCTATGTTCTTTAGATTATGTATATGTTTGTTTATTGGGGTTATGTGAAAATTAAAATTAATTTAATTATGTCGAATTCAGAAAACACGCACTATATCACAAATAAACAAATAGATACAAATATTCAAGCCAACAATCGAGAAACACAACTTTCAAACATTTCCTGTACCTTTCAAATAACCACAGAACACCCAAAACAGCAAATTATTGTTCCTTTTATGAACAGCTAGTAGGATCTCGCGGCTACAAGCGCATTTGCTTGAAGCCACGGTGTAAGATAATTAGGTGGTGAAACGCCTCAATGTATCTTATGGTTAGAATGTCTCCAAACTGTTAACGCATCGTAAGACAAAGAGAGAGAGTGTGTGGCCGCGAGGGCACCGCGGGCTAAGCCCCGAATCGTCCCTAGTTAATTTCCACTTCATTTTACCAGGTCGAAAAATATACCATTCGATGCAGAAAAATATGTAGAACACGATTGTTGAAAAATTATGTTTAAATTGTCGGCTACTATGCAAAAAAAAATAAAAACCATAAATGAAATTGGACGCCGGCACGTTTAACTCGAAACGCTGCTAAAACCGTTCGAGTTATGAAAAAAATTAACAGAAACAATTTTATAGAGAACTAAATTTCCTATAAAAAAGTCAGTGGTGGCATTAGTCTATCTTTAATAGTTTTGGTGTGAGGGCGCCTCAAATTCGCGCGCTGATCTTTTGTTAAATTAAACTTATCGTTTTCCAGCGCACAACTTTCAGGCCCAATTGTCTTACACCGTGCTCCCGCCTAAAATATTTAAGATAGACATATGCCGTCACTGACTTTTTTATAGGAAATTTAGTTCTCTATAAAATTGTTTAATTTTTTTCATAACTCGAACGGTTTTAGCAGCGTTTCGAGTTAAACGTGCCAGCGTCCAATTTCATTTATGGCTTTTATTTTTTTTTGCACAGTAGCCGACAATATAAACACATAATTTTTCAACAATCATGTTCCACACATTTTTCTGCATCGAATGGTATATTTTTCGACCTGGTAAAATGAAGTGGAAATTAACTAGGGACAATACGGGCCGCAGCCCGCGCGGCCCAAGTGGCCACACACTCTCTCTCTTTGTGTTACGATTTCGCGTCTCTAGCGTTAACAGTTTGGAGACTTTCTAATTGCGGCGTTTCTTCACCTAATTATCTTACACCGTGCTTGAAGCGCATAAAAGGAACACAGTATTTGGTTAGTTGCACACCAACTTTACACATCGGCTTCAACTACTAGACAGTAGATGGCGCTCAAGAGCTGGTGTGAAGTTAGCAACGGCAGGAATTAATAGCGTTTTCCACTGACAAGCACTGAGTGCACATCGTGTGCGTGCAAATGACGTCATGCACTCCACGGTGTCACTTGTACGTAAATAGTGGGTCTACCCAGTGGAACATACTTGTGTCAACCAGAGACATTTATTTTATTATTTATTAGATAGGTTATGTACAACAGAGCCCACAAAATTGTAAATTTTTGGGATATGGCTTTTTTCTCTAATAGCATTTATTATTGTCTCTTCCTCGCTACTATCTGATGAGGAACTATCGAGAAGTTCATTGATTATTAAACATTTTTTGTTAATTATTGAATGAGCCATATTGCACTCCACGATCGCACGAGCTGACAGAAGGTCGTGGGAAAATACTGCGCTAAGTGTGCACTACACGAATATAATTTTAGTAATTTTACCAGTGGACCTAAAGCTGCCAAAGTTTGTTTTATTTTCTCAGTGGAACATACAACTTGCACTCAGTTCCACACGAGTGCAGTCAGTGGAAAACGCTATAAGTTTTGATACACGGAAATTTAAAAATCAACATAACCTATAATAAATACATCTTCATTTGAAGTGAATAAACAGATACCAGAGACATCCATGTCTCTGATAGATACCTACCGATACAGCGTAACTTGGTACTTTTTTAAATGTACAGGTGGGAAAAACTGAATGTTGTAGATGAACATAGCCATAACTTCGAAATAAAAAGGCGTCAACCCTACATTTTGCCTACATGAACACAAACTTATTATAAGGCGCCTGCACTGCACTATCGACACTCGTTACACCTCCTCCAGAGTCAGTGGCAAAAGTGCAAGAACGTGTACACTGTACTGGTATACCAAACTTATTGGCAAAAAGTGTAAAATGTGTACACTAGCGGCTGATGACAAACAAAGCTATTGATATAATCGAAATATTCCGATTACTGCCGAATAATCGATCATTCAATTATTGCAACCAAGAGATCAATCAATTCGAAATGATTAAGAATGTGTTTTTAGTTTGTTTTGAGAACAATGACTTAGAATTCCTACCGATATAATAACTCTTATTGTTCCTTTACCAAGTATTACTTACGTTACTAAGGGTAGTATTATGTTCATACAAGTGCACTCAGTCTACGGTTCATCTGCTCTTCTAGCCTATAATGTTCTGTCTCTGTAGATTTCTTTTACCTATCGTTGCTTTGTTTGAACCGAACAGGGACTTGTTGCTTTAATCCCTCTTCCATACAAAGAAAATTAGGACGAAATTGAAAAATTCCTACAACAGTCATTGTGAGACAATACTATTGAGATATAACAACTATTATTTAACCTTTTAAAGTCATTGAATGTATTTCGCTGACATTATAAGTATCCACTGCTTATTTATTAGTTTCCTCAACTGCTCTGATAGACTGGAGAAGTACCTTGTCCACTAATTCGCTTTAGAAAAAGTATGTTGATCTTTTCTGGAAGAATTTATGCCCTCATCCACCTCGTGACCAATTATTTCTGTGTCAAAATTTGGGGACGCTATACTTATAGCCAGTCTAACGTTACTTCCTGATTTCCTGGCGTGTAAAGGTATTTTATGTTCGTTCGTAGAGCGTTTTCGTTTTAGTAGACATTGGAACAAGTGTAATAAATTTCTCAATGTTTTAAACATCTATATTATAGGTATCTAAAAATTAAAAGCAATTTAAAAGTTGAACAAAAAGCATGTTCACTTAACCTACAAAATCAACATATTTGGCTGTTAACAATAAATTACCTCTCTCAATACAGACAGGATCATCCCTGTCATCAAATTCATTACCGGGTTCATCCATACTTCTTTTATGAATAGCAAACGCAAAGCAGGGATCCCTGATCCCTGACGCAAAGGAATGGAATGAAAATGAAACTAAAAACCAACCAACGAGAAGTTAGCCGCTAGCTCAAACGCTACAGGCATTTTCGGAAACTTACTCGTACTAGATCATATCAAATGACGTTCGTTTACTAACCTAGTCAAATTATCAAATCTACCCGTGTTCGTCAAAATCGTAAACATGGCAATTCTCAACCCGATTTACTACTCGAGTTAACTACAGGCATTTTCGGAAACTTTCTCGAGGTAACTAGATTAAAACAACTAACTGTCACGTGACATCAAACAACGAAGTAAGTTTCCGAAAGAGTCTCAACTTTACATATCTAGTAGGCACTAGATGGCGCTCAAGAACTGGTGTGAGAAGTTAGCAACGTTGCCAGCACCGGCGGAAATAAGTTTTGATACACGAAAATTTAAAAATCAACATAACCTATAAACAATAGATTTTTCATTTGAACTTGAAGGGAATAGATACCTCCCCATATCCCATATAGCATAACATAACTCATATTTTTTTTTGAAAATGTACAGGTGGAAAAAAACTGTAATTGTAGATGAACACGGCAATAACTTTGCCTACATGAACACAAACCTCAAACTTATTATAAGGCGCCTTGCCGAGGTTTACATAAAGAGCCGAAATTACTTGTCTAATCGTCCTATTTGAGATTATGATTCACCACTTATTTTCTTAATTTTAGAGCTCTCTAGGCTATATCAATATGATGTTGGAAGTGGAACTACCTATATTTACCAAGAGCAAGAAGGATTTTCCTCCTGATAGAATAACACACGTTCAATGGTCAATGGAGTATTATTCCGAATGAATCTGCATAACCCTTAAGGAGAAGACAGTGACAGCGATGGCCAAAAATCCTGCTACAACATAACGAAGCCCCTGCTAGACAACGGCTCGCTGAGCAACAGATCTAGCGACTCCTCGAAAACTCAGAAACTTCTAGTGGACGGCTCATAATGACGTTATATCAAAAAAACTTGTACAATGTACAATCGCAGGGGGTAGTACTTTAGTGATATTATAGACGTTTTGTTTTTTAGCTGTTTAAGTTGTCAATGTGTGTACATGTGATAAGCAAATGGATTACTATATATTTTTTATTTTTTGTGTGGTACGCTTCACTTAAAACATAACGGACCAAATTTATTACTATCAGTTTAGAAGAAAAAGTATTTCGTAGGGATTAGTTACTGAAGTATTTCAAACGTGACTTTTCTACCCTACTGAAAATTAAACATTCGTAATATTAAACAGTAGGATGAATATTCAACATTTTATTTCTTTTAATTGTGATTAATAATTAATTATTATCGTTAAATGAGGCGTACCATCGATGTTACCTGGGAAACACTTACAAGTCATTACAGAAAGGATGGTTTCATGGAAATGACGTGGAAAAATATTAACAAATCAGCTCAAATTTACTATAATTTAAAAACTAACATGATTCGTCACGATTTCCCAATGTTGTCGATTAGTGTTCACCCTGTAGCCTTTTATTGTAGACACTCATTTCCATGAAACAAACCCTAGATCAACTCAATTTTATATTTAATTTAAGGCGCCCAATATTTGGGAATTTGTTGTCGATTGAAATAAGTTTAAATACACGCACTTCTATATAGACAACCAGTAAAACATACCTGAATATTGAGTGTTGCTTGCGAACAGAAATAGATGTACAATACTTCGTTTTCCCGCTTGTTACACACCGGTTAATACGCAATTTTAAACAATTTAAAAACGTTAATTAGTAATGCAAAATTTATCATAGCCAATTAGGAGAATAGTATTAAATATATCAAATATATTTTTAAATATCAACATTTCAACTTCTATATTGTTACCTAAGAGTTTAAATCGATATACCCGTCTTCTCTATATCTATGTTCAACTAAAATTTAAATGTTATTAGATGAATGCCTTACTACAGCTTTAAAATTGAACATTATTTCTCTTGAGGAAGTAAATTGGAATTGACTGCGTCTGATATTTACCCAAATTAAGGTTCCCGTTACGCAAAATTAGCTCTCAAATGTTTAGTCTTTTACACAAACTCGTGTAAAGAAGTCACACAACCAAAATGCCAAGCTCTCGACTTTTCACTCACTGCAAATTTCAAATCTTTGGCATTTCGAAAGACGACGTAACGGCAACAAAGGAATTTTATAACTGTTTAAAATTATATGAATATAATAATAATAATAATAATAAACATCTTTATTTACAACCACAATTACAGTCGAAACAAAACCAATAAAGAATATTACAATTATGAACTGTGGCATAAAAACGCGAAGTTCAGTTTCTGCAATAATACTATTATTACAGAATCTGTTCTACCACTTACCCTTAATTTTATGAAAATCAATTAATAAATTTCATGCCTTGTTCTTTCACATAAATCATATTCTTGCATCTATTAAAAATGTATACAATTTTTTAATCATCTTTCTGGACCTTTACACTCGATGCATATATGTACCTACATTATTTTACTACATACTATCACAGGGTAAAGAATACAATCGTTTTATAAAGAAAAACTTTATATCCTTAACCAAATAAAACCAATCAGTATTAGCATAGATTATTTGCTCGAAAGTAAACCGCTGATCAATTGAAACGTTACACCACAAAATTTTATTCCATTCATTTTGGTTCATCTAAAATTACGGTAAATTTGCATTAGATGTGGTTATCATCCTGTAGTTTCCGGACAAAAGACAATACAGTGAATGCATTTAGTATTTTTCACAGCCGATAAGAACAGCGATGCAAGGAAATAGATTTTTGGAAATCGTCTATTGAAATATTGGAACAGCTGAGGTTTAGTGGTTTGACGTTTCACTTGGCCGGCAGTATAGTAATTATTTTGTTATTGTTCATTAGATGTATACTTTTTAAACAAAATCTAGTCAAATTAATGTGAACAATGGTCAATTGTGGTCTCCCAATAAATTTATATGTCTTAACACTAAATGTGAAATTTTGTTTTACACTTTTTTCCCAATTCGCAAAAAGTTAGTAGGTTAAAAAACTGTGAATGTGTCAAAGAAAGTGTAATTTTAATAAATTATGAATTTGGCTTTTTATTGACTATGTGCCCAGCGAGACAGTAGCACGATATTTGGGAGTTTAACCAACTAGAGCATTTAATTAAACGTACTTCTATATAGGCAACCAGTAAAACACGTAAATATCACGTGTTGCTTGCGATTGGAAATTAATACGCATCCACATATAGGCAACCAGTAAAACAAACTTGTAAATTGAGTGTTGCCTGCGACCAACAAAATATACAGTGCTTTCCTGCTTGCTGCGCGTCTCTTATTACAAAACTATAGACAATTTAAAAAGGTTTTAGTTTAGTAGTGCAAAATTTACCATAGCTAATTAGGACAATAGTATCGAAAGTATTGAATATAATTTTAAATAAGCTAGCCGATATGGGTACCAATGTCAGCATTTTCACTCACCATTTGTCTCACGTTCGTCATGATTAATTTAAAATAAAAAATATTTTTCACGTCACCACACTCTTCTAACAAGTTAACAAGTAACAGTTCTAACAGTAAACAGACCACAAATAAATAAAATAGTGTACAATAGGTATATGGTACTTACATACATACAAGAATAATGTGAAAAGTGAAAACCCGACGATGACCGTTAAACGTGTTAAAACAAAACAAATCTCTGTGGCTGAACCAAAGAGTTAGATATTTACTCATTGGGCTGAACTAAGCGCACGCGCTGCACATCGGAATCAGCAAGTGCTTCTACGTTGTCACATGTCAGAACCAGAGACATAAGGTGCGTTTTATTGTACACAAATTTCCTCTACTTGTCCAACTTTGACTGTAAGGGAAATAGACGGAAGCGTGAGTAGAATAAGGGTATATGAAACCGGTGGTAGAATGTCGTGCAATAAAACGCACCTATAGTAACATAAGACGATTAGGAGGAGCTGCAAGAAAGCACCTCAGTCGTCTTATCAAGAGCGGAGTCTCTTATAAAACCGCCTTGAGTACGGTGCTGGAGCAACGCAAGACTAAACAGCCACCAGAGCGAGAACAACAAACCTCCTCTGGGCAGGCAAGTTTGGGCAAGCGGGTGCGTTCAGAAGGTAGTACACCAGATCGGCAGGCGAAAAAGCCCCGAGAAGGTGTAACTGAAAGCAAGAGGCCATCCTTCAGGGCGGTAACAGAAGGAGTCAGGGTGGGAATTATCCACCCTGAATACCCTGAGACTGCCCTGACGAGCGTGCAGTTGGGAGCCATACAGAGGGCAATAATGAAGTCTGTGGAGAAAATCCCAGACGAAGGCCCTCAAGTGAGGTTCCTGGGCTGCGAGCATCGACCTGGATGGCTTCTTGTCACCTGTCAGAGTGCCTCCAACCTTGGGAGGGAAAATCACCCAGTCCCTCCAAAGGAAGGACACTGTGGTGGCAATTTTCCTTGACATAGAAGGAGCATTTAATAATGCACTGCCCGATTCCCTATATATACAGCGACAACTGCAAGGGGAATCGAACGGACCATATCAGACTGGATTCGGGCTATGCTAGAGAATAGAACCATAACAACATCTCTTCAGGGTGAAACGGTCAGGTTTAGGGCCGCAAGAGGGTGTCCACAAGGTGGGGTTCTCTCCCCCCTGCTGTGGTCACTACTCGTGGATGACCTACTGGCTATTCTCACTCTGTGGGATGTTGAGGTTCAAGCATATGCAGACGACCTAGTGATTCTGGTAGGAGGAAATTCTGAAGGGATGATCTCCAACACCCTTCAGAATATACTAGATACGGTACATAGCTGGTGTGAGAGGGAACAGATGATTGTAAACCCTCACAAAACAACTATAATACCATTCACCAGAAAACGGAAGATGGATAACTTAGAACCACCTTCCCTATTAGGTGAAATCATTCCATTTGCGGAGGAAGTGAAATATCTAGGAATCACACTAGACAAAACACTGGAACTCCCATCTGGAGAAGGTGATCAACAAGGCAAGGCTATCCTTGTGGACATGCCGTAGAATTTGCGGAAAATCCTGGGGCATTGGCCCACAACAAATATACTGGATTTACGTCACAGTCATAAGACCTATGATAGCTTATGGCTCCATAGTTTGGTGGACGAAGGGGCTACAACGGACGGCCAAAACCAAACTCTCTGGGCTACAGAGACAAGCGTGCCTGGCGGTAACTGGGGCAATCAGCACCACCCCGTCAGCTGCTATGGAAATCCTCCTCGATTTACTTCCTCTTCACATTCATCTGGAGAGAGAAGCCAGGTGGGCAACATACAGACTTCAACAAGCGGCTATTAATATGCCGCAGGCTAACATCATGGAACACAATGGGCTGCTGGATGACGTGGAAAGTCACAGCATCTTAGGAATGGTCTCAGATGTTATGCCTACCAGGACCAACACCGAACTGCCCTTCAACGTCCTATTTCCTGGAAGAGACGAATGGGAAGAAAATAAAATCGACCTATTAGGGCAGACAGCTGTTGGTTTACTGATGGCTCCAAAACACCTGAAGGAATTGGAGCCGGAGTGTATAGTTGCAACCCAGAAGTTAGAATATCCACAAGCCTGGGGATCTATGCAACTATATTTCAGGCTGAAGTTCACGCCATTGAGCTGTGCTTGCGGAGGCTTGAACAATCGCATCCCAAGCGCAGATCAATAAAAATATTTTCAGACAGTCGAGCAGCTCTCAAGGCTCTTGAATCATATCGGTGTAATTCTAAAACGGTATGGAACTGTCAGAAAGCCTTAACCCAACTAGGAAAAAGCAACAAAATACTCTGGTCTGGATATCTGGACATTCTGGAATGGAATGGAGGGCAATGAAATTGCTGACTCCTTAGCCAGGAAAGGCGCAGGATCGCAATTCATTGGACCAGAACCTGTACTCGGCATATCGTCAAGTACTGCCAAGACAGCAATCTTAGCCTGGGCTGAGAGTAAAACACTCCAGCACTGGCAAGACTTACCAGGATTGATCCATTCAACGGCATTCATACCGTACCCTTCGAAATCAAGAAGTAAGAAACTATTAGAGCTTAACAGGTTAAACCTAAAGACTCTAATTGGCCTGTACACAGGGCACTGCAGACTAAATCACCACCTACACAGAATTGGACTGGCGGAAAACGCCGAATGCCGTCTGTGTTTGGAGGATGATGAAAAGGCAGAGCACATTTTATGTGCATGCCCCGCTGCAGCTAAAATTCGGTTCTCAATGTTCGGCAAAGGGGAACTTCTGCCGGAGGACCTGGACAAAATATCACCCAACAAGGTTATCAGCTTTATTAAAAGGCTGAACCTGTTGGGTGAAATATAATTTGGAGTGAGCCACAATAGACCGAGCGGTCGCAGTGGAGGGTCCGATCAACAGCCCACTCACAATTTACCAATTACCAATATATATACTAAAATGTTTGATGTATACGAAGAGAAATATGGATCTATTTATAAAATCAAAAACAAATCATTCATACAATACAAGACATGGAGACCTACTGAGCATACCAAAACATCATACATCACGTTTTGAAAAGTCTCCACACTATAATTGTATATCACTCTATAATAGCTTACCGCACGAGATAAGAAATATTCGAAGTTATGAATAGTTCAAAAAAACAATAAAAGAAATATTACAAAAAGGAACTTTCTACAATATACAGGACTTTTTAAATGGGTAATCCTTAGAACGTGAAGGAATATATTAGTATTTTAATTTTATTATTTGATGGTCGAATCTTTTGTTTTATAGTCTTGCTTTTAATTAAACTTGTATAACTGTAAAATATCAGAATTTACTTGTGTCTGTAATTCAATGTGTTTATGTTTGTCTGTTCATCTTAAATAAGTTTGTTATATACAACAATTACATTGTATCCTGACTTGCCATATATACTATATGTATCAAAGGTGGTTAATAAAATTTATTATTATTACTATTATAATGCGTTTAAGTTTCAAGAACAATGACTTCGAATTCCTACCGATATAATAACTCGTATAGTTCCTTTACCATGTATTACTTACGTTACTAAGGGTAGTATTATGTTCATACACGTGCACTCAGTCTACGGTTCATCTGCTCTTCTAGCCTATAATGTTCTGTCTCTGTAGATTTCTTTTACCTATCATTGCTTTGTTTGAACCGAACAGGGACTTGTTGCTTTAATCCTTTTTCCATACAACATACAAGAAAAATTAGGACGAAATTGAAACATTCCTACAACAGTCACTGTGAGACAATGCTATTTAGATGTAACAACTATTATTTAACCTTTTAAATTATAAGTATCCAACTTCGTATTTATTAGCTTCCTTAAGTGCTCTGATAGATTGGAGATATACCTTGTCCTCTAATTCGCTTTAGAAAAAAACATGTTTATCTTTTTTGGAAGAATTTATATCCTCATCCACCTCGTGAGCAATTATTTCTGTGTCAAAATTTGGGGACTCTATAGTTATAGCCAGTCTAACTTTACTTCCTGATTTCCTGGCTTGTAAAGGCATTTTTATGTTCGTTCGTAGAGCGTTTTCGCACTAGTGGCCATTGGAACTAGTGTAATAAATTTTCCAAATATTATAGGTATCAAAAAATTAAATTAAGCAATTTAAAAGTTGAACAAAAAGCATGTTCACTTAACCTACAAAATCAACATTTTGGCTGTTTCATAACAATAAATTACCTCTCTCGCTAGAGGATCATCACTGTCATCAAATTCATTACAACAGGTTAATCCATACTTCTTTATTATTCACAATCTGGCTAGAAACTAAGGCACAGGAATGGAATGAAACCATGATACAATAAATAAGAGATAAGATATCGCGCAGCTCGTGACGTCAGTCGGTGAGCTAGGACGCCATTAAACGCTTGGCTGTCAGGAGTGTCAGGTAGAATTGTCAAGTTGTTGCGGATATTTTTGGGTTTAAAAGTTAAAAAATTGTCGAAAATGAGATGTGCTGTGTACGATTGTGATGTTGATAATCAATAAAGAGATTCTACGCACGATATAACGGTTTTTAGTTTACTGAAATAAAAAAAAATGCAGGGTATATGGAAACGCGGTTTCAGAAAAAATAATATGTGTATCATCGTAGTAAAAGCATATTTTCGAACTCCGTGTTGCTTGCGCCTCGATAAGCAATCTGCACGGTCGTCCGGGAATGTTAAGTTATTCCTACTAGGTACACAATGTACTATTTAGCATTAATTCTCTTAATATAGTAGTAGTAACTAGAACATTTTTAGAGAAAGTTTATTTCAATTTTTTACCTTAATTATTAACATTTTTATATTTTTTTAACTTCCTACATATTAAAGGTAAAATTTGACGTCAAAACTGGTTTTTCTTAATATACTTAACTTTCGGCAAGAAACAATTTTTGAGAAATTAATTATAAATAAGTTTTCTATTATGCTGCATACTGTCTGGAGATCGCACTGTATTTTTACGTAAAAACATTCTTCAAAATTCTTAAATATATATATATATTGAATGTATATATGGTTAATTCCTTTTTTACATTTGACTTGCCATTTTTTTAATTTTGAAAACTTTGAATAGCAAGAAACCCCAAAATTATTGATTTGTAGGGCCAGACATATTCAACAATTACAAATCGAAATACATGCCTAAGAAAAATATAAATTGGGAGTTAATTTCGTATTATTATACTTATTTTCACGTATAATATAGAAATGTCTGCATAAAATAAATCAAATGTAATAACCAGTGTTATCTCTGGACTCTAATAAATTTCATCTAAAATGTAATAATTTAAATAGCCATCATTAACTTAGTATTACACTATAATCAATGAACCTATATTATGAATAAAAGCCATAAAACTGAGTTCCTAACTAACAAAATTTGATATTAAATTCGAATACGCAACATTGATTTTAAAAATTACTCACTGTGTGACGTCATGCGCAAACTGGACGAAATTTGAACGCTTTGATATCATGTGTTGTTGTATCATAGAATGAAACTATAGAAAAACCAACCAACGAAAAGTTAGCCGCTAGCTGAAGGCTAAGAAGGCATTTTCGGAAACTTACTCGAGTTAACTAGACCACCTCAAATGTCGTTCGTTTACTAACCTAGTCGAAGATCCGGTACAACTGTCACGTGACATCAACAACCGAGTAAGTTTCCGAAAAGATCTCAACTTTACATATCGACTTCTCTAGTAGGCAGTAGATGGCGCTCAAGAACTGGTGTGAAGTTAGAAACGCGTTGCCAGCACCGGCAGGAAATGAAATGTTTTGATACACGAAAATTTAAAAATCAACATAACCTATAAACAATAGATTTTCATAAGTGAATAGATACATAATTCAGTTTTTTTTTTTAAATGTACAGGTGGAAGAAACTGTAATTGTAGATGAACACGGCAATAACTTCGAAATAAAACGGCGTCAACCCTACATTTTGCCTACATGAACACAAACTTATTATAAGGCGCCAGCACTGCACTATCAACACTCGTTACACCTCCTCCAGAGTCAGAGACAAAAGTGCAAGCTCGTGTACACTGTATACCAAACTTATTGACAAAAACTGTAAAAATGTGTACACTAGTGGCTGGCTGATGACAAAGCTATTGATATAATCGAAATATTCCATTACTGCCAAATAATCGATCATTCATTTATTGCAATTGAAAGATCATTCCATTCGAAATGATTATGAATGTGTTTTTAGTTCGTTTTAAGAACAATAACTTCGAATTCCTACCGATATAATAACTCATATAGTTCCTTTACCATGTATTACTTACATTACTAAGGGCAGTATTATGTTCATACACATGCACTCTGTCCACGGTTCAACTGCTCTTCTAGCCTATAATGTTCTGTCTCTGTAGATTCCTTTTACCTATTGTTGCTTTGTTTGAACCGAACAGTGACTTGTTGCTTTAATCCATCTTCCGTACAAAGAAAATTAGGACGAAATTGGAAAATTCCTACAACAGTCATTGTGAGACGATGCTATTGAGATATAACAACTATTATTTAACCTTTTAAAGCCATTGAATCTTCTTTACAATTATCTTTCTTTGCTTGATATGCATCGCCATTGAATGTATTTCGCTGACATTATAAGTATCCACTGCGTATTTATTAGCTTCCTCAACTGCTCTGATAGACTGGAGAAGTACCTTGTCCACTAATTCGCTTTAGAAAAAGCATGTTGATCTTTTCTGGAAGAATTTATGTCCTCATCCACCTCGTGGATGGGGACGCTATACTTATAGCCAGTCTAACTTTACTTCCTGATTTCCTGGCGTGTAAAGGCATTTTATGTTCGTTCGTAGAGCGTTTTCGTTTTAGTGGACATTGGAACAAGTGTAATGAATTTCCCAATGTTTTAAACATCTAATTATAGGTACCTAAAAATTAAAAGCAATTTAAAAGTTGAACAAAAAGCATGTTCACTTAACCTACAAAATCAACATATTTGGCTGTTTTATAACAATAAATTACCTCTCTCAATACAGACAGGATCATCACTGTCTTCAAATTCATTACCAGGTGCATCCATACTTCTTTATTATGAATAGCAAACGCAAAGGAATGGAATGAAAATGAAACTAAAAACCAACCAACGAGAAGTTAGCCTCTAGCTCAAACTCTACAGGCATTTTCGGAAACTTACTCGAGTTAACTAGATTAAAACAAATAACTGTCACGTGACATCAAACAACCGAGTAAGTTTCCGAAAAGGTCTCAACTTTAAATATCGACTTTAACTAGTAGGCACTAGATGGCGGTCAAGAACTGGTGTGAGAAGTTAGCAACGTTGCCAGCACCGGCGGAAATAAGTTTTGATACACGAAAATTTAAAAATCAACATAACCTATAAACAATAGATTTTGGTTTTCATTTGAAGTGAATAGATACCTACCCATATAGCATAACATAACTCATATATTTTTTTGAAAATGTACAGGTGGAAAAAAACTGTAATTGTAGATGAACACGGCAATAACTTTGCCTACATGAACACAAACCTCAAACTTATTATAAGGCGCCTTGCCGAGGTTTACATAAAGAGCCGAAATTACTTGTCTAATCGTCCTATTTGAGATTATGATTCACCACTTATTTTCTTAATTTTAGAGCTCTCTAGGCTATATCAATATGATGTTGGAAGTGGAACTACCTATATTTACCAAGAGCAAGAAGGATTTTCCTCCTGATAGAATAACACACGTTCAATGGTCAATGGAGCATTATTCCGAATGAATCTGCATAACCCTTAAGGAGAAGACAGTGACAGCGATGGCCAAAAATCCTGCTACAATACAACGAAGCCCCTGCTAGACAACGGCTCGCTGAGCAACAGATCTAGTGACTCCTCGAAAACCTCAGAAACTTCTAATGGACAGCTCATAATGACGTTAGATCAAAAAAACTTGTCAGTGGATGGTGATAGTGGAGCAACAGAAGACCAGTTGTTACTTCTTTAAGTTTAAATACACGCACTTCTATTTAGACAACCAGTAAAATATACCTGAATATTGAGTGTTGCTTGCGAACAGAAATAGATGTACAATACTTCGTTTTCCCGCTTGTTACACACCGGTTAATACGCAATTTTAAACAATTTAAAAACGTTAATTAGTAATGCAAAATTTATCGTAGCCAATTAGGAGAATAGTATTAAAATATCTAATTCAACTAAAGTTTAAATGTTATTAGATGAATGCCTTACTACGGCTTTAAAATTGAACATTATTTCTCTTGAGGAAGTAAATTGGAATTGACTGCGTCTGATATTTACCCAAATTAATATTCCCGTTACGCAAAATTAGCTCTCAAATGTTTAGTCTTTTACACAAACTTGTGTAAAGAAGTCACACAACCAAAATGCCAAGCTCTCGACCTTTCACTCACTGCAAATTTCAAATCATTAGCATTTCGAAAGACGACGTAACGGCAACAAAGGAATTTTATAACTGTTTAAAATTATATGAATATATTTTATGAAAATCAATTAATAAATTTCATGCCTTGTTCTTTCACATAAATCATATTCTTGCATCTATTAAAAATGTATACAATTTTTTAATCATCTTTCTGGACCTTTACACTCGATGCATATATGTACCTACATTATTTTACTACATACTATCACAGGGTAAAGAATACAATCGTGTTATAAAGAAAAACTTCATATCCTTAACCAAATGAAACCAATCAGTATTAGCATAGATTATTTGCTCGGAAGTAAACCGCTGATCAATTGAAACGTTACACCACAAAATTTTAGTCCATTCATTTTGGTGCATCTAAAATTACGGTAAATTTGCATTAGATGTGGTTATCATCCTGTAGTTTCTGGACAAATGACGATACAGTGAATGCATTTAGTATTTTTCACAGCCGATAAGAACAGCAATGCAAGGAAATAGATTTTTGGAAACCGTCTATTGAAACATTTGAACAGCTGAGGTTTAGTGGTTTGACGTTTAACTTGGCCGGTACGGCAGTATAGTAATTATTTTGTTATTGTTCATTAGATGTATACTTTTTAAACAAAATCTGGTCAAATTAATGTGAACAATGGTCAATTGTGGCCTCCCAATAAATTTATACGTCTTAACACTATGAAATTTTGTTTTACACTTTTTCCCAATTCGCAAAAAGTTAGTAGGTTAAAAAATCTGTAAATGTGTCAAAAATGCAATTTTAATAAATAAATTATGGCTTTTTATTGACTATGTGCCCAGCGAGACAGAAGCACGATATTTGGGAGTTTAATCAACTACTGGAGCATTTAATTAACGTACTTCTATATAGGCAACCAGTAAAACACGTCACAATATCAGATGTTGATTGCGGTTGGAAATTAATACGCATCCCCATATAGGCAACCAGTAAAACAACTTGTATATTGAGTGTTGCCTGCAACCAACAATAAATATACAGTGCTTTCCCCAAGGATTGTAGTTAACAATCCTTGTGCTTTCCCATGATACTTATTGTATCATGGGTGGAGGGGATAGGGTAGGCAATGCCCAAGGAGACGGGCAATGCCTACCTTGATATTTTGATTTCGCGATTTCACATGTATTTCAGATCTAAAAGTGCTAAAATAAAATAAAAATTAAAAATATGTGTGGTATGAAATTTAAATTACTTATATTCTACACAATTTGTAATTTTTAATATATTATAGGCTCGATTATAGGTATTATTGCTTTAAACAAAATTGAATTGTTTCTTCTTAATCTTGTTACTGGTTACTGTAAATGACATAAAGTAGGTATATCAAAAATCAAAATTACAATTATTAAAATCAACTATTGTATATTAACTTATGTAACTTATTTGTCTTATTGATATTGATATATTCATGCCCACTACTTGGTAATTATTATTTATTTTTATTATTGAGTTGAAATTCATTAATTAATTCCTATTCGAATTTGAATAGAATATAAGACTAATTCGATATTCGAATTCCCATTGGAATTAATTACTGCCTACCCTGCCACCCCTGACGAGCCGCCACTGTTAATAAGATAAGTGAGTAATTAGTGAGGGAGCGAGGGGGAGGGAGTTGAGGATATGAAACGCCACTGCGAACGTAAATACAGTCTAAATTATTGTAGATATGTACTTCATAATACTTGATATGATTTTATCTCAGAGGTATTTATATTTACGTATTTCGTATTGTATTTCCCATTATATAACGCCAGTTTCCCATAACAAAAATTGCCGAATGTTGAATAAATTATAAGACCAAACAAGTGAATCCCCAATTTTCAGGGCTACACAATTTATACTTTCGTTTCTTATATATTCACATACAGGGTTATTCCACCATTTTTACAGATAATTGAGCTAACAAGTGGTATGAAAAGAGTCTTTTTTTCCGACACTGCCTGACAATTTATTACGAAGCTGATCAGCTCAATAGTAATTCGTATACTTGTTGCTGAACAGGGTATATTTTTACCTGCACATTTCTCTAATACCTGCTGTTGGACAGTGTTGGACTCACGACCTTATGCATAATTCGGCACGGAATTACTTTCTCGGACGTTGACATTATGACGACTCGGATTCGATGATAATTCGTCTCTTCGTTGCATAGTCATTAGTCCATGTGATCGTATATATTGATTTGTAGTGAATTTCTGTTTATTAGGTTTCTTTTGATGAAATACATGAACACATGTCGAGAACAAACTTTCATTTAGGTAGTTACAAAGTTCTCTTTGTGACGTCTGTGGACTGTGGTGGCAATTAAAATGCAAACAATTAAGAAATCCAAGAAACCGGTAGGTATTAAAAGTATAGCGGTGTATAGCAAGATAAACTTACAGACGTCATTACATTGACTTAAATCCAAAATTTGAGATTTAAGACCCGGTTTTTAGCTATTTATTATATTATTATTGTGATTAACTTGTTTTCTATTACGTTAGCAAATGTTTAAATTATTTAAATTAATTACACTATATTTGTTATCTTTTTTGTGACAATATTTGGTTTTAAATTTTTTCCGATCTTATTCAAAACAGTATTTAAATGGTTATTGTTGCTTCCTTATATGATTATACTATATCGTATACATTGGCACCAGATGTGTTTGCGATATGAGCATAGTTTGTTTTCCCTTTGTCTGTGCGGTTTTATCTAGTGGTATTCATCTGTCAGTCATTATTTACAATTTTGCCACTACATTTCATGACAACAAACAATCGTGCTTACTTTCAAGATAACGCACCCGTTCACGAATTCCACATACAATCTGATGGTTGGCGGAAAAAAGGCCTAAATTATCTCTTGGCCAGCGAAAAAACCTGATTTAAATCTAATTGAAAACGTTTAGAGATATGCATATAAGGATATGCAGGGGGTTTTAGTTAAAAGAAAAAAACTTATCCGATGAAATATTGTACCTACCCTTCTTTTTCCGGATCGATAGAAAAATTAACGAGCTCTTGAATGGTGTATCATTGAAAGATTAGACATTCTTCGTACACAATGCACCGTTCCAGTAAAAGGTTCAATATTTCTGCCGAAATTTCTTGCATTGCCTCTCCTAAACAATCATACCTTTCGTATCCAACGAAATATTTTGCCAATATTTTTCGAATGTTAGGACTCACAGCCCTCTTGCATCAAATGGTTCTTACGATTGCCACCTTCCTTGATTTATATTTAATTAGACCTGCAAATGAATATTATAGAAGAAATTGGTACAAATTTTGTTTATTCAACCTCTCACGAAATAATATAAATAAATAATAGAATGCCAACACATGCACGTCAAATTCCGATCTAATTAAACTTATTACAGAGCTTTGTAATTTGTATCTCATACCACACATGGCGTCCAATCGCTACAATTTAAATCGGCTAACACGAAGAAAATCACTTCCATAGAAGATTAAAATACATTAAAATATTTAATCTGACCAAATTTTGCAACCGACTCGACCTGGCACCATAATCAACCGCACTCCTCGGCGGCTCCCGGGAGAGGGTGCAAATCTCCGGGCTCATTGCCTCTTAGAAAATATAAATAATCAAAGCCGGTTTTCGCCAATTTTTTTTATATTTTCCAGCAACGGATTATACTTAAAAACATTTTTGAACTGGACTAGATGACTTAGATTTTGACCTCTACAATGCGGTGAATACTATTTTCGGTCTTCGTTTCTAATGGGATATTACGAACATCTGGCTAGATTTTAAATATGAGGCTGTTCCTTGTTCCTTCACACCCCGCCAAGCTTCGTCCATTATCTTGTAAAAGAGTTATGATATAAAATATAAGCTCCAATAAAACTACAATGTTGTAAATTAAGCAGCCGCCGTTTGCAAATATATGGAAAATTTAAAATTACTACTCATTAAGATTCTATTATTAGTACATATTATTGAAGTGCGCCGTGGGTTTAATATAATTTAATATAAGTGCAAAACATTAGAAAAATCAGGAAATTAATTGCAATATTTTCTCTCGCAGCAATTATACGTTCTATTTCCTAATTAGTATGACATACTCAGGACGATACAAACATTCAATTAAAAACAATTTTTCCTTGAAATTTGTTGTTGGCAGTTTTGTCGTCGATATAAATTAAATTTGGGAACTCACCAAACTGCCATGTAATTTAATTAAATTTCGTGTGGATGTCTGTTCTTATTGTGTAACGATATGTGTTAACATTTATTTAGTGCATATTGTTGACCAGTACCTGATGGTTCTATATGTCTACAGGCTTATTTGTTTCTATGCGCCTTGACCCTAAAAATTAAAAAAATATTTACAACAAAGTAGGAACAAAGAAGGTTACGAAGAGCGTAGGAAGTTTGGGTGGGTCTTGGTAAAAATTTTGAGATGATATTTACCTCATTTTGTTAGGCTTAGAAAGTTTAGTGGATGTGCAAAATTTAATTACTTTAACTTGAACAGTTTCGGAGATAATAAATAAAAACCGTCTTCAGGGGCCCACATTTAGGGGCCTGTAGCTCCCTTAGGAAGCATTTTGGTATAGAGGTAAGTTTGGTCCAATCGACTTATTTTGACCTCAGTAATATGTGGTTTCTTTTTGTGCACTTATTTCTGGGACACCCTGTATTTAAAACAAAAATGTTAGCGTCTAAAATATATTATATGAAGTACCCTGATGACAAATAAAAAAATTATGGAAAATTTGTTGCCATAGGACGTGCTGAATTTATTTTATTTTATTTTGGCTTTTTTTCAATTAAATAAAAATAAATAATCATTTTCCTGTTCAGAAGAGCTTTTACATTACTTATAAGAAAAAAATATTTCATTTCATTAGGAATACTTCATTAGGAATACTAATAATCTGAATAATTTATTTTTTTCTTCTCATTTAATATCTACTGTTTGTTTTTTCTCGAGACTAATGTGATTAAAAGGTATACAACCGTCCCAAATAATGTAAAAAATTTAAATTTCTGCCAATCTCAATCCATTTGAAATAAGTGAGATAATGAGCTTCCAAGTTTTCCGAAAATATCAACATTTTCTGAACACCCTGTAACAAATAAATCAATTTTTGTCTAAACTAGTAGTTAAATTAACTCGAAATGAGAGGATTCTTGTTTAACTTAACACAGTGCGAAATAACAGTAGGTACCTAATTTAAAAAATGCTGAAAATTTCATTTTGTTCTTAATTTTCTTAAATATCTAGAGAACTATAAGTTTTAGACTATGATATCCTGATCTAGAAATATCGAGAAATTCATGGAAAATTTAAATTTTTAAAAATATATAGGGTGTTCCTGTTCCATTTAAAAAACTGACACCTATAGCGTCGCGTTTTCATGAATCACCTCGTATATTTCGAACTAATTTTAATATGTAGCAATTTTGTTCTCCTACAACTTCCTTATAAAACTTATGTTTGTATTATCGAAGTGTTTCTATTGTTAAAAATTTGTGATTTTGTGAAAATATATACAGGGTGTCCGAAAAAACATACCAATCCGGTTACCGATTCCGTGAGCAGAAATAATAGGACTTTTATAATGCCATTTTTTATTTTCGACTCCTGTCGATATACAGGGTGTCAAAGTTTGAGGTTTAAAAATGATTTCATTTAATAACTCGAATATTTCAGAAGATACTTATTTAAAATTTGGCGCTTGGCGCTTCAACTTAAAGAGTCACTTGTTTTGAAAAATCAAAAACAAAAGACAATTCTCCTCCTCTTTTGAAATTTGACAATTGTTTTTGGTTTTTGTTTTCAGTTTGTTTGTTGTATGATTTTTTATTTCAAAGCTTCAGTCTTGTAATAACATAGTAACTATTCGTTAATCTTTGGTAATGTTTTACTTGGGAGCTGATCGATTCACCCTGTAGAAACGCGATGGCGATTTTTTCCGGAACAAAATGGAAATATTTCTGCTCGTTTTCTATTGTAAATTGCGATTTGATACAGACAATTGAAGATACAATGAATTTTATTTAACGGCGGTGTCTAATAATTTAGCTCAATTGATTTCAACCAGTGGCACAAGCAGTGGCAAACAAACAAGCGCTAATTTCCAACATATGGGACATTTGGCCTCAGCTATTTAAAACGCGTGATTAAGCCGATCACGAGGTTGTTTTCGAAACTATGCATGAGTTGTTTATCAAGCGACTTCCCCCCAACCCCCCCACTTCGCCCCGCCGCCCGTAGAATTCGCTACGCAGCAAAAGAACTGGTTGCGTTTTTATTATTAACATGGCGGCCACTTCTTGGAATTCTAATTGGTTGTCCTTGGACTGACATTGCTTTATTTCGCAAAACCAAAGTAAATGTAAAGTGCCCCAAGCTGCGCGAGAAATTATTTTGCAAAAACTGGGTTTTTAGGATGACACTGTTCCACAGCACGCGGTAAGAGCGTGATTTTGATCGAATTTTCTAATAGGATACATTATTCTAGGTTGAAAGAGGGGGGGGGGGGAGGGGGGCGAGGCGGTGCGCTTTTTCATACTACTTTTTTTTCCTAGTGTCGGAGTGATGAAATGTGATTGCAGGTTGCAGGTACTTCACACGTTTTTTACAACAAAAAACTACGCACCTACTGAGTTTGCTATACAGAGTGGTCCAAATTTTAGCTCGGAAACCTTTGGCGCCTGATGAAGATTTAATAGTCATTCTGTGTACTTGGGGATTTTTTTAAGCTATGTATCTTTCAGTTTCTTCAAAGAATTTTGTCATTATAGCACTGGGCGCATTTATAAATGTGCCATAACGGTGGTATTCTTGTATAAAATTTGATCCGCGCAATTTTGGGAAATACAGAATTTGCCCAATTTTTTTGTGTACATATACACAAATCAAAAGTGTTGCTTATTACAACTTGGTATTGGCAACATATCCTTATGAGACGATGATCTGTTAACATTAAGATTATTTAATTTAAATAATTTGTTATATAAATAACTTGGTGTTATGGTATGGTGTACTTGGTCCAGTCAAATTCTATTGCATTGCTAAAGTATAAAGTAAAAAGATAAAATAGAATATCTGTTCGTTCTGGAGTAAATCTGGTAGTAACACGAAAACAGCTTGCTTTTCGTTACCTGCATTGGAATTTTTAAAAAACAACGAAACAGAAAAAAATACGGAAAGAATGGATTCAACCTTACTTTGGAACCTGGGAATCCAATTGTGCATTGAATACCTAACTCTCTAACCAGCTATTATTATAACAACTGCAGCGATTGTTACATTAATTTCGGTTTCAATGTTATTAAGTAAAAAATAAATTTGGTGAATGTTTAGAAAAAAATTTGAAATATGTTTCGAAGAGGCAATGAAGTGATGTATTTATAATTCTTTCAATTTATTGATAATTAAATATCTGCAAAAAATGTTTACGCCTATTAGGAACTATATGCAATTGTTTTTTCTGTAATAATTTATATGATTATTATACGGTTCGTTTTTTTATTTATAAATTTGCAAGGATTCAGAGAATATTTAGTGAAAGGCTCTTTCGCAAATTATTTAAAAAAATTTAAAATTGAAAGGACTCGAATCTTAAATTGATTTCAATTGTCCAATACAATAATACGAAATATTTATAGTGATAGCTTATTTAAAAAATGTCGCATGAAAATCTTTTTTATTTTTCTAAAAATGTTATTTTTCTCCTAAATATACAGGGTGTCCCACGACGAACTGCGGCGATCGATATCTCGAAAAGTAAACATTGGAAAACTTTGAAAATTTGGTAGTAAACTAATGTCGATGGCCCCCCAATATTTCGAAAACTAAAAATTTTCGGAATAGACATCCATACACAAACTTACCCTTATTTTTAATGCTAAATAAGATAAGATTATAAAAATTTGGAGTTTCCATTTGAAAAAATTTATTTTCGACAGTTTTCTCAATTTAATTTGTATTCTTATTCTTTGAACACTGTATTAATACTTATCAAAATATTTTAAAAAATCTATTAAAGTAGGTCTTTTTCAACAAATAATCCAACCAAATTAGATGATAAAGGCTTCCTTATAGGAAAAATTGATGATTCTTTTAGGGCCTGCAAACGGCCTTTTGTGACATAAAAATTGAAACATGTCAAAAACGGAGAGACCTAGGTATAGGACATGATACACAAAATAGGCCTAGAATTTTTCGTACAATCCAAAAATTTAATAATATACCGGGTGTAAATAAAATTAGGCTCATCCCTATAACTTTTTTGTTTTTTTCAGATATTATTTTGAAATTTTTGCAGTTGCAATAACAAGTAAATTTGAATTAATGCATGTTAATAAAATGATTCTAGCATTTCCGGTTTCACCGGAAATGACCGTAACATCTATTTTTTAAACGGAACACCCTGAATATTTTTACATTTTTGGATTCAAGGATTCATTCTACATACGATGGTATCAACTTCGAGGAAGAAACATAACCTTAAACATTTTTTTAGGATAATTTAAGTTGGCATCTAGGGAGCCGTGACTGCTGAAAACTTTTATTTCTGAGTCATTGAGTATTGGAAAAATAAAATCAGGATATTAAGTGTAGCTCACTTAATACTTAATACTTTGCTTTTATAGCCATTTAAACATCTCGAAAATGGTTTTTTCGATATAAGTATTTATTTTTAAATGGCATCATTATACCTCATTATGCTATTTTAATAGAGATTTTCTTTACCTACATTTCGATACCAAACACTTCACCATTAGTTCATAAATAACTTACAAAAGATTCTTTATGACCTTAGTGCAAATTTATTTTAGTGAGCTACCAAGTTTTGATATGAAATTAATCGGGAATGCCTTGAAAAAAAACAAATTTATTAAACTAAAATAAATTTGAAGGTAAAGTATCATTTGTATGTTATTTATGAACTAATGGTGAAGTGTTTGATATCGAAATGTAGGTAAAGAAAATCTCTATTAAAATAACATAATGAGGTATGATGGTTCCATTTCAAAAAAATTCTTAAATCGAAAAAACCATTTCCGAGATGTTTAAATGGCTATAAAAGCAAAGTTAGCTCACTTAATATCCTGATTTTATTTTTCCAATACTCAATGACTCAGAAAGAAAAGTTTTTCAGCAGTCATAGCTTCCTATATAGATGCCAACTTAAATTATCCTAAAAAAATGTTTGAGGTTATGTTTCTTCCTTGAAGTTGATACCATCGTATGAGGAATAAATCCCGGAATCCAAAAATGTGAAAATATACAGGGTGTTCCATTTAAAAAACAGATGTTACGGTCATTTCCGGTGAAACCGGAAGTGCTAGAATTATTTTATTAACATGCATTAATTCAAATTTACTTGTTATTGCAATTTCCAAAATTTCAAAATTATATCTGAAAAAACAAAAAAGTTATAGGGGTGAGCCTAATTTCATTTACACCCGGTGTCCCATTTAAAGTAAGCAAGTTGGTAGCGACTTCCGGTATAACTGGAAGTGCCACCATCTTGAAAATATTTTAGCCAAGTTGCCCCCATCGACATTAGTTTACTACCAAAATGTTCCAATGTCAACTTTTCGAGATATCGATCGCCGCAGTTCGTCGTGGGACACCCTGTATATTCTTGAACGTTTCAATTTTTCAGGGGGCCAAGCACTGCAGGAAGCCACTCTGAAACGACGCGCGGAGCCTCACTTTCTACAGAACACCCGGTACACATCAGCTGGATCTACCTAAAGTCAAGAATTTTTGTGCTAAATGGCATTGTTATGAAGTTAATTTATGTGTCACCATGGAGAGCTGCAATTTGCAAGGCCGAACAAAATGCATCTTTAATTGCAGCATTATTTGGCAATCCCGAATCTGTGCAAGTACGGCACGTTATTTACAACATGGTTTTATTCATTTGCATCTAAACCTTATGCATATATTTTGTGATAACCTTTATCGTCGTCAAAGGTGAATATATTGCCGAGGTGAGTGACAATCTAAATGACATTATTTTCAAGATTCTTAATAATTTTCTAAATATCATTAAGCACATAATAAATGTATCAAATAAGTCGTAAAGTTTTGATAAGCTGAAACTAGATTTCCTAACCGGCGACACTGTCGGAAATGGGAAACTCATAATTTTCTGAAATTTCGGTACTGTTTCATTGATTAATTGGTTATAGGACCCACAGTCCTTTTTGCACTTTAAATATTTCACCAACTAAGTTGGCATCATCTGGAGGTAATAATTCAAAACTAAATAATCAAATACACAGAGTCCTTGTTTTTCGAGTAGCTATGCTATGCAGTATCAAAATGTAAAGAAGGACCAAGGATTGATTAAATATTTAATACTTAAAACGCAATAAATTCTTCAAATGACGAAACGTCGACCTGACAAATACAGCAAATGGTTCATTATGTATCCTGTTAAAAACCACAACCATATCGTTAAATAACAATAAAAAAGTAATTACAGGGATAACTGCCTTATATCATGAGCATAAACAAAGAGGCTATTTTATTCATGGTAATAAGCCTACAAATCAATTAGTTACTCCGATATGGCGAGCAAATCGGGTTTTTGCTCATAAATATATTAATTTACAAGAACACGTATGCACGTATTATCTAACAATTTTCACGAGTTAGTAGGTAGCTCTTTACAGCAAAGAATCATGTTATACGAGACACGTAATCACAGCAATGTAATGAATGAAAGTATTCCTGGAAAACAAGTCTAATTGTGGATAAAACCGTTTTAAAAGAAGATGCGAAATTTGGTGTTCTTACATATCTTAACCTTCGAGTACTCTCGGTGTCCCTCAAACCACGGGAAATTTTTATCTCTTTCAAGAATCAGCAGCGAAATAATGACTGTATTCGGGGAGTTCACTTACCTCTTTGGATACTGTTAATAATTCATCCATGTTTTACAGTTATTTTCCGTTCAGCCACAGAAGCTGCTAGACCAACTTGAAAGATTTTCTCCCGTACGTTTCTTTTGCCAGGTGGCTGCTCTCTCTCCTGAAAGTTGGAATTCAGTCGACGATTTTGATTTATCCAGTCATTTTGCAAATGTTCGGGGGCGCCTCTCGACCAGGTGCTTCACATAAAGAAAAAATGTTAATACGAGAGCAATCACACCTAGAGTCACGCTCAATAAATAGTTTATTCCATAAGCATATATTATTCACGAGGATAAAAGTTTACGACACGAGCCGAAGGCGAGTGTCATAAATCACCCGTGTGAATAATTGCCATTAGATGCGAGTAGAGTCCCCTATTTCAACCACGACTATTAAATACATTTAACTAAAGCTTTTACTGAAGAAAGGTATAAGTATGGTCACTTTAATGAAATTTTTAACAAATATCCGATACGTTGTCATATAAACTATGTGCATTATTCACTGCAGTGAATAATGAAATCATTATTCACTGCGGGGAATAATGGATAGCATTATGGTTGAGGAAATACATACATAATGCATACATTATTTGGTAGTCGTGGATAAAACTGATAAAAGTATAGATGTATTGTATATCATCGATTTTTTCAAAATTAAACAGATACCCAAACCGTGTATAAATAATGACTAATTTTTTTTTGAGGTTATAAATTTTACTGTTCGATAACATCTGTAATGGTTAATATTTAATTGACCAAATCTTTGAATAAAAAATAATTCACTCAACAATTAAAATCGAAATACCAAATGTTTAAATTTTAAATGTCTTAATAATGGTAATAATGTCATCCGGCACGTAGATATTGTTGACACGATAAACGTACGTGTTATTATGTTATTATCGTACTTTAAAACTAAATTAAAGTCACGGCAAATACAATAATTTATTAACAATAATTATCTGTTTGACTGAATGTGATGATTTTAAACGTTTTGTTAATAATTATTCTGATTTACTGCGCAGGGCCGAACTTGGCCATAAGTGTTGCTCTTAATCTTCTAATCTCAAATCGTTATTTCCGAAAACTGCGTCTTTAATTCTTGAGCTGATTTTCTGTGACAAAATGCGAAAAAATGTCCCTACGAACATGGTTCCACGCAAATGCAAATTGAGAAAATTCAATTCAATTCAATTCAAAAATCTAAATTGAAAAATTTCATAGAACTCGAGCTGTCGAAGGCCGACGTACTATTGCCCCACCCTGTATAATTATTTTTCAATTAAATGATAACGCCAATTTCCTATTTGTTTACTTAAAAAATAATTCGTGTTGTTTTGTTTCCCGCTATTTTTATGTGGCCTAAATATGTAGGTACCTAATAATCGATTGTAAATGACTCATTATTTAAAAATTAATTGATAGATACTAGAGGACGATTTATATACCTATAATTCAATGGTGGTTTTGGGATTCTATATTTATAGTAAATATAAAATTTTTATTGCAATAATTACATATATCGAAGCCCACTTTAAATACTTACACATTTTTTGTTTTGCACATCTAAAAAATATGAGTTAAACTATGGGGTGTTTTCGAAAACAATGCCCAATAGAAAATTCCTATTACATTTTCCTTATTGTGCGAGTAAAAAAGTCCTAAAGGGGAAATCCTTCCTGTATTATCCTTCAGCAAGCTTGTGTTGAAGATTATGTTTAAATATCGAAAAATTTTACGATGCAAATCGAAAAATGCCAAGAATTTATCATATTCTTGGATTTATTACATAAATTAATAAATTAAAATAATTACGAATAGCTAGAATTAATAAAGCCAGGGACAAACAACAAATTATAATATAAATATTAGTATGACAAGATTTTACTTTGGTTTTATGCCCTCTCCAGTCATTAGGAAAAATTCTGGAACATAGTCGTCGGCAGAATTGATTTCCTTGGCGCATGCTACGATTGATAGATATGTGAAAAATTTAAGGGATACCTACTTGAATTTTTTGAGAATTTTCGGAAACGGCTCTTTCTCGTTACGCATTTTTATGTGTGACGATATACCGGAATTTAATAAACTGTTAATAAATAATGCACGTGAAATAGAAATAATGCACCCGTTACACCTACTGCGCTGCCTTAACATTGTCGTGGAAGAACGGAGCTAAAAGTTATGAAGGCGCAGTTGTCGTATAAAAAATAAAATATCAAATACACAGTATACGAGTACACACATAAGTAAATATTGAACATAAATAATAGAGGAATCCGCGTACTTACGTATTGAACCGCGAATCTAACAGCGCAGACAAATTGTCGCCTGTGATGGTTCGCGTGGTAAGCAAATCTTGTATTTCCAAACGGTTATATCATCTAGCGTGCTCGCGCGGCCAGAGGCTACAAATAATTGTTCAGGGGCTCACCGGGAAGCTGTGGCGGAAGGTCATGGATCAAGATTCACGACCGTGACATTAACCGTACACCACAAAAATTGCTACCTCCGAGAAAATTTATTGTAGCTGTTATATTTTTATTGGTCAACAACTATTTTTTCTCTAAATTGCGTGGCAGAGATGCTGGAAGGTCTACGAGGGGTTTTGGTGACGTCAATGAGGGACTTTGTTTTGACAAGGTTGGCAATACGGCTGTCAAAATTTAACATTCTCAGTCCATGCGTTGACATGGTGTATATAATATCTTAGACACCGAAAGAGCTGCATAAACATTTCTATTGTTACCTGTGAATAACGTGCTAAATATCTTAGTCACACTTCTATGTTTTTGTTAACGACGAGGTGAGAAGTAATTCCACACCAGTGTTTACCTTCCTGTAAAATAATAATAAAGGAGCTGTTTACATATTTATGAACAGATTTAATGCACATTTTACAGTAGCGAAAATAAAACAAATAGGTATCACTTTTGATAAATCAACAGCAAAATTGTAGATAAGCGAATATTTTCCTTTTCTAATAACAAATTATGACTTTATGGAGAAACGGTAACACAATTAATCGTTTTTGGAGAAGATACCTATACCGGCTATACCTCCTAACCTGAAAGGCCGGGGAGAAGAGGACTCAGGGACGCATAGTGGGTCAAGAAATTCCATAACTTTGTTGTTCGATGTGTAGAAAGGATTACTATTAAACCTTGAAAATACCAATTAACAAATTATCCCTGCTAGCTACAAAACAGTGGCTCATGAGAAATGTGAATGTAAGAAGAGTTGTGGAAATAAAATAATAATCAACATTTTTTACCTGTGAATAAATTTTTGTTACGTCACTGTGAGTGAGATTTGTATAATTTTATTTGGAAGTACTATCATTAATGCATTTTTTTATGTTATTCTCTACGTGACACGCATAATTAAATCTAGGAACTGGTTGAAACGGGTTATATTTGGTTGTAATGAAATCAGAAGACCGCCCAGAGCCCAGGTCAAATATTTTGCTGGTGCCTATTTTTTTTTGTTCCACATCTGGGAATACCCATACCCATGTGAATATATTTTGTGCAAAATAAAATGTCTATAACTAGTGGCAATGTTGCGATCGAAAATTTCCCTTGGTTTGCTTTCCCCTTGTGTCTTGTTTTAGCCAGCGGCAATAATGCCATTCATTTGTCAATCATCGCGAATTATTTATATTTAAGTTGTCACCGTTGTAATTTACAAACGTTGAGTTTAAAATTTTCTACTAAATTATCACATGTTAAACGAGACTGACAAATGTTTTGACACAATTTTTCACCTTTTTGGATGATTCCGGTTTTAAAACATGCAAAAAAATGCAATAGATTTGTTACATATAAATAATACGTCCTATAAAAACCCACCCCTAACAATTATACGCAAAACATCTTATTTAGGGATGAAAAACTATTTTACAACCCACCACCAATAACTAGCAAAAATTACTCCAATTAGGAATGAATTAGAACATAATAATTACATCACAGTCGTAATGGAATAGTCCTAGATGCCTTTTAAATCATGTTTTTGTTGACCTCTCGGTATGACAAGGCAAAACAAAACAAAACCAGATAGTTTCATCTTGAGTAAGATGCAGAATCAAAAGACCGACACCTAATTATAATGTCTGTAAATAATTTCACCAAATACGTGTTTGTCATAAAACACCCTGTATATGTTATGTTATATTTTTTTCAAAATTGTAAAAATATACAGGGAATTTCATTAAAAAAAACATTGTCATGTTTTTTCTCACTTTTATTTGACTTTCAATTGTTTTTTTGTTGAAATCTTCGAAATCCTTGACAAACCAAAAAATTGGAGTGAGAGAACGTTATGGGAATCACCCTGTACATTGCGCTAACAGTTGTAATCGATTTCTTTACATAATGCATCAGTTGTAAACAAATAAATAGTATTATTTATAGACCAGCAGATATTATGAGCTAAAATTTTGTCAACAAGGATGTTTAGGTAAAGTGTCGCCTGGCACAAAATAAAAACAATCAGTCATTAAAGCCAGACTCACCACAATCAACACGCCTCTGGGGTATCAGTGGTATTGTTATGTGCCCACTGAGGATTAAATTATTACAGCCACATCATGGTGGGGGGGTGTACTAGACCCCCATACAAAAAATTTAAACAAAAAGTACAGGAGACTTCAGTTATAGGGATTTTAAGAAAAATTTTATTTAATTTTTATCACGTGACAGGGGCCTTTTGAAATTATTTACGTTTAAAACCTTCTAGAACAAATTTTCGTTCTGACTTTTACTATAAAAGAAAAACCAAATTTTGGGAATATTGAGTTCCCGTCGAGCATTCATAACATCAACGTCGGTTCTTCTCCAGAAACTAACTCGTCACCATTAAGCGTCGGCGTCGTTTAGCTTTGAACCTTCATACGTGTGTCATCCATCGCGAGTGCTTACCTTGTGCGTGTGTGTCTGCTGTGAAGTGTTTTTAATCTTAATCAAATACAACTCATACGTGTAATAACCAACGCGAGTGCTAACCTTGTGCGTGTGTGTTCGCTGTGAACTGCTTCTTACAAACTCGTCACCATTAAGCGTCGGCGTCGTTTAGCTTTGAACATTCATACGTGTATCATCATCTCGAGTGCTTACCTTGTGCTTGTGTGTTCGCTGTGAAGGGTATACAACATAACCCTACTTTAACTCATTCGTGTGTAAACCATCGCGAGTGTGAGGTGTTTATAACCTACCACTACACTTTACGAACCTTTCTATATATATACTCGTATTGACCGTGTGTGTCCGTAGTCAGGAATTTTTCTACATATACGCGTATTGACCGTGTGTGTCCGTAGTCAAGACTTTTTCAATAAATACTCGTATTGGACGTGTGTGTCCGCTGCCGAGGATTTTTTCGAACTTTCAACAAATACTACTGTGTATCTAGTGCGTGCTTCTTTAAACCAATACTTACGTCGTGTTAAGCCCTAGTGAGTCTTCTGTAACGCTCAGGATTATCAAAGCGAGACGTAACCTTACTCCAAGAGGGTAAGAGAACTATTTATTGGTTGTTGAATTAGAACATTGACATTGCCGCCTGGCATAAACTGTATCGCGATTGACTGATACTGTTACATTGGCTACTTATAGAATCAAAGAGCATTTATTTTATATTGTTAATGACTTATTGTATTAAACTGTTTATGTTGATGTGATGTGTAACTGAAGTAACCCGTCCAACTTTCAGGTGGTCAAGGCCAAATATACTAACATCAAACAGAGCTAGGAATTTATTCCACTATTTTTTACTAGTCCAGTCATTAATGGTGAACCCTTCCGGTTACACCGGTTGCAATTCATATAAAGCTCAAGTGCCAGTGCTATTATTTTTTAAGTTCACCTTAGACCTTCATTATAAGGTAAGTGCAAGTACTATAACTCCTTTGTTGATTAAGCAACACACCCTGAGATCAATCACATCAAGTACGACCCGGGATCGAGATCTAGTTAACACGCTGCCACTGGCGCCCAACAACTTTTTTTTAATATACAAATTTGTGGTGGTCACTTAACTAACCCCAGCCAGTATCCAGGCACCTTCGGGGAATTTTTCCAAACACTTTCAAATCTCGTACCCCTAAGGCGTTGTCATGGCGAGCCCAACTAGGGGCCTTGCTGAATAAAGAGTTATTCAACGAATCAAAAGCTACAACAAAAAAGAGTTACTTGCACTTTTAACTTCAAAGACTAAAACTCGTCTGTCAAACGTTACGGTGCGCGTAGAACGTGTGCGTCAACCCGAAGAAGCGGTGCGTCGGCCGATTAGGAATGACTGATCCCACGTATCGACCAATCAGCGGTGACCAACTTTTTATGAGCGACACTTCAACGAGCAGTTCCGAGTGTTCAACGATTACTTATTTTGACAATAAACAAACAACGAACGTCGGCCACATCCACGGACCATCTCGTGTCAGCTGGGACGCCGATTATATTAATAGTATACAACCAACACATCCCAACACGGACAACATGGATTTATCTCGTATTTCTGTGTGCCCTCCGAGTCCAGGGATGACGCCCATTGTTCCAGAACGTCTTATCGACCGCCTGGATACAGAACCAATGCAAAATATTATGACGCAACATGTGCGTTCACTGGTGGAAGATGTACCAAACGTCAATCCTGATCAAACTAATGCGGTACCAACACCGATAATACGTCCCCGAGCTCAGGAAGTACCCATCATGGATGCGCCTGTGCCGCAATTTGAAGCCTTTTTTCGGCAAATGGCCGAAACAATGGCAAACACATTCAAGCAAACAATGGCAAACGCTGCACAACCAGTCAACCGACATGACCGTCTATTAAGCGCCCCAACTTTTTCAGGACTGGACCACGAAGACCCAGAAGGGTTTATTCAACAAACAGAGGAATATTTTGCTCGGCAAAATATAAAAGAAGATCGCGACAAGCTGGCAGTAATCTCGGATTTACTACGTGGCGCGGCTAAAAAATGGCACGAGCCTTACAAAACCATTTTACCCAGTTTTCGCGCCTTTGAGGAAAGGTTCTTGAATAATTTCAATTCAGTATCGCGTATCACACGCGTAATGACGGTACTGTACGGTTCGAAGCAGACTAAGGATGAACCCGTAGGCGTGTTCATTACAAAAAAGGCCAATTTGTTTCAACGAGTCGACCCTTACAAGCCTGAGGTATTACAGCTAGAAGTCATTTTGGATCAGCTGCTTCCAGACATTCGTTCGCGGCTGCGTGGGCACCAACTGCGCAGTCTGGACGAATTAACAAGCATAGCCACATTGATTGAAGCTGACCTCAGCGAAGTGGATGTCACTAAGACATTCCGCTCAACAAAACCAGCGACAGATCCCCCAGCGAGAAATATGGTCTCCAATAGGAACACTACTGGACCCCCATCTCCGTGCAGGTATTGCCCCGGAGAACAGTGGCATTTCTACAAGGACTGTCCCACAAGGCAACAACGCTATTCCCAAGGGAATCAGCGAAATGCCAATCAAAATTACAAGGTATCGGGAAACTCCGAAGGGGCCCGGGGAGCCACAGCCTCCTTACCTCCCCCAAACGGCCCGAACACAGCTCCCAGTCAGCACTAAACGAGTCTTCCCCCCTTGGGAGGGAGAACTCGGAACCAGTTGGATCCACACACCCTTTGCTCGGATCGCCAGCCACTAGGGAAACGCTCTACGTCGAACCTGCGATGATTCATCAATGCGGAATGGAGTCAGCAACCCAGCCACTGCCTAAGCAGTCCGTTGCACCCATCTACCCGTTGTTAGGATTGCCAGCTACTAGAGACACACTCTACGTCGGACCTGTGACGACTCCACAAGGCGGAATGGACTCAACTTCCACAATTACTAGCTTGGACCCTGTTGCTTTAACTCACCCGTTGTTAGGATTGCCAGCCAATGAAGACACACTCCACGTCGGACCAACGGCGATTCCACGATGCGGAATGGACACAGCAACCCAGCCACTGCCTAAGCAGTCCGTTGCATCCATTTACCCGTTGCTCGGAATACCCGCCACTGGAGAAACGCTTCATATGGAACCTGCGATGATTCAGCAATGCGGAGGGGAATACGCAACTAGGCCACTGCCTAGATTAAGCATAAGTATTGCTGGCCATGAGTGTCAGGCACTCATCGACACCGGCGCTACTGGTAATATAATCCGATCAAGCCTAGTGCACATGGTCATCAATGACAGAGCTCATCCGACTATCACACTAGCCAACGGAGACAAAATATTATCAGTAGGAGAAACGGAGCTAGCAGTAACGATACAAGGTGTTTCAACAACACACAAGTTTTTCGTACTACCCAATCTAAGCGAGGAGGTCATGCTTGGCGGCCCATTTTTACAGCAGGAAAATGTCATCATTGACTATGCTCGACAATGTATAAAATTTGGACGACAACAACGACTGACCGCGTATTGGAATCAGGCTGTGCAAAAAACTGAAATATCACAAGAACTACATCCCGAATTCGCAGATCTATTCGCGGAAGTTCCAATTCAAGTTACAACATCAACAATCACTAGCTTGGAACCTATTGCTTTCACTCACCCGTTGTTAGGATTGCCAGCCAATGAAGATACACTCTACGTCGGACTAACGGCGATTCCACGATGTGGAATGGAGCCAGCAACCCAGCCACTGCCTAAGCAGTCTGTTGCATCCATTTACCCGTTGCTCGGAATACCCGCCACTAGAGAAACGCTTCCTATGGAACCTGCGATGATTCAACAATGCGGAAGGGAATACGCAACTAGGCCACTGCCTAGATTAGATGACAAAATACGAAAACCACCCGATGAAGATCGGATATTTATGCCCAAATTCACACCAACTCTGAAGGTGAATGCTGTAACTCACGCAGCCTTAATGCAAGATGTATCCCGTGCACAAGGGCGTTCACGGCAGATACGATCCAATCTTGACAGATGGGAGCGGATTCGAGATGCAGAGCAAGAACCCGAAGAGGAGGAAGAGCAAGCGTTTTACGCTCATTATCTGGTACAAGACGACCTATTATGGAGGACAACTAACGAGGGAAAACGCCTTGTAGTCCCCAAAAATGCCATAACAGAAGTCATTAACCACTACCATGTTCGTGAAGCAGCTGCTCATCCAGGCATAACAGAAACACTTAGACAAATCAAGCGGGGTTATTATTGGAAGGGCATGGATAACCATGTCCGGAAACAACTCCGGGAATGCTTGGTCTGTAAGACCGTAAAGGGAAGGCAATTGCAGCCGCATGCCCCTTTCAGAGCAACATCGCCGCAACATGCATTTGAAGTACTCAGTATCGACATTCTGGGGCCCTACCAGGAAACCAATCAACGAAAAAACCGTTATGTCATCATGGTGGAAGACATATTGACTCGGTGGACAGAAGCCTCTGTATACCCCGCAGTTAACGGACCAACGGTGGTTGGATTCTTGGAAAACTTAACAGCACGATATGGTACCCCCAGAAAGATTTTATCCGATAATGGTGGTCATTTTAAAAGCAGAGAATATGTACTCTGGTGTGCTGAACAGGGAATCCGCATACAGTACGTAGCTGCTTACCATCAACGGGCAAATCCTGTTGAACGCAAAGTACAAGATTTAAAAAAGGTGATGAAAACTTTGTTATTAAATAAACCTCCCAACACTTGGGACTTGTACGTGGCACCGGCCCTAAAAGTGATTAGGAACCGGCAAAATGCCGCTACAAAACAGACACCAGCTTGCCTGATGTTTGGCTTCGAACCCCCAGCGCCTGGCGACTGGGATACACCAGCATACTTAGCCGAGCGCGAACGTTTAGCTGGAATCTCCCCACAGGATCGCCTGGAACAGGCTCGACGAACCCAAACAGGCTATCAAGAGCGATATGCCCCACGAGACAAAGCGACCCCAATTCAGTTTCGAGAACATGACCAAGTCATGGTGAAAAACCTTCGACCTCACAAAAACACTTTTGAGCCAGCGTGGCAAGGGCCACACCCAGTCGTTCGTAAAGTCTCTGACGAGATTTACACCGTGCAAAAGGGACGACATCGCACCGATGTACATGTGGACCACTTGAGACCTGCACCAAAGGTTCCAGAGAGGGATATTCATCATGAGACTGAAACCAGTTCCCCAGACACATCGTCTGATGAGGATCTTCCGTTACCGGAACCTCCTCCAAGCCCAATTCCAACATTGGCATCCCCCATTACAAGCCCAATTCCAACATTGGCATCCCCCATTACAAGCCCAATTCCAACATTGGCATCCCCCATTACAAGCCCAATTCCAACATTGGCATCCCCCATTACAAGCCCAATTCCAACATTGGCATCCCCCATTACAAGCCCAATTTCAAAATTGGCATTACCCCTTAGAAAACCTCGCCTAGACCGAGTAACAACACGACCTGGCTCAACCTCAGAGTCAGGAACCGTAAAGTCACAATCAGAGTCATTTCGTCCACTACTAAGGGAAGTAGCGCGATGTCGTCCTCAACCACAATCCGCGAGCCAAACACTTAAGTCTGGTTCGTCGGCACCTAGTCAGCCACAATCCGAGAGCCAAACGCATATGTCTGGTTCGTCGGCACCTAGTCAGCCACAATCCGAAAGCCAATCGCTTAAGCCTGGTTTGTCGGCAACTAGTCAGCAACAGATGTCAGTTCCAGCACGAATGCCTATTCGGCGAAAACGACGTACTAGGATTGTCATCAAATCATCGGACTCCGAATAGTCCCCATATAATGTCGGTTACACTAATGTCCAAATGAAATAACCGCGAGTTCTCATATTTAGTAGGGCTGACATTCTTATATAATCATTATATAGTTTAGTTCACATATTTAGTAGGGTTTAAAATTATTTAGATCCGACCTAGAATAAGCTAATCTTAAGTTTTTTACACATTACTTTTTAAGCTCATCGATTTCTATCCAACAGCCAAGGATAGCAAACGTCATCGCCAAAAGCCAATCTCGGTGGGGGGGTGTTATGTGCCCACTGAGGATTAAATTATTACAGCCACATCATGGTGGGGGGGTGTACTAGACCCCCATACAAAAAATTTAAACAAAAAGTACAGGAGACTTCAGTTATAGGGATTTTAAGAAAAATTTTATTTAATTTTTATCACGTGACAGGGGCCTTTTGAAATTATTTACGTTTAAAACCTTCTAGAACAAATTTTCGTTCTGACTTTTACTATAAAAGAAAAACCAAATTTTGGGAATATTGAGTTCCCGTCGAGCATTCATAACATCAACGTCGGTTCTTCTCCAGAAACTAACTCGTCACCATTAAGCGTCGGCGTCGTTTAGCTTTGAACCTTCATACGTGTGTCATCCATCGCGAGTGCTTACCTTGTGCGTGTGTGTCTGCTGTGAAGTGTTTTTAATCTTAATCAAATACAACTCATACGTGTAATAACCAACGCGAGTGCTAACCTTGTGCGTGTGTGTTCGCTGTGAACTGCTTCTTACAAACTCGTCACCATTAAGCGTCGGCGTCGTTTAGCTTTGAACATTCATACGTGTATCATCATCTCGAGTGCTTACCTTGTGCTTGTGTGTTCGCTGTGAAGGGTATACAACATAACCCTACTTTAACTCATTCGTGTGTAAACCATCGCGAGTGTGAGGTGTTTATAACCTACCACTACACTTTACGAACCTTTCTATATATATACTCGTATTGACCGTGTGTGTCCGTAGTCAGGAATTTTTCTACATATACGCGTATTGACCGTGTGTGTCCGTAGTCAAGACTTTTTCAATAAATACTCGTATTGGACGTGTGTGTCCGCTGCCGAGGATTTTTTCGAACTTTCAACAAATACTACTGTGTATCTAGTGCGTGCTTCTTTAAACCAATACTTACGTCGTGTTAAGCCCTAGTGAGTCTTCTGTAACGCTCAGGATTATCAAAGCGAGACGTAACCTTACTCCAAGAGGGTAAGAGAACTATTTATTGGTTGTTGAATTAGAACATTGACATTGCCGCCTGGCATAAACTGTATCGCGATTGACTGATACTGTTACATTGGCTACTTATAGAATCAAAGAGCATTTATTTTATATTGTTAATGACTTATTGTATTAAACTGTTTATGTTGATGTGATGTGTAACTGAAGTAACCCGTCCAACTTTCAGGTGGTCAAGGCCAAATATACTAACATCAAACAGAGCTAGGAATTTATTCCACTATTTTTTACTAGTCCAGTCATTAATGGTGAACCCTTCCGGTTACACCGGTTGCAATTCATATAAAGCTCAAGTGCCAGTGCTATTATTTTTTAAGTTCACCTTAGACCTTCATTATAAGGTAAGTGCAAGTACTATAACTCCTTTGTTGATTAAGCAACACACCCTGAGATCAATCACATCAAGTACGACCCGGGATCGAGATCTAGTTAACACGCTGCCACTGGCGCCCAACAACTTTTTTTTAATATACAAATTTGTGGTGGTCACTTAACTAACCCCAGCCAGTATCCAGGCACCTTCGGGGAATTTTTCCAAACACTTTCAAATCTCGTACCCCTAAGGCGTTGTCAGTATCACCAAAATTAGTTCCAAGTAGAATTTAAGGTGAGGTTTCACCAGATTGTCCAACTTAAAGCTATAAATCGTTGTTAATTTTTTTCTAATTTAAGTACTAATTGCATCTTATTTAAAATGATTGCTCGTATTTGATACCCAACAGAAAATCAGCTGTACCATGACTCAAAACAGACCTGTACGATTTTGTCTGGATTACGTTTTAGAAGAATTATTCGGATTATATTATAATATACATATTTATTTGTTTAAATAACTACACGATTAATTATGCTGTTAAGTGTAAATTACAATGTAAAGATTTGCCACAAATATAGTAAAACGATTCCGACAATAAAATTTTATTACCAAAAATTATATGTTGACAACTATTTATTTGCACTTATAAAAATGTTGACTATTTTATTATTTACTCTTTAAAATTTAACGATTATTAAACATCCAACAAAGAACGTCATATCCAAGAAACTCGAGAGAGATAAATATTTACTATCGTAATGTAGTTTTAATCATATACCTACTTAATTGATGTATTGCCCAAAAACTTGGCCAATTGGTCTGGCAGTAAATTTGTAGATTTTCCTTCGACCATCTTGTAGGTTTCTTTTGAAACAACCAGAAGCCCTCGACGAGATGGACGAAACTTCAAGAATTCAAAATAATCAACGCGGAAGAGCACCCGGAAACTCTCCTACGATTCGTGAACTTCGCGTAAGCCACAAGACTTTCATTAAACGCAAAGGTGACACGCACAAAAAATTGTAATTAAAACTTAGTAAATGTATAAAATTGATGATATTGTATTATCATTACCAAAACAATTTTTTATGAAAAAGAATTACAACGAAATAGATCGAGATGGAAAAAAAACGTTACCTTTTATTGTACTGTCTTAATTCTATTTACTAAATCCATCATTCCTGGATTTGGCAACGATTTGTCTGTAATTATCGTTTTTCTATAGTAGCTGCTTGAGCGAACACACAGTCAATCCAATAAAAACAAAGAAATTTGGCCAATACCCTGATACAGCATTTCTCGAACATTTTTTCACGTCGGTCACTGCATTAATGCAAATTATAATGTACAGTAAGAACCAAGAAAGTGCAAACATGGATATTAGGAAGTGTTTGTGGTTGCCTGCCGATTTGGCTTTTTCGTTATTTCTTTCGCCTCAGAATACTCCAGCAACAAAAAAACTAAGATCCGCCCTCGCCCGTGATGGGAGTAATAGTAATGTTCTCCCCACGTCAGCAACTTACACTCGGCAAGTCTCAGGCATTACACCAAGAAACGTATTTGATTAAAATTACGAGTTGTTTCAATTTAATTGCTACGCCACTTGCCATTGAAAATCCGCTGTTTTGTTACATTACTGTTTAATTAGGGTGATTAATTACCACGGCATTAGGTGATGAACAAGACAATGTAAATACATTTAAATGATTAATAAGGAATTGAGAAAAACCCCTTGCAAATATTTTCCCCGCAAAATAAATAAATTAATTGATAACGATCTTATTTACATTATTTACTAATGCGATGTAAATGTTTTAAGCCGCTAGTGTTTGAAAAAAAATATGTAATCTTCTAAATGTACAGGGTGAGTCAATGATGCAACACTTCCTTTATTATCGATAACAAAAATTACATTGGAACAAAAATAATTTTAACATATTCGCAGCCATCTAGATTGACAACTAAATTTAGAATTATTTTTCGTGCAACCCTGTATAAATTGTTCAAAATAGTATAAATGTATCCAAAATATGATCTTTATTTCAAAAATGTAAAAACATACAGGGTGGTCCGTTTATGAAAAACTATTGGGGCCATTTCCTGTGAAACCGGAATTGACAGATATGGTGAATATATAGGTCTCAAAAAGTTGGAAACCTTACCTAATTTCACCATACAAAATTTTATCCTGATTTCTTTAAAAACGTGGAAGTTACAGGGGTGGCCCACTATTCGTTTGCACCCGGTATAGAAGTTGTAGAAGGCCAAAATGGCTACATTTTAAAATTAGTTCGAAAATATTGGGTGATTTATGAAAGCGGGGCGCTATAAGTGTCAATTTTTTTAAATGGAACACCCTATATATTTTTTTTTATTTGAATTCTCAATGAAATTCTCGATATTTCTAATATTTCTATATCAGGATCATAGTCTTAAACCTATAGTTCTCTAGAAGAACTATAGGTTTAAGAAGAAAATTAAGAAAAAAATTAAATTTTCAGAATTTTTTTGAATTACTGTTATTTCGTCTCTGCGTTAAGTTAAACAAGAACCCTTTCATTTCGGGTTAAAAAACGGTTTATTTTAGCTATTAGTTTAGACAAGAATTGATTTATTTGTTACAGGGTGTTCAGAAAATGTTAAAAACTTCGAAGAAAGAATTCAAATTTTCAAAAATATATAGGGTGTTCCATTTAAAAAAATTGACATCTATAGCGCCCCGCTTTCACGAATCACACCGTATATTTCAAACTAATTTTAAAATGCAGCCATTTTGGTCTCCGACAACTTCCTTATAAAACTTATGTTTGTATTATCGACAATAAAGGAAATATTGGACTTTTTCGCATCGTTGACTCACCCTGTATATGCATTTACACAATAATGCATGCTCTCATCTGTACAAGGTACTTTAAAAATGATTTTGTTTTCCAGTTAATTTCGTTACATTGTTCGCACAGTCCACATTTTCAGAAACCAGTTAGAGGAAAACAACATTCAAGTTATCCTTTGGCTAGCGGAAAGTCCTGGTTTAAACCCAATCGAAATCATTAAGCAAATATGCTCATGCACACGGACAGATTTTTCCATATTTCCCAAAAATGTCCTGTTACAATATATCTATAGTATATTTGCTAGAATCAAATACCAGATATAATAAAGATGAGTTAATTTTATTATTGGGCAATTATTTTGAACCGTAAAAATGTGGTTGTATTTTATTCGACGTAGATGAAAATAAGTTCTAAGCAATTACACTAATTAATTATATTATTTGCGAATATTGACACAAGATCCTCGTCATCAAATATGATTTATTTACTATAAACAATGTGCCAGCTAAATCCTGTAAATAGTGATATAAACATAAAACCACTATTTGCAAAGGAATTTTCCTCAAACTTCACACTCTGGTTATTAATTCACACAGACTTCAATTTGCCCACGCCAGACCAGGGAAACAGTAGCGGCACATTTTTTAACAGGACACCAAATAAATTGAAGACGATAGGAAGTGGCCACTTTTTATCTGACAAACGACCGCATCTTCTAAAGCAAACACCAATGCCACCACACTTGAAACAGTAAACAAAATCATTTAAATTGATAAGGGCAAGGAGTAGGTGAATATTTTTCATTGTAATTTATTTATAATTATTTAATAGCCCTTCTAATCCAAACAATAATTTTGACATTTTCGTCCTTTAATTGCGTAAGGAATGTTTATACAGGGTGTTTCCTAAGTGACCGGCTATACGCTGGTGGGAAGTAGAGAATCCCGAGGCGATTTCAGAACGACCCTTAATTTATCCCCTAATGCTCTTCGTTTCTGACATACAGCATGTACAGCATGTTCTCTAATTTTTGCCATATTTTTTAATGGCGTCACCAAATTGAACCATATTTGGCAGATATGTTTCACTAATGTCTACACCATTCAGTAAGCAAAAGGAAAAAATAACAGGACTGTGGTCAAAAACTCCTTAGTTGGGGAAGTTACAAAAACATCACTCTGTCTGTATATGGATTTTGGCAACTTTGATTGGTAACTTTAAAAGGCAAGCGACTAGACGAGGACAAGGAACTGCCATAAAAACCGTAGGTAAACATATTTTGCACTTTCACGGCGTGTACACGTCGCAATTCCAGATTTTAAAAAAATTATTTTATCTTAAAACAAATAAAGAAATAATACACTTGAGTTTTATCGGCCATTATACAAACAATGGTGTTTGTTTTAATTGTTAACTTAATTTAAAATCGCTTTTCGAGCAGGCAATAAATTTTATGGCAACGAGATAAAGCTCCAGCTATCTTTGTCAGGGGCATGTCTTACGCGTATATATCCGTTTCACAATCTATTTTTGTCGCGGCGTGTACACGTCAAGAATTTTTTTGGATTTGTATTCTATTCAATCTTTTTATTCGTTAAGCCGTGCAATAATGTATATTGTTTTGGAGATAACTGATGCGTTCTATTAATTTTGTTCGAGATTCCTCAAGGTTGCAGGTGTTCGCTGAAAAAATAATAATTAATGTCGCCAAAAACATAATTAATCCCATCGTTACAGATTATTACGTTTATGCCTCGCGCTTTATATTAATCGATCGCCCATTTCAATAGTTCAACACGCATTAGGAAGATCCAGCAAAGTGAAAAGGAATACCACTGCCAACTAAATTGAGTTTTTGACACCGTTCTGATGATGGATGTCATGTTTTGATACGACGTTGGGTAGAATATTTCCAGCTCAATGGGGACTTGAATACAATTAGATTGCTGAAATATTGTCTACAATAGGAAAGGGCATAAGAAAATATAAAAAGAATTCTCATTGTTTATAAACCGCCTGTATCCAGTAAGTGGGTTAAAATGAATTAATTTATTCTCTAGGTTGCCAAATGTCTCGTTGTTATAAATTAGATATATTAGACCTCGCCAATTTTAAGGTTCAATAACAAGAAATTAAATTTATTAGTCGTCCCATATACCGGGTGTAAACGAATAGTGGGCCACCCCTGTAACTTCCTCGTTTTTAAAGATATCAGGATAAAATATTGTATGGTGAAATAAGGTAAGATTTCCAACTGTTTGAGACCTATCCGCCATATTTGTCACTTCCGGTTTCACGGGAAATGACCCCAATAGTCTTTTTCTAAATGGACCACCCTGTATATTTTTACATTTTTGAAATAAAGATCACATTTTGGATACATTTATGCTATTTTGAACAATTTATACAGGGTTGCACGAAAAATAATTCGAATTTTAGTTGTCAATCTAGATGGCTGCGAATATGTTAAAATTATTTGTGTTCCAATGTAATTCATATAAAAAATACAAAAACGTTAATATGTCCATAAATACATCATACAGGGTGCTCTAAACTCATTAAAATCACATTTTTCAAAATAACTCTTTTTTTAAAAACATTATAATATGGGCCACCTGGATATTCAGGGAGATCTATTTAGTAGGGGTTAAACCGTACCAAAAGTTCCGTAATGTGTAATCGTTAACGGCAGGAATGACAATTTTTCTTAAGAAATTTATGATTTATATCTAACTTCAATTAAATTTTGATCAACCCTGTATATTTGTGTTGATATTTTATGATTTGCAACAAGAATGAGCCAGAGGCCCATCTGATTAACACAAATAAACAGGGTTGATCAAAATTAATTGAACTTCGATATGAATCATAATTTTCTTAAGAAAAATTGTCATTCCTGCCGGTAACGATTACACATTACGGAACTTTTGGTAGGTAGGTACCGTTTAACCCCTACTAAATAGAGCTTTTCTGAATATCCGGGTGGCCCATATCATAATGTTTTTAAAAAGAGAGTTATTTTGACAAATGTGATTTTAATGAGTTTAGAGCACCCTGTATGATGTATTTTTGGACATATTGACGTTTTCGTATTCTTTATACTAATTACATTGGAACACAAATAATTTTAACATATTCGCAGCCATCTAGATTGACAACTAAAATTCGAATTATTTTTCGTGCAACCCTGTATAAATTGTTCAAAATAGCATAAATGTATCCAAAATGTGATCTTTATTTCAAAAATGTAAAAATATATAGGGTGGTCCATTTAGAAAAAGACTATTGGGGTCATTTCCCGTGAAACCGGAAGTGATAATTATGGCGGATAGGTCTCAAACAGTTGGAAATCTTACCTAATTTCACCATACAATATTTTATCCTGATATCTTTAAAAACGAGGAAGTTACAGGGGTGGCCCACTATTCGTTTACACCCGGTATAAGAATTATAAAATATAACAGTCTAATCTTTATTGTGCCTAGCTGAACGATTGATATGCTCGATTCTCAAGTATTTCTTGATGTAAACTATTTTATCGGAAAATGTCCTAAAAATTACACGCAAATCCACATGGAAATCCTTCCGATCTCCAAGATTTTTAGAAATTCTGAAACATTGTCATCTTGACGAAAGGAGATCGGGAGTGAAAAACTGACTTTTGGAATCCAGTAGAATCTACTCCAGAAACAGTACCAGCTCTTTTCAAGACTGATTCATTGGGATTATAGTCTTGCCTTCTTTGGCAAAAAAAATTTGATCAAAGAACTGGTTTCTTGGTTTGCTTGGAGCCTATCTATTACATAAACAAACCATTCTGCATTTACAATCACATTGTCTCATGCCATATTTAAATTTTTAAAGTTGAGGCACGTGTGAGTAATGCGAGTTGGTAGTAAAATGAATAATTATGCAAATGATCATAAAATATTTATGAAAATTATTTAGATATGTAAAGGAAATATACTGCGTATCATTTTGTGGAAGGAAAGTTACACGTACTGCTCCGCTCCGAACTATTTGAACACTTGTATATAATTTATTAGTTTATTTGCATGCGTTTTATGGCACATGTTTCAGGTAAAAACCAAAATTGGGTTAAATTTATCTTGAAGATTTATTTTTAAATTCTCACTCATCGAGGAAGTATCAACAATAATATTTGATTTTTATAATAGCGTGCCACGTGTTAACACGGTGATAAAATTACCTTTTAAAAAATGTGTAACATAAAGGGCGGCCACTGATAAAAGGCACCAAAAAATTTATTATAGAAATAAAATGGAGGGAAAAATTTCCTTTAAGAGGACAATCATTCAAAAATTCAGTAAAACGCTTCATCCCTTTGCGATGTGACCACAACCCCTACCTCGCTTCAAAGGTCAAAGGTTTTCCTAGCTGGAATAACTTCATGCCGCATAGGAAATAGTCGAACTGACATTCTCGCCCATCGTCCAAGCATCCTGTCCTAAGAGCCCGTGTAAAAGGTGGAGGGGCTGGGTCTTATTGGAGTATCCAACGGCAACGATCATTATTTTTTAAATAATATCAACAAGATCTTCCGGTCAGATTACCATCAAGGAAATTGATCTCCACTAAATACTGACCCAGACGTTCAATTTTTGATGAGGTTGAGTATGGACTCGGAAGACTCTTGGATTAACATCCAGGAACTTTTCCACTACCTCCAAAACACTCAATATTTTTATGATGCTGGTCAAATTTACGACACATAAATTTCTGTTAAGATCAGTACATAGCAAATCCAATATACTATTTTGTATGTGTGTATGTTGCAAATACAAATATGTTGTATTTTTAATTTATTGTTTTATGGTTCGATTATTGGCTCGGTTGCTTTCCACTATTTACCACGGCCAAATATCCAGGATTTGTACCCTGTTGACAAACCAAACATTTTTCGCCAAGACTTTATTTAATTGGTGATTATAAACACTTGGCATACTTTGTACGCTTTATTATATTTGACGTAAATATTTAATTATTAAATATTAATGACACGTTGTACAAAGAGCTTTGTTGCATGTCTTATGGTTAAGCAATTAAATCCGAGCAAAAGACACGTCTTAGATAAAAGAGATTTTATTAATTTCCTTATATGTCCTCGAAGAAAATAACATAAGGATTAAGGTACTGATACTATGTATGCGTTAAAAAATCCATCTTAAACAAAATAGCTGTTTTGCAAATTATTTCATATTTCGCATCCGAGCAATGAGCAAATGGTGGTTCCAGAACCATATCCAAGTTGACAAAAATGCCCTTTCGGCCTCGACTATTATACAAATTCGTTAATTCACATTAAACTCCAAAACTGATCGCAAACAACTTGCTGAAACATAAAAGCTCGGTTCGTTGGCTTTAAAAAAATTATACTTCGGATCGTAAATCAAATCGCCCCAAAGTGCGTCGATGGAATTGAATAAGCTATAACGCTCTCAGAAACGGTCATCTACTCTTTTCTTACGTCAATTTATCTGTTTGTGTTCTGTAAATTTAAATTTTGATTATTCGGATTTATATCAACGGTGCGAAAAAGTCCAATATTTCCTTTATTGTCGATAATACAAACATAAGTTTTATAAGGAAGTTGTAGGAGACCAAAATGGCTACATTTTAAAATTATTTTGAAATATACGGGGTGAATCGTGAAAACTATAGATGGCAATTTTTTTAATGGAACGCCCTATATATTTTTGAAAATTGAACTCTCCATGAAATTATCGATATTTCTATAGATAGATAGATAGATAATAGATAGATAATACTTTATTCATCACATAAAGTTTACACAAAAGTATAAGCTTATCGGACTTGTCACAGAGGATATAAGGACATCATAGTCTAAAACCTATAGTTCTCTAGATATTTAGAAAAATTACCCCGTATATTTCGAACTCATTTTAAAATGTAGCCATTTTGGTCTCCTACAACTTCTATATAAAATGTTTGTTTTTGTTATCGATAATAAAGGAAATGTTGGACTTAATCGCATCGTTGACTCACCCTGTACAACGTTAATGTCCTATACTCAATCGTACTGAAACGTTATATTTATTATGGCGCTTTCAGATATTGTTTGATATAAATGAATCGGTTATATAGTTATAAAAATATAATCCTGACAATCCACAATAAAAAAATTAAAACTCCTATTTTTAACTTGCCCAACTGTGACTCAGCTGGGTGGTTAATATGAGTGTCATTTAATACGCGGTTCGTCATGTGGTTTAAAATGTGACGTCCAATTTAATTACCGCAATTAATATGGGAATTCTTATAATCGTTTTATTTTGATTCGTAAATAAGTCCAATTGGGAATTGAGTTGCTAGAAAGAGATAAGGAAGAACAAATTCGTAACATTTTTATTGAACGAGCATACGCGCATCGCCAGTAATGATGAATCGAATAGTACGGTTGTAATGTTAAACATGCGATGACCAATGAATAGTAATTACTACATACTTTGTTTTTAAGAATTGGTAGTAATAAATACTATTCACAGTCCCTACCTCTAGCTGAGTCTAGTTCATCAATAAGCATTACGCACAATAAAATCATTGACTGCAATAAGTCTTCAAAATACACAGTATTGCTAACCAAATCGAGAAAAACCCAAGCTATGTTTACAAGAATGACATGAATTTTTTATTACTTCACACCCACAACAACATACACAAAAACACAAAAACAACTATGAGAAGTAAGGAAAATAATGGCAACGTAATAATAAATAAACACCTTAATTATTAAAAAATACATTTTGTTATGAATATAAAAATTTTATTATCCTAAACAAAATCTATGATCTATAAAAATGATCCGTGTAAATAATAACAAGGCGTTTATGGTGGCATCAAGATTGGAAAATATACAGGGTGTCCACGTAGTGCGTAACTCCTTAGCTATTGTAGATAGACAAACATTTTTAAACAAAAGCCATTCAGCAATCAACACTGCATATTCAAAAAATATTTCTAGTTGTATAGGGTGTTCCATTTCGGCTGGGAAGTAACCAACTTTGTTAAGTTAAATGGAACACCCTATATGTATATTATTCATTATTTGATTTTTTTTTAAATATTCCAAATTTTGACAGATGTAGAACCTAAAGAGAAATGCCATATTTTTCAAATAAAAAATAATTTTAAACTTTATATCAACGCAGGAACAAGGACCCGCCTTATCCTAAATTTATAAGTATTTTGTGACGATACAATAATTGCCAGAAATACCTACATTAGGTAATTATTCAATCATTGAAACCTACCGGTAATTTTCTAAGTAACATTAGATACGGTTTAGCTATTTCAGACCATTTCGACAAAAATGGAAAGGTGCAATTATTGTTTTTTATGTAATTAGAACTCGTTCTGCTACCTTTGACGATTTTGTCAAAGAAAGTAAAAAATATGGGTAAACCACAATAATTATGCAATATTTGTTTGAAAACAAATTAAATTTTCATTTGTCCAGGGTCAAGGATAGGAACCGTTTTAGTAAGCAATTTAACATTCCACTTTTCCTATGTGATAGATAGATAGATAGATAGATTTTTATTGATCATTAGCCAATTTACATTGGATTTATAAGTCATGGTGCTGTGTGTGAATTGAAACAATGATTAAAAAAATATATAAAAACATATAGGTATAGCGCGCTTGAGTACGTTTTGACTTAAAATGCCACATTTTTGCATCACTTAACCCCTTGGAATAATCAGAAAATTAAAATGCATTGCGTTCCCCTTCGAACGAGCTCTCAAACGATGTCACTTGACATACCCCTACGTTTAGAAATGTTTAGAAATGTTAGACAACCCCTAACATTGAAAAATTGACTTGACAAAATAACTTGTATAAAAATGTAGGTATACTTTTAATATTTTTGAATTAAGAATGTTCTCTCCCCATTCTCTCCGATTGTGAAAGAAAAAAATTAAATTAATTTAAAAACATAAATTTGCACATTATTCAAACAAAAATTTAAAAAAATTGACATCTATAGCGCCCCGGTTTTATGAATCGCCCCGTATATTTCAAACTAATTTTATAATGTAGCCATTTTGGTCTCCAACAACTTCCTTATAAAACTTATGTTTGTATTATCAACAATAAAGGAAATATTGGACTTTTTTGCACCGTTGACTCACCCTGTACATATACATTATACAGGGTGTTAAGAAAAAGTAGGTCAAGATTCTTTGGACGAAAATAATGTGACTTTTATGGTGTGATTTTTATTTTGGCACGTAGTTTTCCTTATACAGGGTATAAAGGTGTAAAATTTGAAAATTATTTTTATTAATAGGTAATTCTGTTACCTTACAAAATTTTTACCTGAAATTTGCACAGACTTTTATCTTATGCAAATATACTTTTTGTGCAATTTTGGTTAAAAAAGTCAAAGCGGGAAAGGGGAGGATTGTGGTACCCATTAACCCTCCCAACTTCTTCATGCGTACGCCTATGGTCTCTAGATATTTATATTTAGAATAAATAGGTACTTGTTTCTCTAACTTTTCTTATTTTTTACCTAAAAGTAATCAATTTAAAGAAACCAATGGTTACTACAAACAACAATAAATATAATAAATTCCGAAACTATGATATTGAAAATGAATCTGGATTTATTGGAATATCTCGTTAATCAAGTCCTAAATTAAAATTTTATAAGAGTAAGAGAAGTTGGGGAAATAAGTATTTAATCTAAAAATAAATATCTAGAGACCATAGGCGTACGCATAAAAAAGTTGGGGGGGGTCAATGGGTACCTACCACAACCCCCTTTTCCCCGTTTGCGCTTTGACTTTTTTATCAAAATTACACAAACAGTGTATCTACATAAGATAAAAGTATGTGCAAAATTTCTGGTAAAAATTTTGAAAGACAACAGAATTATAAAATAAAAATTTCTTAAAAATGCTTAAATTACTGATCAATTAACAATTTCTTCTATAAGGTAATCAGTCCGAAGACCAAATCGCGACGATGACGATAATTTCCATTCAGGAATTCCCAATTTGTGTATTTACCCGAATTAGTCATTTTTTGGTATAAATTGAAGGCCTTTGAAAAATTGGAAAGGCGAGCATTTTGAAGGCTGTCACCTAGGCTTTCTATCGAAATCAGCCCCAGCTTTTGTACTATTCCGAAGAGGCTTTATAAATATCTGTACCAAACCTCTCTAAAGTCTATAATTCCCCAGCAAATTTCTTGGAAATCCAGAGTTATTTTTCTCTAGGTATCACCAGTTTTATCATGAATTCAGAAAATACAATAATAAAAGGAAATGCTTAACATAACAACCCCTATAATATTTCAAGTAAGGGTTCGCAATGGGAAAGGGACGGTATTTAAGTACCTGGCACACAGACAAGTTTATTCTTGTTTTCTTGTGGTGCGACGCTTATAATATTGGATTTTAAATTGAATATAAAAAACCTAAATTATTGCCCCACTGAAAACTCCAGTTAAAATACACGGTTCGCTTTCGATCGTTCGATTGATTTAATTAATTGAAGCAATAATGATTGATTTGATGGCTTAATTAATTGACTAGAAACGGCAATTAAAATGACCGAGGCGTAAATAGCAGGGCGGGTTTAATATCGACGGCGGCGGCGGCGCCGGTGTTAGCGGACATACAAAAATTTTTAGAGAAGAAAATACACGTTGAGTTGTTTTTGAGGGCAAGGGAAACGCACAAAAAAATATATTTCGGTCATTGAGTATTGGTATTTGGGACAAGGGGAACGCTTAAAAAAATACTGCGAATAGAGAAAATCCTTTAACCTTCTAGAGTAATTTGAGTAATAAAAAATCGATATACCTGTTAAGAAAAACGTAAACGTCGCATTTGGTTTTGTCTATTTTAGTTAGTTTAGTTAGTTTTCGAAATTGGAGGCAATTTCCAGATTTCTCGCAAAAAAATCTAAAGGTGTAAAATCAGGTGAGTTGGCGGCGCCTCTTTTGTCAGTTCACTTTTTCGTTTATCCTTCATCAAGATATTGCAGAATATTAACTCTGCAATATGTAGAAGCCCTATTTTGGTGGTGCGGCGTGATAATTTGGTACAACAAAAATTTGAACAGATTTCTGCTGTTTTGTAGTGATATTGTGTGTTAGTCTCTTACGCCTGTAGCCATTATTATATTATAAATTTTATTCACACGCCAGCATTGTCCGCGGTTACTTGTTATTGAATTAATTTTGACTTGTCATCTTGAAAATGACGTCGATGAGGTTTTCCCAAGATATTAATTTTTTCCTCGGGAGCCATTCGTCCTTAAGAGTTAAATCTCGAAGAGCTGGTAATTTCCAAAACTACCTACTGCGTCGATTTTAATAAAATTTGAACAGTATACAAAAGGCTCAGTAAATTTTTATGATTCAGGAATACCGGGTGTAAACGAATAGTGGGCCACCCCTGTAACTTCCTCGTTTTTAAAGATATCAGGATAACATTTTCAGTTTCACTGGAAATGGCCCCAATAGTATTTTTCTAAATGGACCACCTTGTATATTTTTACATTTTTGAAATGAAGATCACATTTTGGATACATTTATGCTAATTTGAACAATTTATACAGGGTTGCACGAAAAATAATTCGAATTTTAGTTGTCAATCTAGATGGCTGCGAATATGTTAAAATTATTTGTGTTCCAATGTAAATCATATAAAAAATACGAAAACGTCAATATGTCCAAAAATACATCATAGGTGCTCTAAACTTATTAAATCACATTTTTCAAAATAACTCATTTTTTAAAAACATTATGATATGGGCCACCCGGATATTCAGAAAGCTCTATTTAGTAGGGGTTAAACGGTACCAAAAGTTCCGTAATGTGTAATCGTTACCAGCAGGAATGACAATTTTTCTTAAGAAATTTACGATTTTTATCGAAGTTCAATTAAATTTTGATCAGCCCTGTATATTTGTGTTAATCAGAATGGGCCTCTGGCTCATTCTTGTTGCAAATCATAAAATATTAACACAAATATACAGGGTTGATCAAAATTTAATTGAACTTCGATATAAATTGTAATTTCTTAAGAAAAATTGTCATTCCTGCCGGTAACGATTACACATTACGGAACTTTTGGTATCGTTTAACCCCTACTAAATAGAGCTTTCTGAATATCCGGGTGGCCCATATCATAATGTTTTTAAAAAAAGAGTTATTTTGAAAAATGTGATTTTAATGACTTTAGAGCATCCTGTATGATGTATTTTTGGACATATTGACGTTTTCGTATTTTTTATATGAATTACATTGGAACACAAATATTTTTAACATATTCGCAGCCATCTAGATTGACAACTAAAATTCGAATTATTTTTCGTGCAACCCTGTGTAAATTGTTCAAAATAGCATAAATGTATCCAAAATGTGATCTTCATTTCAAAAATGTAAAAATATACAGGATGGTCCATTTAGAAAAAGACTATTGTGGCTATTTCTGGTGAAACCGGAAGTGACAAATATGGCGGATAGGTCTCAAAAAGTTGGAAATCTTACCTAATTTCACCATACAAAATTTTTTCCTGATATCTTTAAAAACGAGGAAGTTACAGGGGTGGCCCACTATTCGTTTACACCCGGTATAGTATTGGTATCGCGCCTAGCAAGTCAGGGGTGGAATATCCTGTGTTTTTAGCCCCTAAACTTTAAAGTAGGAATTTTGAATTTGTGGCGACAATTTTCCAAAATAATAGGGGGTTTTCCCAAGGAGTGTGGTAGTATTGCTCCTGGACCATCCTGTATATTCTGAACAGATTGTTTTCGACAATTTCATATTTTCTTTTAATCGCTACGTACAAAAATAAATAAAAATCCTGTTAATGTAAGAAACCGCTGAACTTATAAAGCAGTAGCCGGAGCAGCTCGACAAATTACCGTCAAAATTGTTTAATTACCATTAATTACCGTAAAATGGAATGTAAGTGACCAGCAGTTGAATAGGATATAAAATCATTTAAAAGCGTGTTTTTTGGATTTTCAAATAACTACTCTAACAACTTTTGCAGGAAACTCTTGAACGTTTGTTTCCTTACCAAATCCAAAGGCTCCTCTAATATGTACACGCTGAAAGAACAAAAGCAGAAAAGTTTGGCGAAAACAAGAAGATTTCATCACTGGGGTTGGTGCGACGCCAACCTGTTTAATCTGGACGCTGAAAAGGGACAAAGTTCGCATGAAAACTCATCCACGACCGTAAACAATCACTTGAAAATCCGTCTCTGCCTCACGTGATGATCGCGTTTTTGTCGGTTCTGGAGCTCCTCGGGATTCCGTGGTGGACGTAACAGGGTACCACGTGACCACAACTACAAAATGCCGGTCAGGTTTGTCGGAAAGTTCAGTTTGCTTGTTTTACCGGTCGCTGTAACTCATACACACCTTATATAGAATAAATTACAATAACAATATTTTATTGCTGAAACAGTGATTTTTGCGCAGTTTCTGCGTTCCCACCACGACTTTGGTGCCAAAGGACTGAATTTGATTTGAACCGCGGCTTTTTTTATCGGATAATCTTCCTGCTGAAATGGGGTCCAGCAAGGATGACCAAAGGATCTCCATGTAAGTAAAAGTACATAACAATAATTTACGCTAAACTCCTTAATTGCACTTGATAGTTAAAAATTGAACCCATATGTTCGCGACAATTTTTGAATTGTTGCTACGAACTAGTTCGTTATCACGGCTTTTGCGAAATAATCACGGAAAATATTATCTAAGGAGTTTCGACTTAAAATGATTATATTTATTAGGTATATGACAATTTTTTTGTGTTATTTAAAACTGGCTGCAAAATATTTCTGCCCATCAAATTGAAAAGCAGTGCGAGTTAAAATTAGTCAATTTAAATCGATAGCATTGGCGCGTGTTATCAATTTTGTAACTAGCACATTTATCTATTGATTTATTTCAATCAATACATTATAGGGTTATATGATTTATATCCAATTCCGTTCCTTTGGCCGTCTGGCTGTCGACAGCTTTTCGACTAGAAATTTTCCACAGGGAGTCGTGTTAAGATGGATTTTAATTTACAGAATTTTTGGAAATGGAGAAAGAGTGTAAAAAACTAAAATCTCTTTAAAAAAATATTGGAGAGAGAACGTAAACAAATAATTTCAAAGTTTTCCGAAAAATTGAAAAGGGGAAACATGGTTTTGACGTTATGGGAAAAATATACAAAGTTAATTTTTAATAAAACTGTTTTCAGGACCTCAGGAAAAGGGGAGGACTAGAAATCCAGAATTAAATTTCCTGCGATTTCATTAGTTTTGCAAATTACAGCATAGACAATTTTTTTTAGTAATTTAAGGAAAAATAAATAATACACAATTTCTTAAAATGCATATCAGTGAAGAAACCGATCAAAATAATTCTTAATATCTCGAGAAAAATAATAATAAAACAAAAATAAATACCTATTTCTGACTCTTAGCATTTTTTTTAATGAAAACCATAGTTGGCTGTGGCATAAAATAAAGCCCTAAACGTGCTCCAAGAAAGTTTTTAGGTTAGGAAAAATATTCATAAATAAAGAAGTTACGGTACCCTCTCAAAATGACAAAATACAAATTTAGGCTTATATTTCGAAAAAACAGTAAGAGATATCGAAATGAGCTTTTGACCAATCGATTTGTCTCGAAAATTGACCTAGGGAATGTGTCGTCAGTTTTTTTCCCCAGCTACTCTGGAAATGGGTGTAACCCCTCAATCCCTACCAATTTAAGACACCCTGTACACATTTTGCGTGTTTTCTAAACATAATATATTTAGATCCACTGTTGATTTTCTTCTTCATTTATAAATTTTCGAGTGCCTGTACGGCGATTTTCAAAATCATCCAATCTTGTCGCGCTGTGATAATTACTTTAACATTATAGAATCAGTTAAATTCGTCATAAAATTGAAGTAATGCGAGTATATGTATAACAGTGAGGTACAACTTTCACATATTTTTCACAAGTATTTTACTATTTACCAACGTAAATATAATTTAAATTGATACGTTACAACGCAAAATAGATATTCCTTTGTACAGGGTGAGTCGACGATGCGATAAAGTCCAACACTTCCTTTATTATCGATAACAAAAACAAAAATTTTATATAGAAGTTGTAGGAAACTAAAATGGCTACATTTTAAAATTAGTTCGAAATATATGGGATGATTCATGAAAGCGGGGCGCTATATAATAATAGGTGTCAATTTTTTTAAATGGAACACCCTATATATTTTTAAAAATTTGAATTCTCCATGAAATTCTCGATATTTCTATATCAGGATATCATAGTCTAAAAGCTATAGTTCTCTAGATATTTAAGAAAATTAAGAAACAAATGAAATTTTCAGCATTTTTTTTTTCGCCACTGCGTTAAGTTAAACAAGAACCCTTTCATTTCGGGTTAAAAGAAGGTTTATTTTAACTACCAGTTTAGACGTGAATTGATTTATTTGTTACAGGGTGTTCAGAGAACTTCGAAGCTCATTATCTCGCTTATTTCAAATGGAACACCCCAAATTTTTTGACAGAATTTTATAGGCCTATTTATTCCCTACAACTTTTGTTAAATATGTCCTATAGGTACCTATCTTAAAAGGTTTAAGAGATATTCGCGGATATTTAGATTTTTACATTATTTTGAACGGTTTTATACATTTTAATCACATTAGCCTCAAGAAAAAACAAACAGAAGATGTTAAATGAGAAGAAAAATAAATTATTCAGATTATATTCAAACTAGTATTCCTAATAAAATGGAATATTTTTTTCTTTTAAGTAATGTAAAAGCTCTTCTGAACAGGAAAATGATTATTTTATTTTCATTGAATTGAAAAAAAGCCAAACAAATTAAAATAAATTCAACATGTCCTGTGGCATAAAATTTTACGAAAATTTTTTATTCGTCATAGGTCATTTGGGGTATTTATTCATATGATATATTTTAGACGCTAACATTTTTGTCTTAAGTATATTTTGAATGTTTGTAAAACCTGGTTTTTTCACTTGCAATAATTTTATTTTGTTTGGCTTTTTTCAATTAATAGAAATAAAATAATCATTTTCCTGTTCAGAAGAGCTTTTCATATCCTACAAGAAAAAATATTTCATTTTATTAGGAATGCTAGTTTAAAAATAATCTAAATAATTTATTTCACAATTAAATATCGAGGCTAATGTGGTTAAAAGGTATAAAACCGTTCCAAATAAAAAAATAAAAACTAAATTTCTGCCAATATCTCCTAAACCCTTTTGGATAGGTATAGGACATATTTAACAAAAGTTGTAGGGAATAAATGGGCCTATAAAGATTCCGTAAAAAAATACAGGGTGTTCCATTTGAAATAAACGAGATAATGTGCTTCGAACTTTTCTGAAAATATCAATAAACTTTCAAAAATATATAGGGTGTTCCATTTAAAAAAATGACATCTACATATAGCGCCCCGCTTTCACGAATCACCCCGTATATTTGAAACTAATTTTAAAATGCAGCCATTTTGGTCTCCAACAACTTCCTTATAAAACTTATGTTTGTATTATCGACAATAAAGGAAATATTGGACTTTTTCGCTCACCCTGTACGTAAACTAGAATTTTTGCCGGGCTCTAGCGATTACATTAATCAAATATCCAAGAAAAAACAATACTTACATTCATGGTACCAATATCCACTTTGCCGGAAACCATTCTGTTTAATAGCGTTCTTGTCTATGATCACCCTGTAAATAATTTTAATATATTACTGAGGATGTTCATTTCAATTTCACGGTGACAATATCAGAATTAATAATTTCCGGCCTCACAAATATTTTGTGAATAATATTTCCTATTTTCTTGAAATTTATGCGTAGGTATACCATATTTTGTGGCCATCGTAATATTTGGACATATAAACTTGAAGAGGTCTATAAATTTCACAGCGTTACCTTGTCACAGGCAAAAATATATCCTTGTGTGATCAATAAAATTTCAAACTGATCGTTTGGTTAAATTCCAAAAATTATGTAAAATATTATGCGTGAGAAGATACATATACTATACTATACACGTCGTTATGTGACTATCCAGGTCTGTGAGTACTAGGGAGCCAATCAAAATTCAGTTTTACCATGGCCTGCTCAATCTCCCGATCTTAACCCGGAAAAAATATATCCACTTAATACAGTCTCTCTAAAGAAGGTCTAGTCTCATGTCACCTTCATTTTATTCCGAGATATCCCTAGATCATTGCGCCGTGTGTATTCGCAAAAGCCTTACCATCCAGTAAACTTGATTATCAAAAGTTACCTTGACATAGAGTGTTTAGCGAGCATGTGCATTCATTATGTCCATTGTTAGGGGATTTACCCTATGCTGAACGCGAATTATGTTTGACCGATTTTAAATCGTTATGATTTTTAGGAGTGATTAAAACTAAACCCAGCATAAAAGTATTTGGAGACGGATTTAATCTCGCAAAGATTAGGTAATCTCTGGTATTAGACGATACAAAATACAGGGTTAAGTTACAAATACTTAACAATAACAATTATAGAAAGTAGATTTAGTGCTTAATGGAGTGATTGGGATCTTTCAGATACTTTAAATGTAATTAGATACGACAACGGCAAATAAACATAGCAACAAGTATTCAACGATCTATATTTAGAGAAAGTCAGGTAAAATTACTCGTCATGCAAAACCTTTAGGGCCAGCGCGCTCCGGACTATCCACGTCACACTGTACCGAGTAAATTAGATGAGAATCACGCTCACTACATATAATGTGCTACACTTTAATGACCATTTATCTCAGGACTGAGGTCGCCATTGGAAACTAAACAGACAGTTGTTGAATAAGTTCAAATAGATTTTTTTAACTCTTTTTTTTTCAATTAAACTTGCCTTTCAATGGCACACCCTGTATATGACGCCGCGTGAGGGCTCTGTTAACCAAATTTGATTGCAATAAAATAATATATAGTTTTCTTAAACTCCTTATTATTAATAATAAAAATTGCGTTTTTTTTCATCGTTAATAGTTTCATTACATAACCTCAAATTAAACTCTCGGGTCGGGAAGTAAACAATTTTCCGACCGGTTGGGCAGTAATTTCCAAACCGGCTGAAAAGTTAAAGTTAAAAATAACACGCTTATTAAAAATCAGTAATGGATTAATTACCAAGTGATGTGGATAAAGAATAATATAGCAATAAATCACTATATTTATTATAACAGGTATCAAGTGTAAACATTAATTTACGATGCACCATTGCAAGGTGAAGTCAACGCCAAGGTTAGTTACATCGTTACCGAATTTGTTAAATAAACAAATATGCACGCGTATACAAGGCGTTCCTGTAGATTTGTCATGAACAAATTGCAAATTGAAAGATTGTTTGCACATATTCCAAATCGTTCATTAGCAGGAACGCTCTAATTAGCAATAATTTCAGTAATAACATTATATAATAATGATTAAGGAAGTAGCAGCTGTATCATTATATTTCTATTAAAATGGTCGTTTAAACTATTAAGTGCTGCACCGATGAGATATTGGCGAAACTCGTTCCAGAATCCACTAAATCAAAATCCTAATTGCAATAATATTGATAGGCACCAGAAGCATATTTTTGTGGAGATTCTCACCATGAAGCAATAATTGATTTCAACAAAAGAGAAAACGAATGCAAGGTGTTGCGGTACTCCTTAAGACGTTCTATAGCAGAAGATATCACTCGATCAGTTACAGTTAAAGTTTTACCAAGCGTTTCTGTTATTTCAAACTAGATCTCATCCAACAACTTTCTCTACTAAATCCACGTAAAAAATACAGTTTCGCTGCCTTAATAGAAATGATAAACCTTCTTAATGTTACCACAGGATGACCACCGTATAAATATATGATCATTGGCCACCACCAAAGTTCATGGTGATGGTGTTGGTGACTAAAAATGCGTGGTGGAATTAACGACCGCACTTTTTTTATGGTTACCGGATTGGATATATTTATTCCATGTTTCTGCGAACAGGCTGTAAAACCATTTAGAACAGATGGGTTTACACAACATATATTAGGGTAATTTATTTATGGTATGCATGCAGAATATTTTAGGATATCAATTGATGAATTGATCATTAATAATACTGACAATTGTCATAAAAATGCAATGCAAACATTTTCGTCGGATGTTTCTGATTATTCTAATAAAATGGAGTGGATAAATCAGGTGTGCCAATTAGAATAAATTTAAATATTCGGACCTAAGGTTTGCAACACTTTGTATATGTATATTAGAGAAGGCAGCTATTTATTGAAAGAAAATTTCAAGCTACGCTCTGAGCTTTTCACATTTTTGGGTAAAAGCCACTTACCGGCCATTTAACATTTAACCATGCCGACCTGTTTATTTACACTATTAGTATCTAATAAATACAGGATTTATTTTTTTAGACTTTACCGGCAAATTTGGGATTGGTAAAATCACTTCTCAGAACTTATTTCATGGTGATTAAGGTTTACTACCAGATTTTAACATTAGTATAATAATTAGGCAAGAAACTAATTTTCCATGGACATGTAGTACACAGTGACGGCCGCGGCCGGCAAAACTTAGGTTGACCATATCTTTGACATGAAATCCGAACCATACCTACTGTAAGGCATTTTTGCAAAATAATAACACGTCTAGTATGTCCAGTGTTTTGGCACACCCTGTATAAAAAGGCGTTGTGAGACAAGAATTTTTAACCTCTCCTTTATATACAGGGTGGTCCAGTTTTTAATAGCAGGACTTTACCAGAAGCTAGTTACCCATGAGGTACTACAAAAAATAGTTCTTACACATTCAAACGTAGTCAACTCAATTATTTGTTTCAATTTATATTTGAATCAAGGTTAATCATCAATTCATCTATTAAGAGCGAGTGAAAGTGCTGATTTAATATAGTATTTGGAAAATACGTTATGGCTTCATTATGTCAGTTAGGCCTGTTTTGGTGGAATCGACTTTTCAAATGACCTCACAAGAATAAGTAGTCAATGGGTGTTAAATGTGGTGAGTGGGAAGGGCATTTGAATTTCATCTGCCAGTTCACCTCGTCGTCGGGGATGTCTAAAGCAGATATTTTGGAAAAGTCGGCATTTTCCAAGGTTGTTATACAATAGATCCGGGTTACCTAACTAACATAAAGTTATAATGCAGGAATAATAAATGAGTAATATAATATCAATATCGAATAAATCATAATAATTTTCTTTTTATTGGGTCATGAATTTAACACCATATTATAGTTATTTTTATCGGTGATAACAAAGTTGGCCATGAAACGTTTTATTAAACACCAGATCCTACCCTGCTCGGGTATATACAGGGTGGGCCATTAGTTAATTTTAACATTAATTTGAAGGCAAAAAACGTGGTGAAAATACACGAAATATAAGGTGTTCCAGTTTTTTGTAGCAGGACTTTAACAGTCGATAGATATTTGAAAAATATTAAAAAAAGTTCATATAAACATAGGTTGATAAATGCTTAGTTTTCGACGTTAAAGTTTGAAAATAAATATGGATTTATATTTATATTTCCAGAATGCTAAGAAGTATCGAATCCAAACTTACCAATTCTTTACATACAATTTAGAGGCCTATTTTAGAATAACAAACTACTACTTTACTTAACCATGGGCGTAGATATATGGATTTACTAAGGTTCTTTTATACAAAAAAGTACGCCACTGATATTTTCCCATGTTTCCAGTTTAATTCAATAAAGCAAGAAAAAACAAAAATTTTATGTCTCTTGACACTTTTTGATATGACAAGCCGTTGATCAGAAAATTTACATTTAATCTTTTGATGCACGCATCTGGACGAATTTTAGACAAATTTGAAGTCGCTCAGAATTTCACCAAATTTGATGGTACGAAACGTCTTTTAAAAACAAAGAATGAAACATCGCTAATGATGCTTGTAATGAAGTAAGACACTTTTACATGTTGCTAGCTTTTGTGTTTGTGTTTCTAATAATTTATTTTAGTTCGACCGTTGCGTTTTAATACATTTGTGTTATAAAAAATTTGATTTACATGATAATGAACTTTTACAATAAATATTTTAAATGTTTCATTCTTTCTTTTTAAGAGACTTTTCGCACCATCAAATTTGGTGAAATTCTGAGCGACTTCAAGTTTGTCTAAAATTTGTCCAGAGGCGTGCATCAAAAGATTAAATATAAATTTTCTGGACAACGGCTTGTCATATCAAAAAGTGCCAAGAGACATTCAATTTTTGTTTTTTCTTGCTTTATTGAATTAAACTGGAAACATGGGAAAATATCAGTGGCGTACTACTTTTTTGTAAAAAAGAACCTTATTGGTAAATCCATATATCTACGCCCATGGTTAAGTAAAGTAGTAGTTTGTTATTCTAAAATTCTAAATTGTATGTAAAGAATTGGTAAGTTTGGATTCGATACTTCTTAGCATTCTGGAAATATAAATATAAATCCATATTTATTTTCAAACTTTAACACCCTGTAAGTATCTCGAAAACAAAGCTTTTCTCAACCTATGTTTATATGAACTTCTTTTAATATTTTTCAAATGTCTATCGACTGTTAAAGTCCTGCTACAAAAAACCGGAACACCCTGTATATTGTACACGTATGCTCTTATATTTCACATACAAGTTAATTAACGATTATTTAAAGAAACACATGGAAGTTTATCTCTGTTTGCAGTTTCAACAAATTATTTCAACATGAACGTGTATAAAACTTTTCTTAAGGGGGTGTTGGGTTACAGGCATTACAACTTACGTCTCGCTTAAAATTATTAACATCCTCAGTCATATTTTGTAAACAACTCATGTTATACACATCATGTCTAGTTAATTCCCACATCTATTTATTAATGTTAATTTATACCATATTTAACAACTCTGGTATAAAAAAAATTCCGAAGGAATGTAAATTTGTTCATATCTCAAATACAAAATATTTCCTTACGTAATCATGATTAATAAAATACACGTGGCGTGTGTTGATAAACAAATCCGTAACACTATATTTTACTGGAAAGACTGCTAAAAAAAATTAGAATAGAATTCAGTAAATTACATTCCGATCCAATCAGGTTTTACGGCGTTTTTATTGTATTAAAATCTTGTGGAAATATCCCAAACAAAATACCCTAATAAATAATATAAATTGTTCCAGACTCAACTTTTCATTTTAAATTTTTAGTCGATAGCAGTGAAATAAAATTGCATTTGCCATTATTTGTCACGACATTAGTATGTAAGTACATGACAAATCATCGTCAAATTGATTTTTTTTTCTTAATGTTTCTGGGTCCGCCCCTGGCTTTACAATAATTTACATTAAATAATTTAAAAATCACTGTGGTTTTAAAAACGACGGAACATTAACACCTCTTTATCATAGATGAACTGAAAACAAAACAATCAGCCTCAACATTAAACTCAAACAATGCTTAATTTACGAATGATATAAACTAAACAAACAAATTTGCTAACAACTAAACGTTAGGCAAACATTTTAGAGAAAAAATTCCAACAATGTTGAAATAGGCGACGTTATAAATTTAAATAATGAAACGACCAGTGGCGGTTCATTAGTCAGTACATTTGTTGAAAATCAATTTCTTTTTCTAGAAGTGTCCAGCAAGAAACAGAGAGGGACTTACAGGGCGAAGGAGGCGGCGGCGGGACCCGCCTGGGATACGACAATCCAACACTCAATGCATCAACGACGAGCATTAACTTCAGGCACAGAAATGACTCCTCGTTTATGGGCAGTAACGACTTTATAGGTAAGTTTGGGTATAGTATTCTTGTAAACCCGATATATACTCCATTCACGATCTTTTTGCATTAGTATCGGACGCTCTAACTTATACTGCAAATTTTTTTAGTAATAGACCATACCAAAAAGAGATCCACAGCCGTAGAAGCGATAAAATCCGTTGTGCCATGGGTGAAGAAAAAAGCGAAGAGCGCCTGCACAAAGAAGATGCTCTACAGACGAATACCTATTCTCGGCTGGATGCCCAGCTACAACTCCACGTGCGCCGTGGGTGATCTGGTTGCGGGAATCACCGTCGGTCTCACAGTGATACCTCAAGCCTTGGCTTACGCCAACATAGCGGGCCTGCCTGCCCAATACGGACTTTACAGCTCCTTTCTGGGCTGCTTCGTGTATATTTTCTTAGGAAGTTGTAAGGACGTGCCGATGGGACCGTCTGCTATTTCGGCCCTGTTGACGTTCCAGGTTGTTAACGGGCGCGGACCAGAACACGCCATCCTGCTCACCTTTCTCAGTGGCTTAATACAAGTTCTTATGGGTTTCTTCGGATTAGGTAAGCACTTACACAAAATACTGAAAATATGAAGAATCTGTACACGTTGCCCATTTTTAGGATTCATCATAGACTTCGTGTCAGGACCTGTTTCCTCGGGCTTCACATCGGCCGTGGCGCTGATCATCGTAACCTCGCAAGTTAAGGACATACTGGGTATTACAGCCGCAGGTACGACTTTCGTTGACACTTGGAGAAGCATCTTCTCCGACATACATAACACCCACGCCTGGGACACCACGCTGGGGATAACATGTATCGCCGTGCTACTGATTTTGAGGGTAAGTTTCGATTTTCTCATAAAAGTTCGAATGTGTTTCAACTATATTTTGTTCTAGATTATTGGAGCACTCAAGTTTGGGCCAAAAGGCGAGGACGCGCAGCCAAACAAGTGCCAAACGGCACTCAACAAGAGCCTCTGGCTGATCGGAACGGCCCGGAATGCCATTCTGGTCGTAGTGTGCGGATTCATCGGCTACTCGTTTTGCCAAAACGGTCCACCGCCGTTCAAAGTCATCGGCTTGGTTCCTCAAGGTTTACCCGCCGTCAAACCGCCGCCCTTCGGCTACAACGAAGACAACAACGGAACTACTCTCGCCCACTCCTTCCTTGAAATGGTCTCGAATTTGGGGAGCGGAATCATCGTCGTGCCTTTGATCACCTTGCTGGAGAACATCGCCGTTTGCAAAGCTTTCGGTAAGTAAAATATTATTATTATTATTATTTAACATACAGTAATATTAATAAGGGTATTACTTTCCAGCAAACGGCAAAGTAGTAGATGCAACCCAGGAGCTGATTGCCATAGGCGTCTGCAACATAGCCAATTCGTTTGTGCAGTCCTTCCCGAGCACGGGGTCCTTATCCAGGAGTGCCGTGAACAATTCCAGCGGCGTGCGGACTCCCCTAGGCGGGCTCTACACTAGTATTCTGGTGGTCGCAGCTCTTCTCGTCTTCACCCCTTACTTCTACTTCATTCCGAAGGCAACGCTGGCGGCTGTTATCATCGCGGCTGTTATCTTCATGGTGGAGGTCAAAGTGGTCAAACCGATGTGGAGATCCAAAAGTAAGTGGGCGCTGTTCGTAATCGAGAATGTGCACCAGATTTGGTGGAGAGCGTAGCTGATGAAACTTTTTAATCGTAAATTACATCAGAAAACAATTGAGGATAAATATCCTTTACCCCGTATGGATAAAATATTTAATAATTTAGGCAAATGTATTTATTTTACTACATTAGATTTAGCACTAGGATTCCATCAGATTGGAATGTCAAAAGAGAGCATAGAAAAAACAGCTTTTTCTGTAAATAATGGTCAATATGAATATGTCAGAATGCCTTTTGGGCTCAAGAGCGCTCCGTCGATAATATAGGTATGGATAATGTTTTAAGAGAATATCTAAAAGTTCGGATCCTACTCGCCATTACGGATTACAATAAAGTAAAACACAAATATACATCAATACTGGTTAACTTGCTTCAAGGTAACATTTACTGGTTAAATTGTTTTATGCCGTGTGTTGTAATCCCAAACAAAAACAAATAAACAAGTTTCGTGTGTTTGAATTTCCCTGCATTTTGATGAATTTCCAGTTAACCATTAGGAATTCTGAGAACACATTCCATTACTAGACAAAACCGGTGCGGCTTCTCATCAACTTATGTTTAGGTCAACTGCTTAAAAACAATTTAATTATTGTTGTGAAGCTGCTAAATTATCATCAAAATTGCCAAGCAGAACTATAAACAATGAGATTAGCATACCAGATACAATAACCTAATTATATGTACGTCTTTCCCGATTTGATTATACAGCGAGTTATTGATAGAAAATTCGCGGTTCATACTTGAGAAAAATATTCATATTTTTATTTAAAATTTTTTTCTGCAAAATTTGGTTAAGCATATAAAACCTCAAACTTGCCTTAAATTATTACTCATCTCTTATCAGTGACGTCATCCCTCAGACACGGTTTATTATTATTACTATTATTAAAATTTTTATTTCGATTGTCACCAATGACAATAAGCAATAAATATTTTGGTTTAATTTGAAATCAGTAACTGAACCTTTGATTATTTAAACCACAGATTTTTTCGCCTCTCCGACATCATAATTGCTCAGTTTTGCAACTCATGGCGACACAACTTTAATTAACTTATTAACTGATTTGCATTCCGTCACCTAATTAATTTTATTTTATTTGCAGAAAGCGACTTGGTGCTGGGCTTTGCGACTTTCATAGCTTGCCTGGTGCTGGCTCTGGAAATTGGAATACTGGTCGGAGTTGGAATAAATCTGCTGTTCATCCTGTACCACGCCGCCAGGCCCAAAATTAGCGTCGAAAAATTGCGGGTAAGTAAAAGTTAGCGTTTTGAAGCCATTAATTCAATCGGACAAAGACCTGAGTAACCAAAATTGTGTATTCTCTCGTGGGCTGATAAAAGTATTTTTTTACAGTCGAATGGGGGCACCGAATACCTGATGCTCACGCCGGACCGGTGCCTGATCTTCCCCTCGGTGGACTACGTGAGGAATCTGGTGACGAAGCACAGCATCAGACAAGGCATCCCGGTGGTCATCGACTGCTCCCACATTTACGGCGCCGACTATACCGCCGCCACCGTCGTGGAGACCCTAACCCAAGACTTCGCCGCGAGGGATCAGCCACTATTTTTCTACAACCTTAAGCCGTCCGTCAGCTCGGTGTTCGAGGGACTGTCGCCGAAGGACTTCGTTGTGTTCTACAACGAGGACGAGGTGGACGATTTGTTGAAGAACAGGTCCTGCATCAAGAAGCAGATCCAGATTAGCGAAATCATGAGCGTATGACGGCTGGGATAGACCAGGTTCGCAGCCTGCCCTCGATTTTGACTTAATCCGTCACCAGGTTGTTTTAGTTCTTGTACTGGTGCCAACTTAGTTTACTACAATGTCAGTATTTCGTATTTATTCGAGTCAAATGCTTGCACACTGGAGTCTTGGTTTTTGACTTTGCCAAAGTATTTTTTGTAATGATAGCAAAATAATTTGCCCTTGAGGCACTCAAGCAGCATACGTTTTATATTTTCTTAGACTGTTTAGTGTGTTTGCATGTATTTTATTTATTTCACTTAGTACTTATCAGTATAATATTTTACTTTACCTACGTAGGTATTTAATTGCATGTTTTCTGTGCGTTTGAAAGCGGCGCATTTTCTCATGTAGAATTAGGCTATAAAACTGTGATATTAAACTTTTTAATGAAAATATTTGGTTTCATTTTTTCTATTTCCACAAACAAGGTTTTTTTTTCCCATCCACGTTAACCCCCCCCCCCTCTTCGTCCCAACATACAAGGTGTTTCATGACGAACTGTACCTACATAGATATTGTTTTTCCTCAATTTATTAGTATTTTTCATCATATTTCCAACGATATTTTTAAGCAAATTATATCTTTTTATCTTCAATTTCTCCATTTCGCCAAATTCAATCGCTTGTAAAAAAATCAATAAAGGTGCCACAAAATATCTGTTCACATGCTTTTGTTTACTGATGTATGAACTTTTATAATTTCCCATATAATTTGAAAAAAATATTATACAGGGTGATTTTCTTTACAGAAATAAAAAAACTTGATTTAAAAAAGTCCGGTCCTGGAGGTTTTAAATATTAAAAACGGCATTATATGAAATGTGATAAGTACACAAATTGTATAATAATTGAACAAATTGTGATAAATAGTAAGGAAGTCCTGGCCAAATGAAATATTGGCCATAAGTAGTTTATCACCCTGTATCTCAGTAATTAAGAGCAACAGACAAATTTCTATACCCATTCGTAAATAGTCAAGGGAACCTCTATCATCCTTAGAAGTATGTACAGTTCGGTATGAAACACCCTGTATTTAATCGATACTTATATGATTTAGATAAAAAATTTGGAACAGCAAATACAGGGTGTTCCAGTTTTTCGTAGCAGGACTTTAACAGTCGATAGACATTTGAAAATTATTAAAAAAAGTTCATATAAACATAGGTTGAGAAATGCAGTTTAATTCAATATAGCAAGAAAAAACAAAAATTTAATGTATCTTGGCACTTTTTGATATGACAAGCCGTTGTTCAGAAAATTTACATTTAATCCTTTGATGCAGGCCTCTGGACTAATTTTAGACAAACTTGAAGTCGCTCAGAATTTCACCAAATTTGATGGTACGAAAAGTATTTTAAAAAGAAAGAATGAAACTAATGATGCTTGTAATGAAGTAAGACACTTTTACATGTTGCTAGCTTTCGTGTTTGTGTTTCTAATAATTTATTTTAGTTCGACCGAATACATTTGTGTTATAAAAATTTTGATTTACATGATAATAAACTTTTACAGTAAATATTTTAAATGTTTCATTCTTTCTTTTTAAGAGACTTTTCAACCATTAAATTTGGTGAAATTCTGAGCGACTTCAAGTTTGTCTAAAATTAGTCCAGAGGCGTGCATCAAAGGATTAAATGTAAATTTTCTGGACAACGGCTTGTCATATCAAAAAGTGCCAAGAGACATTCAATTTTTGTTTTTTCTTGCTTTATTGAATTAAACTGGAAACATGGGAAAATATCAGTGTCGTACTACTTTTTTGTAAAAAAGAGCCTTAGCAAATCCATATATCTACGCCCATGGTTAAGTAAAGTAGTAGTTTGTTATTCTAAAATAGGCCTCTAAATTGTATGTAAAGAATTGGTAAGTTTGGATTCGATACTTCTTAGCATTCTGGAAATATAAATATAAATCCATATTTATTTTCAAACTTTAACACCCTGTATCTCGAAAACTAAGCATTTCTCAACCTATGTTTATATGAACTTTTTTTAATAGTTTTCAAATATCTATCGACTGTTAAAGTCTTGCTACAAAAAACTGGAACACCCTGTATAGGGGGAAAGAACAGTGCATGATAGTTGGTGCGATCCTTCCTGTTTTGAGTAAAACCTTACCACAAGAAAGTTAATTAGGGGATGCAGGACATCTGCGCTCATCACCAGAAGATGACACGCACACAATTAGTTATTATTTACTCTAGATTATTTGCATAGCCGAATTTATTCCTGTTTGGGTTTAAATTGGCCACGCCGCCGTGAAATATGAGGAACTCGTGTCACTGGTGCTAATCTTAACGACAAATATTTTGTGGCTATCTTCGATTTGAATAATGGTTCCGTATCAAGATTTTTAACATATTTTAAAGTATTTTTAAGGCAATTTTAACCGGTTTCTTGTGTTTGACGTAAATAATAAATATTAATTAACAGGATAATATACATGTATGTGTAGGCGTCACAGTAACTGTCGTTTAAATGTTTCTAGAGTCGTTTAACAAAGCAAACAGAGTTATTTGTTTGAAGAAAAGTTAATAAACAAATAAACCCAAATATCTCAATTAAGTTTTCTGTTTGTTTACCATATTACAAAACACAAAACGTTTACGGTAAATTATTCTGCTCTTATTATATACAATATATACTTTTAGTTGAACCAGCAGAAGGTGTCAAAGCTAATATTTTAAACGTAAAGGGATCCCGACCAAAAACCGGGCATATTTTCCATAATTTTGACACCAACTGGCTGAAATCATAACTACCGCATATGGGAAAAGAGCATAATTAAAGAAAACATTGCAATGAATTGTTTGCCTACGTTTTGATCAACAATCTCATATTGTTGCGTTGCCCACAAATAAAACCCAAGGGCGGCAAATCGGTAATTCTAGAAGGCCGATGCAAAGTCCAATCCATATTGACGAATTTTTATTGTTATTTTGAGTCATCTAATGCTATTTTCGGACACCCTGTATATTCAGATGCAGTATAAAAAATAAATAGCACGTTGCTCTGATCAGAAACGTCGACGCAGAAAAATATTTGTTCGCAACTGCAGCAACAAAATCGTCCAAATAACGACAATACTAGGAATTTATACCGTGAAAAAGAAACATGGCTATACGGGCGCGCGTTTCGGAGTTGTCACTCCTCATCAGCATAACGTAGCCTAGGTAATTAATTTTGGTGCGTATAAGATTTTGAAATATTCAACAACATTGCATTTGCAAGCGTTTTCTTAGAAAATTACTTTTCCCACGACGAACGTCACATATTTAAATGAGTCCTACCTTAATTGAAAAATTATAGAGTAATAGTTTCTCGAGTTTTTACGTAAAACAAAACCGCACATTTAAAATGGTAAATACAAAACAACAGGTAACAGGGAAACACTGAAATAACATATTATGAATAACGAGAATTTTAACCGCACATTCACGACTTACGCATATTTTAATCAATGCATTAAAATCTGCGATTTTTTCAACGAGAAATGGTGCAACAGATATATGAATATTCATCTGGCAGGCGAATAATTTACCCACAGTTACAGTCACAATTAGATATAATATGTCTTTGACATTTCGCAACAGCAATGCGAGTAATAAAGGACAAATTTGAAAAGGGATTGTACAGGGTGTCAACTCTAATTTTGCCCCCCTTCCATTTCCTTATTTGTGAAGATACTTTAAAATGTTAAAATGTAGCCTTATCAGGCATTTTCCGAATTTTTCAAATATAATATTCAAAATTACCTAGCGCCAATACATATCTACAGGGTGGTGAAAAAAAGTTTTTTTTAAATGGAATACCCTGTATATTTATTAACAGGTTTGTAGTACTCTTTGAGCTGATTTCAAAAATGTATAAATCCCTTGAGTTTAGATCAAAATCGGTCGAGATATTCAAGGATAAACATGAGAAATATTTGTTTTCACACTTTCGAGGTGGCTTGGCATTATGACCTAATTGTTGACTTTTAGCTGTCAAAATAATATTCCTTGGCAATAAATATCAAATACTTAAAGATCTTTCTAAGACAAAACTGGAACACCTTGTATACAAGTTAAATACAACAAAACATTATATACATATACTTACAATATAAACATTGTAAAAATTACATTCACAATAACATTCACAGTCAATTATTTTGACAGCTAAAAATCAACAATTAAGTCAGAATGCCAAGCCACCTCGAAAGTGTGAAAACAAAACAAATTTATCCTTGAATATCTCGACCGATTTTCAAACAAAGAGTACCTACTACAAACCTGTCGAGAAATATACAGAGTATTCCATTTAAAAAAAAAAAAACAACTTTTTCACCACCCTGTATGTATTTGCACTAGGTAATTTTGAATATTATATTTGAAAAATTCGGAAAATGTCTGATAAGGGGAAGGCTACATTTTAAAATTTTAAAATAACTTCACAAATAAGGAAATAGAAGGGAGGGACAAAATTAGAGTTGACACCCTGTACAGTATGGCTACCCTACCAAAAATATTTCCAAGGTAAAGATAACTGTAAATTGAAGCTAATAGTGCTCGAAGGTGCTGTGACAAAAATCTTCCAGTATTAAAAGTTCGTATTCCAAACTTTTCCTGTTTTAAACGAATTATTTGTAAACTAGATTAAATGATTAGTGAATTAGGCAGTTTTACTTTTTTAAGTACGTGCCAAGTTTTAACAAACAGAATCGTAGTTAACACCTTCAAACATATAACAATAGCCAAATTTTCTAAAAAGGTAAATTAACACCTTCATGCACTAATAAATAGCTCCAATTGTACATAACTAGGCAATTGTCAAATTTTCGCACATCCAAAGCATCTCTGATGTACCTACCCAAACGAATTTACAATAAAAAAAATTGGGTGGTACGGCTTGAAAATGGAAAAATTGGCAAACTGAATTGATTTCTTGACCAAACTCGAGCAGGTCTTTGAGTATCTAAAGATCATTAGGGTCGTTAAACAATCGTAAACCAATTTACTCATGTGGTAACAATTTTCTTCCGATTAGCATTATTACCGTTTATTAGAGGTATTTCCACTAATTTGTTTACAAATCGACAACAGTGTTTACTGACGTATTCCTATAAGTTTTAGAAGCACATAGAAGGTGAGACGCGATATTGACCGCGTATTTCTGTAGTAATAATTTATTGAAATCGCATTAGCGAAATCTGAAATCCAACACATATTATCTTATTATAACTAATAGTTTAATGTTGTTTTAGAGTAGCTGAGGAAATCTGCACACGAGGAAGTTGTAATGGTCTTCTTAAATGGTTCACCCGAACACCTAAGATAATGTTCCTTTAGTGATAGTTTGTGACAAGAAAACGAAATGAGAAATAAAATTGAAAAAATACTTTCCAGAAGTTGAAAGTATAGTTGAAACTTCATCCGATATTGCATTGGAGCCGGAGAAAACCAGGAAAATGGCAAAAATAATTTTACAACATAGATTGTTAATTTTGAAGATCAAAGCAAGATCAGTTGCAATCCAATTGCATTTCCTATCATGCCGGAAGCAAATGAAACCAATAAAATTGGCGCATCAAAAAATTTTTTGAATGACTCCATTATATTTGACTTTGGATAGTTCATGTTTTATTTATTTAAGCCCGCAATGGACATACAAACAACATCAAGGCAAGTAAAAAAAAATTGTCATAATCAAATTCAGACACACAAAAAATTATGCACATGCGACGATTGATGGATGCACTTTTCCAGGGTCTTTGGAAGGCGACGCGTGTTGTCAATTTTTAAAATTGCGTTCAATATTGCGGATAATGAAAAATAACACGACAACGCAGATTGCAGTAAACCACTAGCGAACAGCCTTACGCATATACACAGGGTGTTTTCGAAAACAGCGCACTTGTTGCAAAGGCTAATAGAGCGCATTATTTGCAAAATTTCTTTTTCTTACGTATAAAGTGAAATACTGTACATGGCAACAGTACAATCGTAGATAAATCGGGGGCAGTGGAACAGTCTAACAGCAATAGAAAGTCGATCGAATAACGTCATGGACCCCACCACACTTTTTGGTAAAACTGGTGTGGCTTTAAATTGAGATACTCACCATTTGATGTTTTACATTATTTTGAAAACTCTATACATCGCTTTGATCCCGAGTAGGCGCAATTCGAGGACCACCCAAAATTTTGATCACTATTCTCGATACCGTTTATCGTTAATTTCTACCATGAGCGATTTTCAGGCTCCTAAGAACAGCGTTAGGTCTAAAGGGGCATATCCACCTCTGGGTATTGGCCCAAGGATGTGGTTAAAAAATCCAGGATTTTTAAAGAATCAGGAATTGTTGACGGATCTGAAATTCGCCCTGTGCAACTTAGGATCCAAATTCCTTTTCAGTTACTGACTACTGTATAAATTTCCAATGGATTTAGGTACCTAGGTACATTAAAATACATTCCGTACAAATTGCGTTGATTAATTCTAGCTGAAGAGTCAGCCAACCATCAACTCAAATATTCTCACGTCATTGCAACATTTGGAGGGTTTTTTTACCTGCACTCGTTTATCCGGTTTTTTATGTTAAGCTTGCGTATGTGAAATTTAAATTCACTAATCAGTTTGCAAGGCACTGTTGAGGATACGCGATCCATAAACGATGAAGTTGTGACAGTGCTCGGTCCAGACAAAATTCAGTGATTGAACGTTTAAAATGTCGCAGGAATCCAAGGATGTTTACAAGAAATTTTGGTGAGTACTTGGGTAGGCGTGCCAGTGCTTTTTTTCACTAACAACGTTTCGGTTCTTAGCTAATGGTTCTGTATGGGTCTAATGTCAGGCGCAACTTTGTAATAATTTTACTCTCTAGACTAGAAAGTTCACGGTAACGTTAATGATGATTGCATCAAAGCGAATAGATTCATGTCCCAAGGCTAAAGAATTATTTTGGCATTAGAATCGAAAATAAATTAGAAAAAGTTTTCGCAATACGTTGCTTAAAAATTTCATAAAAACTAATTTAAGGAAACTGTGGCGCGTTTGGTATCTTGTCTATAGCAATTCCCTATAAATGCTTCTTACCCCTGAACTAAACATATTTTTAGAATTTGTGGCGACATTTGTTAAAGCTTTAAATAAAAAAGCGAGACAGGAATCAAACACAGTTACCTTATTTAGAAAATTGCTTGAAAATTTAACAAAAAGACTATACGAATTCAAGAACTTTTCTTCAGCTGAAACAAAGGAAGCAAAAATTCGAACTTTTAAACCTTTTTTATTTGAAAATACAAAAGTTAAAATAATGGCATATTTTTTAAAAACGAATGGGAATTTCAAAATACCCTTAAATTGAGATACTTGACTGATACATGTCGACATTTTTTAGAAACCGCATAACTTTTTGAGGTTAGATTTTGTAGATTCTCCTTCGTTGCGTTTGAGGCGCAATTTAATTCCATACGAAGAAGTGGTTCGCCATTTACTACAACACACCCAGTTCGAAGAAAGTTAATTGTAGCTAAAGCTAAAAGTAGTTTTTTTTTCTGTCTAGTAGGTCAAGTACGATGTTTCGAAATATGTACATTTACAAAAGTGATCGATGCCAATTTAGGTAGTTTTCCCATTATATAATCACAATTTATAGCTCTGTGTTGCCATCTGCCAATCTTTACCAATTTTTCGAAAACTGTCCAAATCTTGAACAAACACGCGGTTTGCAGAATTTAATAGAGAATTTAATTCTAAACAAGTTGTTTTGCCAAAATGGCTCGGTTTTTTAAATTTCCATCATAAATTGACAAAAAAGTGATCTGCAAAAAAGTTGGGGTACTATTTTAACCTAGTTTTCACCCGCCCCTGAATTATTTGGGCAGAAGGAGTTCCTTCAATTTATGAAGCATAAAAATCTGAATTATTGTGCAAAATATCATTTGTTTATCTTTGGTCGTTTCAAAATCAAAATTAATTTGGGTTGTCGTGGCAACAAGTTACTATAGGCTGTCGATGATATTCTGACTCAATCCCCGTGTTTTATATTGTTTATAAAACTCCTGGAGATTCTACGACAAACCAATCGCCACGTGATCACAACTACAAAATGTAGGTAAGGTTTGACGGTAAATTCAGTTTCTTTTCGCGGCCGGCACTTCAAACTCACATCCGCGCTCAACAGCAATAATTTTTATGACACTAAAGGAACCGGTCTTGTAATTATTGCGCAGCGTTTCAAATTTGGTGCTGTTCAAAATTAATCCCGGGCTCTGAGGGGGGCTTTTGAGGGATGGCTTCCGATAAGGATGTGAGAAGGAGAATCTCTGTGTAAGTTATTTTGTTTAGCAATTTTTTTTAATTTTAAAAAGGTAAATTCCTACAAAAAAAAAACTCGCAATTATCATTAAATATAAAAACAAACTGCCTTTTTTGCTGCATAGAAAAAAGTTGTTTTGAATGAAAAGACATCATAAATACAAAATTTCGATCAGTTGGACCTGCTTATATTTTACTGGATATTATGTCATTAGTGGAGGGAAATTAGAATTTTAAAGTGATGTAATCGAAAAGTTGAGATATATTTAAAAAAATAGTGTAGCGATGCACTCGAAATGCATCAAAAATGCACTTTTATGCGCTTTTCTGCGAAACCCCAGCCCGATTTTGATAATTTTTTCGTCGGTTTTCGATTCATTTGCATATATATAAAAAGAAAACCAAGACAAAATTCAACTTCCCGATTACATCACTTTTCATCAATTATTTTGACTAAAATCCCTCCACTAATATTGAAACACTGAAACCGAATCTTAAGTCTCAGTCACAATTTCTTTCTAACCTCAAAAAATATCTCGAAAACAAATGACTGCAAATCGTAAATAAAAGTGAAATTTGAGCCATTTTTGAGGTTAGGAAAAACATGACGACAAAGCGGTCTGAACGTCAGATTCGGCTCCAGCGCCAAAATCAGAATAAAATGCGCTCAGAAAAGCAGGCCAATGATACTTAAAAAATATATATTAGTTGTTTTTTTGAGGTTAGAAAAAATAATACCAACTTAAAAAAAAATATTAGTTATTTTTTGAGGTTAGAAAAAACTATGAGCTCATGAAACAAATATCTGACATCAGTTTCGAATCAACCGCATCAAAATATACAGGGTATGGTGGTCTAGTCTGCTGGACATGATAATCTTTTTAGTGTGCCTATAATAAATAAACTTATATTACATATTATGTGCATAACAATTATGAAATTTATGAGCCTATAACCTCGCCGGAGAGATGCTAAATAATAAACAAAAAGTGATACCTTGAATTTGTACAAAACCAGCATAATACTAAGAAGACGTGGGAAACTTTAAATTTGTTTGATATTGTTATTAAAAAAAATAAAAATGATATTCCTGACCACCTCATCGATTTAAATAAAATAAATAATTACTTTGTGGAATCGGTCAATCAGATGGTCGTTCCGCCACCATATAATACAGTTAACAATTATAACACTACATGCTTTAATCCAGATATTAACTTAGAACTTACTAGAGTAAACGAAGAACAAATAGAACAGATTATTAATAAAATTAAGTCAAATGCTACTGGTACTGATGGAATTTCTATCAAGATGATAAAAATATGTATACCTTATCTAACTTCTATCATAACTTTCATAGTCAACAAGTGTATTATTACCGGTAAATTCCCTCCATTTAGGCATTTCTAAGTTTAGCCCACGCACAATCAAGGTCGACAAATTAGAAACGAGCTGAAACTTCCTTCACTGCTTGGTTTTGGGGTGCTAGCAGGAGTAGGTGCCTACCCAAAATCTAGTAGTGGATGCCTGTTCCACTCCCGGAAGGGGCGAAAACTGAACTTTCTCCGACTTTTGAGTTTTCAACAAAAACAAAAAGTATTAGGTAACTGTATAAAATAATTTAGTTTTTTTATGTTATCTATTGGTATTACTACATAAACTGAGTGGTAATGGGCGCACTAGAGTAATGGATTGCGAAATAAGACAAGTATCATCGCAACGGTCCCTGCAGTTTAACAACAGGTAAAATATTTTGACCTTTTCCAAATTACTTCATAATGTTACATCAGATATTACATATACCAGAGTAGGTGCCTTGAAAATCTCAGAAAATAAATTGTCCATCTCCGTCTGGACTGATGACCTTATATTTGTTCTCCAAACATAAAAACGACGACTTAAACATTTATCATGTAATACAAAACCAACAAGAACTGTAACACATTTGGGAAGAATTGGTGTAAAGTAAACGCCCGGCGTAATCCAAATCACTTTTTGTTTTACTTTTTCGATAATGCGGAATCTTGCGGATATTTGCAGAGGTATAGCGCGAATTTGTACGGTAAACACCCGCGAATAAATCAAACACACCACCCAAATATCCTAAAACATGAAGCACATTAGCACGCAGTCAATAACTATTATGTCAATAATTATGAACATATCGAATTTTGTGAAAAACAACTGTTTATTCAATTTTTGCCTTAAACTATTGATACATCTATCTACTGAATAAATAATGAATTACTAGTATCAAGTGGCGAAGGCGTTATTAAACAAAAGAAAAAATTGGGCAATATGAGCCTTGAAACAAAAAAACTTTCAAAACAAAACCATTCCCATAATATATAAATATATTATATATTATTTATATAATAATAAAGGGATCTTATGTGCTTAACACATTCTGAGGCAAATAACTGAAATCATTTCTTGTTTAAAATAGTAAATGATAGTAATATAGAAAACTTGTATAAAATTACATGTGTCTGCTAATAAAATTCAACTATTCAAGTTATTAGTTACAAACAATAAAATGTTCATTAAAAAAATGTTTTTAACATTGTCCGTTGTGTATTTGTAATTACTGCTTATCCGCATCACCATAAACCATAGAAACTTAATCTACGTATTACAAATGCAGGCAAAATTCCGAACTACTACAGGGAGAGAAAAACAAACATTTTATATAGAAGTTGTAGGAGACCAAAATGGCTTCATTTTAAAATTAGTGATTCATGAAAGTGGGGCGCTATAGAATTTTTTTAAATGGAACACCCTATATATTTTTAAAAATTTGAATTCTCCACGAAATTCTCGATATTTCTATATGAGGAGAGGATATCATAGTGTAAAACTTATAGTTCTCTAGATATTAAAGAAAATTAAGAAAAAAAAGAAATTTTCCATTTTTTTTTATTACTGTTATTTCGCCACTGCGTTAAGTTAAACACTCGGTTAAACAAGAACCTTTTCATTTTGGGTTAAAAGAAGGTTTAATTTAACTACTAGTTTAGACAAGAATTGATTTATTTGTTACAGGGTGTTCAGAAAATGTTGACATTGTCAGAAAACTTCAATGCTCATTATCTCGCTTATTTTAAATGGAACATATTTTTTTACAGAATCTTATAGGCCTATTTATTCCCTATAACTTTTGTTGAATATGTCCTAAGTATACCGGGTGGCCACGAGTCAATGTACGCCCCCAATTTTTTGGTTGTTTTTGAATTTAAAAATTTCGTTTTTGGTATACGTGAATAAGACAAAAGTGGGCTATTTTTAGACTAACAGGAACGAAAATATCACTTCCGGTTGAACCGGAAGTGACATCAACTTTTTTTTCTTATATGGAATGACCATGTTTTTTTTTATGGTGTTTTATAAAACATGAAATTCTAATTGCAGCAGTTTTTCCGAATATCAAAAATTCCAAAAAATAAGTGAGATACGAACGATTTTTTATTTTGTACAAAATGGCCGCGTCAGATGAATGCGATGTAAGAAAATGACTAAGTAGGCTATGGAAATTATTAGCAAGGTAGCAAGCTTGTCTGTAAACAATAAAATAGGTATTTAAATTACTGATAGATACGACTATTTTTAGATTTTTCTCAAAAAACGGAATTTAATTTTCAATTTCATTTCCGTAGGGGTCCTATGGAAAATTTTTAAATGGGACCGGACCATTTTTTTTTATTATTCGGACATAATGATTCATAAGCTTTAATTTTTTCGCCAATAATAATTTCTTAACGAGATCCTTTGTAATAATAAAAGTGTATTCAAAAGGTAAGCACAAATTAAACAAGAAATAATTTTATTGAACCTTTTAAAAACACTTATTATTACAAAGGATCTCGTTAAGAAATGATTGTTGGCGAAAAAATTAAAGCTTATGAATCATTATGTCCGAATAATAAAAAAAAATAGTACGGTCCCATTTAAAAATTTTCTATAGGACCCCTACGAAAATGAAAATGAAAATTAAATTCCGTTTTTTGAGAAAAACCTAAAAATAGTCGTATCCATCAGTAATTTAAATAACTATTTTATTGTTTACAGACAAGCTTACTACCTTGCTAATAATTTCCATAGCCTACTTAGTAATTTTCTTACATCGCATTCATCTGACGCGGTCATTTTGTACAAAATAAAAAATCGTTCGTATCTCACTTATTTTTTGGAATTTTTGAAGTTCGAAAAAACTGCTGCAGTTAGAATTTCATGTTTTATAAAACACCACAAAAAAAACATGGTCATTCCATATAAGAAAAAAAAGTTGATGTCACTTCCGGTTCAACCGGAAGTGATATTTTCGTTCCTGTTAGTCTAAAAATAGCCCACTTTTGTCTTATTCACGTATACCAAAAACGAAATTTTTAAATTCAAAAACAACCAAAAAATTGGGGGCGTACATTGACTCGTGGCCACCCGGTATACCTATCCGAAAGGGTTTAGGAGATATTCGCAGATATTTAGATTTTTACATTACGGTTTTATACCTTTTAATCACATTAGCCTCGAGAAAAAGCAAACAGAATATGTTAAATGAGAAGAAAAATAAATTATTCAGATTATTTTAAACTAGTATTTCTAAGAATACCTATTGATATTTTTTTCTTATAAATAATGTAAAAACTCTTCTAAACAGGAAAATGATTATTTTGTTTTCATTTAATTGAAAAAAGTCAAAGGCCCAAAAAAAACTTGATACAGATAAGACTCAATTACACCATGCAGAATTTTGAATGTTTTAGAAATTCAATTTTGTGTAAATACTGCATAAAAAGTAGTGATTAGCTAATTTTACTTTTTTCTAATCGATTTGATTATCGGTTTTTTAGTACGTTTCGCAATGAGGGACATTCGTCCGTGACTATTATTTATTTATCAATTTCCTAATACCAATTTGCCTAAAATTAACCTGTTGGCACACACATTTTTTCAAAATTAAATTCCGCAAAAATCATTCGAATATAAACCCTTCAGATATTTTCGTTTTAAACATTATGCAGATGAAAATAGAACAAAAAACTACATAAAAAGAAATTTACCATAAAAATCTGCGAAAATACATAATATGTTTAAAACAAATACCTATAACCAATTATTTGGTCTTCTACTTCATCGTTTTTGAGTTCTTAAAAAATCGCTTTATCCGGTCACTTCTGGACAGGTCGTTTAAGGTCATTTCAGGTCACTTACGGTCAGAACATGATATTCTTGACCGAAAGAAATACGCCGGTATTGAAACAAGTTGTCTATGGTACACCGAAAGGTCTTGGTCGTCCACTGTCGCAAAAGTTGACGCTCATCCCCTTATTCTAACCGTGAAGAGCGCAGATTGGTGACTATAGGCAGGAAGAAGAGCAAAAGTGGAACGGCATCATTTTGGACTGGCTAAAGACGTCTGAAGCAGTTTCGTAATCAGGGCAGACAATTCAAGGCGATCTACTGCCATGATGATAAAATCATTGGGGATTTAAGCGTAAAAGTGCACTATTCGCCTTGAAAATAAATTCTTATGTAACTAATAATTCAAATAATAACCTTTTTGCGCGAAGAATAAGTAATCTAGCCAAAATTTAATGTACGGTCAGTGGAGCGGAGAATTAATTGAACCGCGATGAAAAAAGTTCATTTGGTTTTTACCAGATGAATTCAGTGTGACGTGACAAAAAACTAGCTAAACAGGTAGGTACCTACCTAGTTAAAAAACGCTTCGAAGAAATTGTCTCTTACGACTCTCACTGCTGTTCAGCAATGGCGTGACCGTGAATTCAGGTTTAATTTTTTTGGATTACCAAACACTCATTTATCATGCTCGCGGCTATCGCGAACTTTTTGGCTGGTTGAGTGGTGTTCAGGTATTTCGTGCAGTTATTTATAACAATAATAAACGTTTGATCATGTTACTGTACGAAAAAGTTCCCGTTTCATCACTGTGTGTACTCCATAGTTATTATGATTAGAAAGTTTTTTCAATATACGCGTGTCAACAAAAAAATCTTTACATTGGAAGTGATTGGAAGCGGGTCAACAATAATATAGGGGGCAAGGAGGCTAGAAGGAGGCTTCAAAAAAAGTACTTGGCCCTGTATAATCGTCTTGGCTCGCCCTGTATGTTCGAAAATAATTTCCAGTTATAGACTTTTTTTTTCTAGTTTACTTGCAATTTTTTAAAAAATTTCCAGCTATCGTAGAACTCGAGATATCGAGGTACGACGCAGTATTGCCCCACCCTGTATATAAAATTTAATTTAATTTTTTTATTATCGATAATAAAGGAAGTGTTGGACTCACCCTGTATACTGTATACTTGCAGTGCAGTGTGCCATTTTCTAAATAATTGTTAATAAGTACAGTAAAAACCGTTTTACAGATTTTCGCAAAACATTTTTTTATATAATTTTAATAACATTTATATATTTAATTTAATCCAGCAAAGCATTAACGTGTAATAAAGGTACGTAAATATTTTTCGATGCGCACATTTATTTACCTTGTGTCTCACTCTTTGTACTTTATAAAAAATTAATTATTTACACGGATTTAATTATCTTAGAATGTATTAATTATGTATAACGATCTTTAAACGGCGTCGCATTAATAACAGAATTTTGTACAAGTCAAAGAGTGAGTTTATGTTGAACTGAATGCAAGAAGAAATCTAAAACATCTAGTTTTACTAAGGTTCAAAATTTATTAAGGAAAACAATATTTTTTGCAGGATAAACCAGAAACCAGAGAGAAATGAGGCGGAGAGGGAGGAGAGTAGTACGAGTAGTAGTGCTGAAACTCTGGCGTACGATAATCCGGCGTTAAGTCTTTCATCGACCAACATCAACCACCTCCACAAACATGATTCCGAACTCCTGGGTAGCAGCAACTTCGTGGGTAAGTTAAAACACAATCCCCGAGTATTTCCAACACTTCCACGGTTCCCCTAAACTTCCCCACCCCTCAACATAGGGTAAATTTTGCTTAAAAAAGTTTTCGTGTACCTTCCTATTCTTGTTTTTTGTCGATAACTTGTCAAAGAATTTTGTTTTGTCATAAGTTGGCCCATTAAAATGCATATATTTTTTATATACCTACTAAATTTTCTCCTACGTATCGTAACATCGGAGATATTTGAAGTGGCCCCCTTAACATAGCCACCCTGTATATGTATAGACATTACATTATTTGTACCTTTTCAAGCCACCTACGTCAAATTATAGCATCTAATTCTTCCTAGGTTTGATAGAAAGTTGAGGCAAACACGCGAGGTCAGATGGTGAAAATCGCGATTTTGGCGAATGCGCCGGTTAGGGAAGAGTCTTATCAATGTCCATTAAATATATATATGTGCATATAATTCATTGGTTAACAACGTACAATCATTCTAGAGATTTTACTGTTTTAGTTTGCTTCTAGAATGACGAAAAAATTTACCTAATAAAGCACTCACCTTTAAAACTAACAATTTACTACTTTCCAATTCCAAAAAAGATATCGGAGAAAACTAAATTATTACCTTGTTTTCACTGTATGTTAAGTGTTATGAGCGTACTTCTTTTCAGTTATAGACGACACGTCGACCCCACAAAAATCCTCCACCAAAGAAGCGATAGAATCAATAGGGCCGTGGGCGAGGAAGAAACTAGGAAACGCTTGCACGAAAAAAATGCTCTTCAAGCGACTACCCATCCTCAGCTGGTTGCCCACCTACAACATGTCATTCGCGATGGGCGACTTTGTGGCAGGAATAACGGTGGGGCTGACGCTGATACCGCAAGCACTGGCCTATTCCAGCGTGGCAGGAGTACCCACAGAGTACGGACTCTACGGGTCCTTTCTGGGGTGCTTCGTGTACATAGTGTTCGGCAGCTGTAAAGACGTTGCGATAGGACCGACCGCTATTGCCTCCCTTCTAACTTTCCAAGTGATCAACGGACACGGGCCTCAATATGCGATATTGCTTTGTTTCCTGACCGGACTGGTCCAAGTCCTTATGGGGCTTCTTGGACTAGGTAAGTGTGAGAAAATTCATACCTAATTGTAGTCCTCTTCAAGGCGCCATATTTGGGACTTGGGCATTTAAAAGGAGATTAATATGTTGAGCAGTGTATAATAAAACAAAAAATCCTTCAATTGTCACTGGCCCATCACGAAATTCAAGGGTACCTCCAGGCTATTGTTAAATATTGGTCATTAAAGCAGAACCACATTTTTATCTCCTCACTACAGCATAATTTTTAACATTTTTAATTTGCGGTTATCCGGATTACTTAATTGGCCACTGTAACAACTTTTTCCTTTCGCAATAATCGTCTACGTTCCATTTGTGGTGAAATGTGATTATTTTATGCAGAGTTATAGTATCGGTATTACATAAAGTTATTAGAGTTTAACTAGCTACGTTTGTTTAAATAATTTCGGCACGCGTCTAGTCCTTTTCTATTCTATTCAAAAGCTAACGTTCTGGATTTGGAGATTCAAGACAAACAGACAAAAATCCGCTGTTATACAGGGTGGACCAAATTCGATGGGATTGGGGGTTTCTCTGAAAGAATGAGGGTTTGAAAAAAAAACAACGTAGGTGTCCTGGGCTCGATTTTCGAGAAACATACAATGGCGCAAACCGCGATCGTCTATTTCGACTACCGAGCTCAGAGCGTTTTTGGAAAATTTAGTCTAGTTTAGTTCTTTCCTATTTTTGACAAATTTATTTTATTTACTTTTACGTGAAGAAAAACGCGTGCAATGTGCAATAGACATTAAACTAATTATTTCCTTCGTTCGGCAGGCGAGGAACAGATAATCTGAGTATTTATCCGAAAAATTATCCGAATAGAAATGCTAAAAAATGTTTTAGATATTGTGCGACATCGGAGGATTAATCGGGTATTAATTCGAATCAATCCTCGAATAATTAATTCGAATTAATACTCGAATAATTAATTCGAATTAATACTCGAATAATTGATTCGAATTAATACTCGAATATTAATTCGAATTAATCCTCGAATATTAATTCGAATTAATACTCGAATAATTGATTCGAATTAATACTCGAATAATTAATTCGAATTAATACTCGAATAATTAATTCGAATTAATACTCGAATAATTGATTCGAATTAATACTCGAATATTAATTCGAATTAATCCTCGAATATTAATTCGAATTAATACTCGAATAATTAATTCGAATTAATACTCGAATCCTCGAATATTAATTCGAATTAATACTCGAATAATTAATTCGAATTAATACTCGAATAATTAATTCGAATTAATACTCGAATAATTAATTCGAATTAATACTCGAATAATTAATTCGAATTAATACTCGAATAATTAATTCGAATTAATCCTCGAATATTAATTCGAATTAATACTCGAATAATTAATTCGAATAATCCTCGAATATTATCGAATTAATATTCGAGAATTAATTCGAATTAATATTTAAATTCAAATATTAATTCGAGGATTAATTCCAATATTAATTCGAGGATTAATTCGAATGTTAATCGCCACAAACGAAACGTTAATCGAAACAAACAGTGGTTTGTCTCTCAAAAATCGGGCCCAGGACCCTATATCGGTTTTTCTAGCTCTCCTACTTTCCTTGGAAAGTTTTCTTGAAAACCCCAAAACCCATCGAATTTGGTCCAGGGTGTTAAGAAGTAGATCAAGCCCTTAACTACAGATTCTTTGGGCAAAAATATTGCGACTTTTATGGTGTGATTTTTTATTTTGGCAAAATTAAATTTTTGTAGGAGTAAGAAAAATTCATCTGCATAAGATAAAAGTGTGCAAAATTTCGGATTATTGGTTATAAAAGGTTATAACTTCGTTATTTTTTGAGATAAGAAAAAAATTTTAAACAAAAGTTTTAGGGCATTCTATGAATTTTCTTGCTACCATACGAATACTATCGAAATAGTATACAGGGTGCCTCATAAAAGCCGGACAAACCAAATTTATGTTTTTTTAAATGGAACACCCTGTGTATTTTTAAATATTATGAAAGTCCTTGTTTTCCTGATTTCAAAAATGTATAATATGTTGACATTGTTGACATTTACTGTGGCCATGCTTGATATACAGTGGCTTTTATTTACATAAAAATCGAATGAAAAACAGTATGCCATGATCTTCAAAAACAAAAGGTTATAGAAAATGTATTGATGAAAATTGGAGACATGTTGAAAATTTATTACAATAATTTTTTAATCTTTGCCTAAGTATAGAATCTTGTTATTAATAAAAATTTCGTACTGTTTTTGTTTATTGCAAAACTGAAATATATTATACATTTTTGAAATCGGGAAAACGAGGACTTTCATACTATGCAAAAACACACAGGGTGTTCCATTAAAAAACATAAGATTGCTTTGTTCCGATTTTATGAGACACCCTTGCATATATGGTTGAAAAAAAATTCATAGAATGCCCTAAAACTTTTGTTTAAAAAATGTTTCCCATTTCCATTTATAACCAATAAAATAACCCTGTACACAGTCTTTTATCGGCCTTAACAGGTCTGAATTAGGCCAGATGAACAATACAATATCTGTTTATACACCTGGACGACTCGACTCTTAGCCCCATGTATCATGCCACAGGTACTGATTCAATTTTCACTTACTTCCGAAATAAATATTTAATTTGCTTTTCACCTGCTTTTGTTTCCTTTAGGTATTTCCGCGGGTATTTCTATTATTTTAGTGTGATTTTATTTCCAGGATTTCTCATCGACTTCGTCTCAGGCCCGGTGTCATCAGGCTTTACCTCCGCAGTGGCTCTAATCATAGTCACGTCACAAATTCGCGACATCTTAGGTATCACAATTACCGGCAACACTTTTGTGAAAAGTTGGCGCAGCATTTTCAACGATATTCACAACACTCATCTGTGGGACGCCGTCATGGGAATATCATGTATAGTTATACTACTCATTATGAGGGTAAGTTAATGTAAATTTATTTTTATACGACAAACTCGATAAAACAGTTTTTCAGTTTATGGGTGCCCAGCAGATAGGCCCTAAAGGGGGCGAACTGAAGCCTAACAAATGCCAAACGATTATCAACAGAATCCTGTGGCTCGTGGGGACCGGGAGAAATGCCATTTTGGTGATAGTGTGCGCTTTCATTAGCTACGCGTTATGCCTGAGGGGCCCGTCGCCGTTTCAAGTAATAGGGCCCGTTCCTCCAGGCCTGCCCTCAATCAAAATGCCCCCGTTTGGTTTCGAGGAAAACAACAACGGAACCGTGATATCGCACTCGTTTTTCGAAATGCTATCCAATATGGGAAGTGGGATTATGATTGTGCCTCTGATTGGACTGCTGGAGAACGTCGCCATTTGCAAAGCTTTCGGTAGGTTCTTTATGCCATTTATGCCACGTTAAACAGTTGAATTTTAATTTGTCTAATTAACAATTTGAATATTTGATATTGCATTCCTTGTACAAATTTAAGAATAATTTATTACCACATATAACATTCCGAGCCATCGTTTAAAAAATATTTGTTTAAATACAGGATGCGCCAAAGTTCTGAATTTGGTCAATTACGGCTGTGTTTGAAATGGTAGAAAGATTTTTTGTCTTCAGATTATTGTCTTGGTTTTCAATTCCGCATAACCATAAAATATGTAGAATTATACAGGGTGTTCCGTTTTCGTTGGCCGGGCATCAACTTCGTTATTTTAAATGGAACACCTTATATTCATAACTCCATTAATAAAAAAACAAAATATTGCACGCATCTGTCACAGATGGGAATAAAGGAATAGTAAAGTGGGTTTGTTCCTGCCAACGCAGCTGGTTCCTGCAAGTGCAGGAGTCCAAAACTGTCTACAACTGTCTGGAGCGTGCGCACTTAGATTCTACGCGTTTCAGAAAGAATACGAGTGAAGTCAGTAATTATAAATTCGGTGTTCCAACACGAGCCGACCGAGTTTGCTGACGGTTACAAAAGTTTGGTAATTCTTCTGAAACTGGTAGTTCAGCGCATGCGTATTAGCTTCTCCTCAATTATCAATGCACCTCAAATTGAGGTGCATTGTGCGTGCATTGATAATTGAGGTCCTCAATAGAGAAAATTGAATTGGATATATTATATTGAGAGGCATTGACAAATCATGAAAACGAGGGTGCTTATACACAATAAATGAATAAAAAATGTACTCATTGCAAATATTTTTACAAAGTAAATGAAGAAAATAAATTAAAAAATTATTATAGGAACATTACAAAACAACAACGTAAAATAAGTACACAATTTACATGAATAAACAAAATAAATATAAACTCCAACATAATAACACATAAAAATCAATCAACAAACTTCTTTGTCTATATTAATAAGGTTATGTTCAACCTCCAACAACCGAAAGTTTAAATTATTGTCTAATTTCGCACATGCGCACAAAATACCTACGAATATTACGAATAACCCCGAGAATCGAGATTCTCTGGCAAGAACTACGTTCTGTGGCAAGAACAAACCTATGGGGTTTTCGGAAACATACCCTGAGCGATCTGCAAATATACTTCTCTTTTACTAAAACTATAATTTTAGAATAACAAAGACAGAGATAGTGATCGGGTTACAGGGAGTAAGTTTCCGAAAACCCCTTTAGTATTTGCCGAGGTATTTCCATAATAAAATTAATAAGTATAGGGTATAGGACACGTTTATACACAATGTGGGAATTGTTCAACGAATTTACGACTATTTTTACCCCACGAGTTGATCACGCGCAGTGAAATTTTTTGTACGCTAGTGTGAAACAAATGATTCTTTCTCAACCTCAACTGTACCGTGATGAGAATTAAAAATGAAATTGTAAGTTTCAAAGTTGTTTTTTTAGCTTACAGTTAACATGCCGTCAAAGATTTACGTTTTATTAATTAATTATTGATTATTACCTTTAATTCCACCATATTTGCTGCTTTACTAAAATCCTGCTGCAAGTCCTTCAGTTATTTCCATCATATCACTGCACATTTCCGTCCCATGTACGATGTACGAAAATAGCTGCACTGGCACATACAATAAACAATAATTATTCGATATTTAAATATCACACATTTAAACTATGGAATTAAAACGATTTAACTAAGGAATTATTTAACAACCAACTCGACGCGACACAACAATCGAAAGAAAGAAGTGAAATGACAGGTCGCATTGGCTATTGTTTTGTTATTCGGGAATCATGCAGGTACCTACCTACTTGATTTTTTCAATTTTTTTTCCGGAAACGGAAACGACAACTACAATCAAAACGAAAAACGTCAAATCAAATGTCAAATCCAAATGAATTCTTTTTCAAAACTTTTCCAAAATTTCATATGGGTCTTCAATTTTACCCAGCAGTCTGTGTGGATGAAAGAGTATATTTTTACACGCACGAAAACCGATTAATGTTGTTTGTTTAATAATTTAACATCTAAAACATAACCAAATTTTTTTCCATCTAATTAAAATCCATTATAGCGAATGGCAAGGCAGTGGACGCCACCCAAGAGCTGTTCGCAATAGGCTTCTGCAACATTGCCAATTCGTTCGTCCAGGGATACCCAGGTACAGGAGCCTTAGCTAGAAGCGCAGTGAATAATGCCAGCGGCGTAAGGACTACCCTAGGTGGACTATACTCAGGCATACTAGTGATCGCTTCCCTGCTCGTGTTCACCCCATACTTTTATTACATCCCGAAAGCTGTCCTGGGCGCCATTATCATCGCAGCTGTTATCTTTATGGTGGAATACAAAGTGGTGAAGCCCATGTGGAAGTCAAAAAGTAAGTGCGCGCTTACAAATATTTACCGATATGCGATTAGTAATACAAGCAATTTGTTTTCAGAAAGTTGTTTGGTAGTGTGTTTTGTGACGTTCGTAGCTTGCTTGGTTTTGCCTTTGGAAGTTGGTATTCTGGTTGGAATTGGAATAAACTTACTGTTTATTTTGTATCACGCTGCACGACCAAAACTGAGCATCGAAAAACTACATGTAAGTATAACCTCTTCCAAACATTTTTAATAGTTGTAGAAAAAATGGCATTACTTAATAACGGTACATTTAATTTTTTTAGTCTAACGGTGGGACAGAATACCTGCTGCTCACCCCAGACCGCTGCTTGATCTTCCCCTCGGTAGACTACGTTCGAAATTTGGTCACCAAGCACAGCATCCGCCAAGGAATCCCAGTCGTCATCGACTGCACACACATTTACGGGGCCGACTACACCGCCGCCACCGTCATTGATATTTTAACGAAAGACTTCGCCGCCAGGGACCAACCTCTACTTTTCTACAACCTAAAGCCCTCGGTGTGCTCTGTATTCGAGGGGCTCTCGCCTAAGGAATTTATCGTGTTTTACAATGAGGAGGATATAGACAGATTGTTGACCAATCGGTCAATTGTCAAGAAAGAAATCGAAATCTTGAGCTTATAGATATGGAAGTGAAACTAATTTAGACAATTTTATGTATATGTTCCTTGTCGAATGAAGGACTAAACAAAATGGAATGAAAGAATAAGTACGCAAACTATTACTAAGCTGAGAACAAGGCGAAACTAAATTATTCATTTGCCTATTACTTTTTTGGTTAATCTAGTATGTTTACTTGCCAATTTACATTTTGTTTTGAGGGTGTTTGATCGGGGGTGCAAAAATGCCATGTGCTCTTGGAATATCAATTTAGTGCAGCATAAAATATGAGACCTGCGCCTTGTTTCGTTACCTATACCGTGGGTAAAAGATTTATTTTTGTCAATCTAAATTTAAAACCAGCTACTTCATTTAACACTAAAATTTTTTCTTAATATAAAATTCTTGTATTTCATTTTAATTCATATCTCGCATAGTAAACGGCAATCTTGCACTACCTATCTTAAAGTATCCATTAAGTTATTCTCACCGAAGTTTTAAGGCAGGCTAAAGTTCATCATGACTACCTACTTTTTAATTATTCTAGACAACACATGTATTCAAATGTATGTACGTATTATTTAGCATTTTTAAATCATGAAAATATGTAATATAAGTATAATCTGTGATATTAAATTGTTAATAAAATATAATCGCTTTCTTTTGTTTGGATAGCTGATCTGATCAGTCACGAACGAACTCCTTTTGTTTAATTTTTTTTCAAAAGAGTAGTACATATTATATGTATATTCTTATATACCATTGCTAATGTGTATCTATATAGTTTATGGTTTTTAAATAGCCATTTAATTATCTGGAGTTAAGCGAAGCGTACGAGTTAATAATCATGTGTATGAAACGCTTAGAAAGGGACAAGGAAACTCGAATTTTTTATCGGTAAGCTTCTCCATCACCGGTCCTACATATTATGTACGAAAGGTTATACTCTTGGGATGCAGGAATGTACTAATTAAGACAAACTCATGTTTGGACTTTTATTATAAACATTGGAATTAATATTTCTTTAACACTAATAATAATAAATACATTTACTATATATGGCAAAAATTTGGCTTCAATTCGTATTACAATAAAAATTGAGCACAAATGAAAAATGAACACAGAAATTTTTACACCTACAATGGAATATGATATTTGGAATATTATTTGTTAATATTACATCAATAGATACCATATTTTTGTGCCCAACAAAAATCTCCTCGATGTACAGAAAGGTACAACATTTTATGTGTTCCGTATAGTACTAGACGATAAAAAATTTGCCTATTTTTATAAAAAATTTAAATATTTATAACATTCATATGAAAATATCTATATACAAAAAAAAGTTACTAATATGTTCTTTTATATTAAGGAAACAATTGGCAAATATTTGGATTTAAGATTTAATACACACAAAAATTGCATCATCGAATTTTACAGTTGCTATCATTAATTTACAATTTAGAAACAGTCAAATTACGTTAAAACAATTCATACCATTATCATTATAGAAAAGTATTTTCTCCTATATTATTTATATTAGAAAAATAACTATTTGTTCAAGAGATTGAGCACAACGTTCTAAACAAATGAAAAAAAAAACACTCATATTCTCCAGAGCTAACAATATGAATAATATGAACGTCTTTTCTCTTAAAATACTTTTAATTACAGAATGTCCGTACCAACATTTTAGTAAAAATAAACTTTTACCAATATAAAGATGTGGAATGACACTATAATTGGAGCGAAAAACTGTCTAAATATGGGTGGTCACTAACAAGGGGCGACACTAAATTTTCCGTATTCCATTAATATTATCTTTTAAAATTATATTGCATTAATTATCCCTTAAAGTTATTTCAACAAAAGTACCAAATACATTTAATCAGTAATATTAGTGAGGAAAGTGCCGAAGAATAGTATCTAGAAGTAACCATTTACATTTTGTACGTTTTTCAACTTCAACAACAAGGACTCTCCACGTCATTCCTCTTACAATAACAGAGTCGAGGGAAAGTCTGACAGATTTTATGTGAAATAATGTCAAATAAATATCTTTTTGTTAAATTTTAATGTTTAAATTCTGCTCCGATAAGAACTAGTTTTAACATAATAATAATATATCCTAATTTCCCAGGACTGAAATAATAAAAAAATTACTCGACTAAGAAATGCACCTCAAATCTTGGCTTGGACATTTTGTTAAAAAAAAAAAAAATTACTAAATATATAACATTGCAAAACTGAACAAAACGCTTTCAAAAATATCACAATAACTATTTTTAAGATAAACTACTAAATAAACTATTAATATTTGATTGTTCTGTTTTGCATTTCGAAATTTTTGCTAAAACTTGAGCAAAAAGTGAAACGCCTTATGGTTCTATACACCACAGCTGAGTTCCTCTAAAAAATGAGCTTAGATGTAACGGTCACTCTTTCGCTAATTTCTAGTGTTTTTTTTTTATAATTTTTATGTGATGCCATAGAATCACGCAGTAGTAATCAGTCTGTACATTATTCTTTTCTTGTAATCTCGGTTCAGTCTATACCATAGGTTTATTGTTCTCTAAAAATTGAATTAGGATTTATGTAATGGTACTTTCATATAAAAAACAAGTACACTGCCCCACAAAATTATCACACCGCTAGAAATGTATTATAAGTTTGACGTTAACTTTATTTTGTTCGATTTTTTACGAAAGTATTTACAAATTTATAACTAAAATCCATTAAATGTAATATATGTATTTCTGCTTCTATTTCTAATACTAGTTTCACGACAGTTCATACTCATTGGATTTTATATAGTTTTATTTAACGTTCTGGACTTATGCGACCATATATCGTCTCTGACTGACCACTTTCGTAAACATTTGGAAAAATTAGTATATAGGGAAACAAATTTTAGCCTATATTGACTTAGACATGTTCGAAATATTGTCATCAGGTCTGATGTTCTGTTTTAAATTTTTTCTTCTGCATTTATAAGATAAACCGGACCCTTCCTAGCCTTGTAGAAATAAAAGTAGATAGCGTACTTACCCTGTGCCTGGGTAATAGTAAGGGGGTGGCCTTTCATATTCTGTGGGAGCTCTTTGGTACTGTGGAGGACCTCCATTTGGAAATTCCTCCCAATGCCTAAGCAAAAATAAATAAAAACGCTTAAGCAAAGCACGAAAGTTGCAACAACACTTTTAAATAAAAATTCCCTTGACACACAAGCAGTTAATAATTCAAGAAAAGAGGAACAGTAAAAATAAAACTATTTGGCATTACAAAATGTTTAAAAATATGTTTTGTTATACATCTGTGCAAAAATTTAATGTTAAAAAAGTCGCAGGAGATTTTTTTTAAATACAAAACAGTATGTATAAGTAATATTGTGGAAATAATTTAAAATGGCTTGTAGTAATAGTACCTGCTATGCATAATCCAAATCTATACCTCAATACCAATTGATTTAAATAAAAGAGAGAAATGTTTTTTGCCATTTATCCCAAGAAAGAAACTTAATTTAACTTCGCCAATAAAATTCTCTTTTTGATTTAAATAAAATTTGTTGACGTTAAAATTCAGTGATAATTTAGTTGCCAATGCAACGTTAATTAAAAATATTTAATATTTATATTTCCTCAATTAAAGTGACGATGCGACTATCAACTTAGAAAATGGACATTTACATAATTGTACTAAGCAGGCACGGTATTAAATAGACACATTTTAGAAGTATACAGCATAAATTCGTTCGAAATATGAAAAGAAGTAATTTAAATCGACTAATGTAAAATATTTATAACTTGACTATTAAAGTAAACATAGACAAACGTACACATAAGAACATATTTTAAGCACCCAGTAATTTTTATTTAAATGTGCGTTGTCTGATAGTTTGCAGTTGTATCGAATCTGAAAAGTTAAAATAAAAAAATTTAAGCAACCTCGCAGCACACGATGCTGAAAAAATTTTAACGTTTGTTAACTTTGTACCATATTTTTATTACAATGTATTAAATGTTAATTAAATTAATGGCAACTTGGAAACAAAAAATTAACCAATGTTGCCTTCTACAAATCATGTATCATCCAAATAATAAATCTCGATTGATATGCTCACGCATTTTGGTATTTGTGTAATGCACTGTTTGTGGAGAAGTAAACTCAGATTAACGTCGCTTCATCCCTTTCAATGCTCTGTGGATGATAACATAACCATGACGACCGATTCAAATTTTAGTAATACACATCACTTTATTTGTCTAATAATTAACTTACTTACTTTGGAGCCATATCAGCATATCTAGTGTCGGGCGGATGAGAACCTGTGGCATACTCTCGAGTCACTACTTCTCCTCCCATATTTTGCGGGCGATCCTCGTATTTCTTGGACTTTTTTGCCTTTTTTTTCCCACGTTTACCTGCTCGACTGTAAACAAAGACGAAGATATTTAAGGTTTCATAAATGGTCTTTTAAAAACTATGGTGTTAATAACTAAGAGGAGGAAATGCCCTAAGGATTAGCTTCTTTTAGATCTAACAAGAAATTAAAAAATAATGTGGAATTAAAAGTAAAATCATATCCCGCTCTGAATTCATATTCATCGAACAAAGACTTTTAGGAAAAAAGAATAGGTTTCTGCAGTAATTCAGTTTGGCAATATCATCTTTGGCCAACGTCCTAAATTCATTAATGCACAATTTTTTATAAAAAAATCCAACATCTCCATGTTTTAAGGTTGGAGAATCTAGTGCTAAAAATATATTAAAATGAGAAGACAATTTTAAATTATCTTTAAATAAAATTTACATTCCCTACAGCTTACCCTAAATTAAACTCTCTATTCAATTATCGAAGAAACGACACATGCATGTTTTCTACTAAAAATGAATGAATTCAAATCGGGACGTAAACTAAAATTTTGCAGCTAACATGCACACTCATAGCCAACTTACCTGTTCAAGGGAATATTATCCCCACGATCAGCATACGCGTCATACAAATATTCGCTGCAAAACGACACAATACAAACTAATTACTAAAATTTACAATGGTCTGACATCGTGCGATGTCATTTACTTACAAAACAAAAATATATAATACCAAAATCATATATATATACGCTTATGTCAAAAATGCAACGGTTGTGAAGTGAGACTCAATAAAAAATTGGTTAACAAACAGCCGTAACCAACCACCAACTCAAAACGTGTTCGAGGACATTCAGTTTTTACTATGTTCAAAATTGAAAATATTAAATCAGCATGTAGACGGTAAAACAAAAGATATTGTGCCATATTTGCTTCCGGAGGTGCTGGTTTTCCTGGGGGATTTTTGATTTTTGTTTACATTTTTCTTATGGACCTGAGGTTTGAGAAGGAATAAGTACGGAGCGACTAGTACGGAAGATATAGAGGTGTTTATTATTACATAAAACTATTGTAAGGAATATTTAAGTAAACACTAAAAAGCTTCTCTTGGTTTTCTTTGGTTACTCATATCGACAAGAAAACTGCATGGGTAAGGGAAACTTCACAAAACTACGTAGGTCATCATTACCTTTGATATTTCTTAAAAAAGCTCATTTATTCGAGTAAAATATTTTTACAAAAGAAAATATTGAAAGTTGTGTTAGTAAAAAGTGATTTTAAAAATACATATTAAATGGGAAATTTATATTTGTACAGATCCTTAAATAAACAAACGATAAAGCAAAAGGTTTTTCTTTTACAATAATTTCAGAGAGGATTCTTGACGATTGAGGTGTAACCTCCGTTTTGAAGCGTGTGACCCAACCAAATTTATAATGTGGGAACTGCGCCCGTATGGAGGGACCCTGCAAAAAAAATATAATTGCAATCTGCCAGAACAATTCTTAAACAAAGGTGCAGAGCTTCCAAAACTACAAAATAGTAAAAATCCGGGTAGATTTTCAATTTTACCGGAAATTTTTTCCGCACTCTTTTGACAAGCTGCAACCATATTTTTTTAAAGGACATCAGTATCAATTTGATGCTCAACACACATCAAAACTAAAAAAATGATTTTCCAATTCACAGTATCGTCTACGTAACATACCTAACCCTACACAATTTTTCAAATAATAAAATCTGAATATCCATTACTCAAACTGTTCTAATAGGCAAATCCTTACTTCCTAGAAATTTTTTACTTCCCAGAAACAAGAAAGTGAACATTAACATAACAATTTAAACAATTTTATCCAACAAACGGAGAATTTAAGATTCTTTTTTCATGGAACGATTTTTTTAGGACCAAGAACCCATAACCTAAATTGTCTAAATCTCCTAAATTGTTAGTCGTAAACCATTGAACCAAGGTTCATTTTTGTAGTTATATTAGTCTACTTTAAACAAACTTACATACACATTCCCACTGTCGTGTAAAAATGACATTATTCATAAAAACATAAGAAATGTTGTTACACCATCTTTGAAGTTATAAACGAAACTTTGACAATTCAAATTATGATTTCTTACCCCCATAACTACCATTCTAAAAAAAATCGTGCCTGACAATTTTTCCCTATTATTTAGCCACGGTAACTGGTCTTACACACAAACAAAATGTATCGTTTTAGAAAATATTTTTCCTTTTGTCTTTTATTATAAGCAGATATTACAAATTCTCGTTTCTTTCAATCGCAATGCTTAATGCTGTCTTTGCATAAACTGAATTTGTTATTATTTCCCTTTTTGAATCAAACGTTCTACAAAAAAAAAAGAGAGAGCAGCATCGGTTCATTCAATTTATATAAATAAAATTAGTTTTGCTGTGTCTTCAGCCACCGTGCAAGAAAATATATATAAAAATACTTACGTTTCGACATATTGTCCGTACTGCTTGTACTTCTGGTAAAGAGTCGCTAAACTGACAGATACAATTATAGTCGGTACAAACAAAATTAGCGAGAGGAATAAGCTGACCCAAAATCCATTCTAAAAAAAATAAGAGTTTTACGAGGGAACCGACATATTTTAAGTAGTACTTACCCAGGGCAATACAATTTTGTCGCAAGTGGCCGTCAAAGTGGAGTTTAGCATCACGCTCAGTGGTCCACACTCTCCCAACTCGTTCTGAGTGATATTAGTGACCCTATCTAAATAGCTGTTCACCTGGTTCCCAACCATTTGTCCGAATTCCTTCGCAACCTAGAAATCCAACATAATGTAACGACTCGAATTTATTGCTCCTCTATCCACCCTTTATTATTTCCCTACTTGTAGCAATTTATTAATAAAGAAATAGTTTTACAATATATTCTGCTACGATATAGACCAACGCCCAACGTGGGGCGCCATTTTTGCTGCGTTATTTAAATTTTTATTGATTTCTTTTATTCCAGGTTTTGAAACCTTGTATTTTATTGGATGGTGGATATCGTAGCAATACGTATGTACCATAATCTCTTTAAATCAAACAAGGGGACCCTGTAAAATGAGATTAAGGGAACATATACGAGCAACTAACGATTTGGTGCAGGAATTAAACAGATCTATAGGTCACTGAAAACGTAACGATACCATATTTTTTTTGTTTAAGCAAAAAATTTATGATATATAACGTTTACCTTCTGTAAAATTTGGTTCCCCTCTTCGCCTAATATCTGTTCTGCTTCGTTAATTTCTGTCAGTAGCTTGTTTATCGCCTCTGAAAAACTAGATGAGTTCATTTTCAGATCCGTGTCCAACTGCTCGGCAATAACCTGAAAATAAAACATTTGTATTGCAGATTAGATCAAATTACTAGAAACATTTCTATGAATACAAAAAAATAGGCATTTTTACACTAAAAAATTGTTACACTCGTATAATATTGACATTTTTGTAAGCACTAGATTTTTAATAGAGAAATAAATTATTAAATATTATTATTAATCAAAACCTCATCCCGAAAATCAGTTTTTTTAATACTTACAATAACTTCACTTGCCATCTCCTTCATGGGAATCAATAATTTCTCATCGTAGGTATTTATATGTAGAATACTAAGTTGCACCTCATTCCTCACATCGTTTAATGACAGATCATCACTAATGTTAGTTACTAGGTCTTCTAATTTCTTTGATATTTCATTAAGGCTTAAATTGGTAAAGTTTTGCTCCAACTGTAAATAGTAAATTTGAGGAATTATACTTGGTAATTTTTTGAGGAAAAATGATGATTATAATTGTTGACGTTTGTTTCAAGGAAAGCATAGAATACAAACAGCAATTAGATTTCATTATTTATAGGTTTTGTCTTTAAGAGAAAAAAAAATTAAGAAATTACTACTCACCTCGGATTTAAACTGATCGAAATTAATGCTGGGATTGAAGTTCTTCAAATCCTCAAGAATGGCCTTGTTGGTGGAATTTAAAATGGTAAAATCTTTTGAGAAGACGTCATTCAACCGATCATTCATATTTTCTAATATGCTCGAGATGTTAAACTGCTGGTGAATAGTATTTATATCGAAAAATTTCTCCAACTTGAAAACGTCATAAACACTTTTATTTTGATAGCAATCCATCAGAACTCCTTTGGTGGTTACCGTTGTATCCTGCGAAGACTGGGCAATGTATTCATCGACGACATTTATGATGGTGGAGTTTTCAGGGTTCCTTAAAGGATAGCAAACCACCCTATCTGACGCCACGCCGAGCACAAAAGTGACTATGGTTATTAGAGCGACTAATATACCAGAAATGAACATCAACATCACGGCACTAGAAATGAAATACAAATACTTTATTGGCATATCCAAAGGGTTCGTACTAATAATGCAATGATTCCCTACTCTTATGATTTTTATTTATTTATTTGTTGAAGGAATTACAGGACAAACCCAAATTCTGTATTCACAAATATATCAAAAAATTATTTAAATATTTATGCTAATTATAAATATTGTTTCAAATGAATTACAACTGACAAAAAAGAAAAAAGAAATAAGATAAGAAAAAAGAATCAGTATACACTTCTAGAGAAATAAAAGTTTATTATTAAAGATTAAAGATTTATTATGATTATGATTATGAATCTAATAACCACCAATTACTATGATTAATAAAAAATCTTACAATCTCCCCCATTTGAAAGAATTAAACAAGAGTTAACGATCTATTTAAGAAACGCTGCACAATTTATTTTTAACTTACCATATTAGAAACTGACTACCAGCACCCTTATTGCAACAATTATCACTATATCCATCAGGCCTCTTGCCACAGATGCCGCATATGAGCCCAAGGGCGATACAAATAGTTACTAGGAGCAAGACGCAACTAATCGCTATGCCCCCATAGTACCTGTATTGTCCATAGTTCTGAATGTACTTATTTGTTTCACGAATTATGGGGTCTGCATGTTTGTCCAAATCCCTTTGGATGTCTGAGACGATACTTGTTATATTGTACAAATTCTGTTCTATAATGTGACCTGAAAAAAAATCTTTTTTAACAAAAAATTAAATTTTTTTTTTTAATTTGTTTTGTAACTCAATTGCCATTTATTTCAATTTTAAAAATCATTGGAAAATGACAGATTAATAAAAAAAATGTTCGGCAAATATACAGGAATTGGAGACTGCTTCCTGCCACCAAATTTCAAATTATTACTTTAAAAACTGTAGGAATAAGTGGGACACTTTCAAAAATGTAAAAAAATAAGAAACGAACCTGCATCATTAACCTTCGTAACTGCACTGTTCAAAGTATCATCCAATTTGTCTTTTATTTCCACCTCGATGTTATCTAATGTTTTCTGGCCCTCCTGAGCCGCTTCAAGTAAACTGGGTATATTCAGGTCGTTGATTCTATTTATTGTTGGGGTAACGTCAGGAAGCTAAAATATTACCAACAGAAGATTATACAGGGTGATTCACGAGGAAAGGGACAATGAAAAAATTCACATTGTGTACGTGCTTTTTAAATTCTAATACTGAATTATGAAACTACATACAAAAGTGATCGAAAACATGTACTTTGTTGTTTTGCCACACTTTGGGCGAATTTTAAATAAACGATCAATTTTCGCCAAAATCGGAGGTCTGCACAAAATAAATTTATAAAATTACATTTTTCTCTCTTATTCAAACTAAAATATTTGTTATACAAAATTTTGTGAAATTCATGCATGATTAATATGAAATAAATAATCAAAAATAAATAATTTCAACATCATATTAAGTAATTTTTATTTCTGAGGTTTCTGTGAAAAAAATCAGTCTGTATACATTTTTCTCAAATTCTGATAATAAATTGTGGAACTACATTTAAAAATTAACGAAATTATTTATTTTTATCACAATACATCAATAAACAGAACAACAAATTCACAGAACATATAAGCACCCTGTATACGTTCCAAGTTTTTCATATTCTTTACAAAAATACACTAATTTAAATTAGTTACAAGAACTATAATCTAACATGTTGGTCCTAAAATTTTTCCGAAGCTGGTGATTTGTGAAAGAGATTTCGGGTGCTCTTACGCGTTTGTATATTTTCAATTCATGACGTTCTAAGTGTTCTAACCGTACTGCCATGGGCATTTTCTGAGGCGCCTACTATTAACTTCAGTAGCACCCACAAAAAAATCACTGGCCGAAAAGATCTGCGACACAGATCATGATGTAAGTCAAACGGAGTCAAATCTACTAACGATATGGATTTCAGTAGTATGCATAATTTGCCACGTGACGTCACCGATACAGAGCCACGCCTCCTGCCTAGCATGTCGATCGAAACAAGAATCCGGACGCATGCAGATTAAACAAGACATCAGAAGTGATTCATAAAATTCATATTGACCACATCTTAGTATTGAAATACGGGACTTAAGCCTTATTTTAAGACGTAATTGGCGAGACTAAATTACGAAGTTTTGTGTGCAAAAAATTGTGACTCTTTACAGATGGGATTTTTTTTTTTAAATATTTGCAAACCAATTATTTGTAAATTTGAAAAGCAATTTTTTCCCAATAAAACTTCTTTATTTAGTCACGCATCACAGTACGGTCAGGTTTCAATGGTTCAATATCAAGAACCACCACTGCTAACCCTATTATATATAGAGGTATGAAATTATCTACGTTTATACAGGCAATAAACAGTTTCTAATAAATTAGGAGACTTACCCTTGGAAAATATCGATCAACGTACTGCATGTAAAAAAATAACATAATTTAAGTGACCGTGTAAGTATTAAATAAAAAGCAAGTGATGCTTGAATTAATGGAGTGGCGGTTAACATCAGACGAATATCATTCTTAATTGAGGCTAGATTATTATTATTATTATTATTATTAAAGTGACTTCACGAGATATTAAAATAAAAGACGACTAGGGTAATAAAGTCAGAATAGATTGAGATATTCGCTTTTATAATTCTTTACAACCTTTGCCCTATAGAAAATGTTTAAATGGAAGATGTTCAGATGAAATTGATATAAAACGCTCACCTTATTAAAGTCAATGTTAGTTTGAAGCTGGCTAATATTATTTTGGATGCTCATACAATCCTTGGTGGGGCACTTCCGTAAAGTATTGAGTAGGTCCTTTTTTACTTTTCGCATTGCTAAAAAAGATTATAAAATTATACCACGCATAAATAGCAGTCAAAAAGAATACTCACCGTCGTTTAATTGAGAGGCTGAAGCACGCAAACTATTTGTATCTCTTTTTAGCGTTTCCAGGGACTTTTCCACTTTGGGCATATTGTCCACAAATGCGTATAAATCCATCATGGCTGTAGCATTAGTCCAAATTTTTAGTTGCTGCATCACATATTCGCTACTTTCTAAAAGCAAACGTAAGTTGGTTGATAAAATATGGAAACACAAAAACAGACAAATTCAAATTACAAAACAGTGACCATTGAAGAAAAAAATGCTGAAACAACTCACACAAACAGTACAACTTTGAAAACTGTACTTACTATTCATAGTGCTGTTGAAGAGGCTTGAAAATTCTTGATAATTTTTAACCAACAAATGATTGGCCTGGTTCTTAGTACTTTCTAGGTAGGTGTTGGCGTCCTTTTTACTATTTTGCAGGTTTTCAGGAAGCTTGTCTATGCCTTCTTGTAACTGTTGGTTGCTTGCGAATGCACATACCACACAAAACCTAAAAAACAAAGCAGTTACGGTAATAACTACCACTTAGTATTCGACGTTTAACATCAATTCCAACTTACAATAATCCAGTTCCTAGGATAATGAGCAGCGTCCCTTGCAGGATCTTCTTGCAGAGGTCCTGCTTTTTGTCACAAGGCTGAGATCTGGCACCACAGTTTCCACAGCACCGGCAACAACAAAAGCAAAATCCACAGAGAGGTATAAAAATGGCCAGAACGGCCAAAATTACCGCCATCGCTATAAGGCCCCAGTAGGTCTTAAGGATTTCCGTTACTTCCGCCTTGCCAATCTGAGGGTTTCCATCTTTGAACGTTATTAAACCTGGAACAAAAACATAAGTCATTTGTAACTTATATCCCTGATTCTCTTAAATCCTTAAAATCCACACCAAGTACACTTTGTCACTGACAATAATAATTACTCGTCAGTTCGATAAGTGACTTAATAACTTTTAATGGTTATTGGACATTTAGCCTCAGATCAATAAAATTATATTTTTTAGCAGGTATTAGCTTGGACAATTGACATGCCATCTTTTAAGACCAATTTATAAAGTGGCATTTCAGGTTAACTATAAAAGTGATTCAATAAATGGAATAAATGGATAGCGCAACCAAACGTCTTCGAATTGATACTAGGTAATGAAGTCAAATTTCTCGTTAGGCATAAGTAAAATTCACACTTTTAAGGGATGTTTTTATTTTTTCGAGGAGGTTTAAATTTATCGTTGAAATACCACAATTGAAAGTGAAGGTTACAATGCTGTGTGATGAACTCTGATTGTTATCAGAGTGTAAAATAAATATTATATGGAAAATATAATTTGCAATAAAATATTTTATCCATTTTCCAGAACATGGAATATACAGGATGCAGTATTCATTTTAAGACATATACAGGGTGTTATTGAACAAGTACGGAATAAATTAATTGAATATCTGAAGAATAAAAAACAAGTTAAAAATCCGAATTATTGTATTTGTTTGAGAACCACTTGTAAAAGATTGCTAGCTGCCAACTAAAACTGTCTAGCTTCGCCATAAATTAATACCCATCATATTTCAGCTTTCAGCCATGACCTTCTTCGTTGCGTCTCAATACTGGAATTAGGCAGGTTATTAGCACAGCAGCTATGTTATTAGTCAGTTTACCTTTTACATACATTACTTCAGTTGTCACAAGGTGTCGCTACAGTACGCCGTGTTCCTCGGTCATTGCTATACCAGTGACTATCAAACGTTTTATTGTGATTTTATTTAAAGAAATTAAATGAATCAAATTATCACTTTTGATTAGAATAAATTCGCCATTAGGTGTATTTGACTACGAATTTGCATGTGTGAAATTTTTATCCCCGCTCAGATTTGCGGCGTTGTAAAATCTGATTGTCCACGCTTTAATATAAAAATAATCTGCAACGAAGATATACGTTCTCCACTAAACTATAAAAATAAAAATGTTAACTGCATAAACGAAAGTAAACTGCGTAACACGTTTGCACCTCCTTCACGTACCTTCACAAGTGTTTTAAAATTAGTCCAAATTTTATGGCCGATTTTAATACCGATAAAACGTGATCGTAAATTGTGTTTATACTTTGCCGACCACCAATTCGTTCGCTGGGCCCAGGGCGTTGGTTGCTAATTTCGTAGGTATGTTCGACTTCAGTTTTGTAAGACACATAAAAAACCGGCGGTTTGTTTGATGCCCATAAAAACTTCAAACAAGCCGGCTCTTTTATGTGCTGTATAGATATGACACACTTTACTTCTCTTTGTAGCCACCTCTATGTACAACAGGGTCGTTCCTCATATTATTGACACCCAATCGAATAACTGCTGTAAGTGGAGCGTCAATATATGAGGAATGGTCAATGTATACGGATACAAATTTAATTTGCTATTCTTTTATAAATTCATTTATTTTGTCAAACAAAAATTTTACGCTTTACTTTTGGAACGCACTGTATAATAATTTCCTCGATAACTGTCGATTCTTATTCAATACAGTACAAGCTGTGGATGTGGGTTTCTTGTGCCCGCCTCTCATGACTTCTCGCTTGCAAAAGTGGGTTAAGTGCGGCATACAAATGATTCGGCATCGAACTGTAGTTTTCGTTGGCAAATCGCCCGTTATATTTCCTAATCGGCCGTCTTCAAACTAATTGCTTAACAGAATCGCGTAATTCACCAAACAATAAATGTAACATGCAGAGAAATTGCTTAGTCACAAACAGGATTATAAATGCAATTCGTTAAATAACTGTCATGTACAGGGTCATGCCTCATATACTGACACCCCCACTTACAGCAGTTATTTGACGAGTTATTAAAAAATTGTAAAGACAGAAAATTTATGTTTTACTCTATATTTTTGGAATTCGTTGGCAGAAAAAACAAATGAACTTCGGAAATGGAATATTTCTGCATGAAGGTTATGCAGAAATATTAGAATTTCCGATGTTCATTTGTTTTTTCTGCCAACGAATTCCAAAAATATAGCGTAAAGCATACTATAAAACTGATTAATACAATCATTCGACAGGCATTTTCATGGAATTATTAACAATAACCGAGTGTAATTTATGTGATAAAAGATCACAAGGTGCCGTGCAGCATAGGTGCAAACTGGTAATAAAGATTACGCACACATTGTCGTACAAAGAATATTATATCTGAAAATATCGTAAAGATAAGGACAATGACTAATACAATTATTAATATTTTTTTAGGTTTTATTTTGACTCGATAACGCTGCATTATCTCAAACTAGATATCAAACTGTACTTCAATTTATTTGGTTTTGCTTGCGATTAGGAAATACATGCTTCACAGACGGAAAAAGATAAAAAATTTATATTTATAAAATAAGAATTAAGTATTGAATTAAATAATTACATGAATCATTCCCACATCCGAGGTAAAATATACAAAGCATAAACCAGGAAAAATGCAACATGATGCAGGATACGCATTTCGGAGTTGTTGGTCCTCGTCAGTGTACGTGCTACTTAAAAGTTGAATTAAAATGCGCCCTTGTTTCCTATTGGTTTAATCTTGATAAATCTTTATTATATTATACTATATACGGGTCTTTCCTTTATTTCGAATCAATCTGTTTTTGCAATAAAAATAATCGAGATTCTCTATTTACTGTGTTCCTTTTGCTTTCCTTTTAGGTGCATGATGCACCAGAATAGAGAAGGGGCATATATCACTTACGTGTAAAAGAGTGAGATAGGCATATTGATTGAGCTGCACCGTTGATTTATATTAAAAATGAGTCACTAATGTTATCGTTATCGATTAAAAATTACTTAAACCAAATTAATCGCCAACTTAACCAGCTATTTTGAAAATTTCAAAACACAAATTTCAGATAAGATTCTTGACAATAATCTAATCTATAGGTACTAGGAATGTTCCAAAACAATAATTATTGTTATTCAACAATTAAAGATCTAATCATTGAGTAAAGGATAACAAACAGTTTTTGTTTTTGCATTATTCGACAACAATAACGTTCTACAGTGTTTTCAACAATTTTTTTGGATTCAACATACTTTATATTTGCATGTTCAGAAATGGAAGATCAATAAAATATATTAGATAGTTTTGTAATTATTGGGCAAATATAAGGCTTGAATAAGGTGTTTATAGACAACAAGTCTCGAATAAAGAGAGGTAGAGTATTTTATAAGAAAGCATGAAAATGTAGGCGGCATTATAGAAATTTGTTTCGTATATATTTCATATATTTTAATAATTTGTTTTTAGACGTTTTGAATTTTATAATTTTTAATCCAATATTCATAATGTATTATAAGATAGTCCAATGAATTTAATAATAGCATGTTTAGAAATGAAACATCAATATAAGTATATCAATTTGGATATATTTGTTATTATTATGCTTGTATAAAGCCTAAACAAAGTAATTTATAAACAAACAGAGACGTAAGGTCCATGTTAAAACTCGTGTCTCCATGTCTCCATTACTATTTCTATCCAATCTTCTCGTACCGTCTACATTATTTGTCGCTGTATTAGAACGTAATATTTATTTAAAACAATAAATTGTGAATAATTATTTATTGCAGTAAACCAATTTTGACGTCCAAATTGCTTGTGAATCTTCCTTCTATCATTAAGAGCAAACGTGAATTAAAAATGATAAAATATTAAAAAAACTGAATTAATTCAAATTAATTTAAGACAGCAATGCAATATATTTTACATAGGTAAGTAAATGATTTTTTTCTGAAGCTCCCATCAAAGACAAAAAAAAAAACTGAAAATATAGAATGATTCCCAATTTTGAGAAGAATAGAACTTGATTTTTTAAATTTACATTGCTTTTTCCTGAAAATCCCTAAATCAAATCTCGAGTTAGTTCTCTCATAGTTATCTAGATGTCGCCACGATACCATGCACAATCACAGAGACTTTATAGGGACAGTGGCGACAAAGGATTGCCAGCATTTTGATTGGTAGTTGGATTCACGTGGTATGTACCGCCATTAAGAGGCTAAAAATGCTAAAATTGTTGAAGCTATCATATTACTGTGTATTCTTGCGCATCTTTAACAATTTACAGTGACTTACTAAACGTATAAAAACTATTTGTGATTAGTGTATTGTGAAAAGAACTATTTAAAGACTTACCTATATAATTTTATATTCTATATTATGTTACCTAACCTCATAGTTGCACACTAAAATATTCTAGACTTTCAATAAATTACACTAATTTACAGTATCATAATACGAGTGTTTCAATAGTCATCTAAAGAAAACCAAGCCAAAATGCTTTTTGTTGGTTGGATTTCTAACCTATAATTAGCAGTCAGTTAATCTACAATATTGAAACTTTATAAATCCACTGTCTGAGAAAGGTTCTAAATGTTACAATGAATCCAAAACTATGAAAATTAAAATGAAAATTGAAAATAAATTTGCAAAACCAAACATTTAAGTTTATGTTAGTCCTGATAAATTTGGCCTCATAATGGCGGGAGGGCGTGGCTTAGGCTCTATTATGGTCTCTGTCCCTATAAAGTCTCTGTATGCACACCGAGTTTCAACTATTTTATTGTAAGTAATAATTGTTTTGATTGATTTTCCAACAGATAATGCCTTCTTACCTTCCATCAAAAAATCCGGAGGCAAAATGAGATCCATAAACTTGGTGGTCAACTTGTAGAGCCCCGCCATCCCCTTGGGGTGGAAGGATGTGCTGCTGACGTACGTCTCGTTCCCCGTGTAATTCGAGTACTTCGGGACGTCGTCCATGAGATCCTGCAGGGCCACATCAAGATTCTTGGCGATCGTATCGATACTATTCGCGAAACCTCCATCGGATACGTTAACGGCGACGAAGAGTATCACACAAGTTACAAGAAAACTAACAACGTTGACTGGATACCTGCTATTTTGCCTCGCCGTGGCGGCCACGTTTGATCTGTGTCGACTCATTCTAAAAGTGCGATCCTGTTTTTAATATTCTCTAGTGTAGTACTGGTTCATTGTTTCTCTTATCTCTTTATCTGTGTATGCGCCGGGGCATAATAGGCTAATCGGACTATCTCATCTGGCTTTAGATTTTCGACTGTGACGACCAAGTATCACCCCTGCCCAAGTTTCGTCTGTGAAGTTGGTTTGGCTGGATCTGAAAAAAAGAACGGTGTTGTATAGCTTAAAAATACTTTTACAATTACAGAATCCTCATTTGTTGTATCGAACCAGTTTTAATCAATACACACCCGTCCGGAAATTGGAGTAATATCAAGGATCAAAGTATTATGATATTTGTTCGTGTCCAATAATAATAAATTAATTAGGTATCACAATAAATCTTTTAAGTAGGTACCTATGTGAACCACCGAGAAGATTAATTGATTATTTTTCCTCGGAAACCTATCTAATGAATGATACCAATTTGTTAATTAGCGTATTCTAATTTATAGGGTCTTTACAAAAAAATCCTGCAACTCTGCTGTTAATAAAATGTCAGAAACAAAATATGAAAATAAATTTTTATCGATCCTACTTCTTCGTTACAAATTAGTTGACTAGCGTTTCGGGATGTATGAAAAGACAAAGTTAATTTCTTTATTAACCAGTTAAAACACTTAATTCCTTAAACGAGGCATTCGTTGAATGCTGTTGAAACATAAAAACCAAGTGAGCGTGTACTGTCCAACGCAACTTCATAGTATTTTAAAACGATTGTTGTTATAAACAATAACATAAATGAATGACTAATTATTGTAGCTGTTAATTTACAAATATTTTTTACTATACAGTGTGATGAACCAATTTGAACCCGTCCGTTTCGTTTTCAACGCTTCACCCTGTATTTCAGCACACAAAAGCAGACGTGTGCCACATTTCTAATTTTCGATAATTAAAAGAAAAAAAAATCGTTGATCGCAATGAGCAGATTTTTAATTAAGGGACTTTTATAATTTCCCATACAATTTGAAAAAAATATTATACAGGGTAATTTTCTCTAAAGAAATACAAAAACTTGAATTAAAAAAGTACAGCCCTGAAATTTTTAAATATTAAAAACGGCATTATATCAACTGCGATAAGCACACAAATTGTATAAAATTTGAACAAATTGTGATAAATAGTAAGGAAGTTCTGGCCAAAAGAAATATTGGCCTTTTAGTAGTTTATCACCCTGTATCTCAGTAATTAAGCGCAACAGGAAAATTTCAATACCCATTCCGTCGTGAATAGTCAAGGGATCCTCTATCATCCTTGGAAGTATGTACAGGGTTATCCAACGAAAAGGCCCACCCTTATATTTTCTTTATTTTTCGAGTTAGGAAAAAATGTTTCAAATAAAAGTTGTAGTGAATCAAATGACCTCATTTAAAACCCCTGCAAAGAATATACAGGGTGTTCCATAAAAGCGGGACAAACCTAACTTACATTTTTTTAAATGGAACACCCTATATTTTTTTACAAGTTAAGTTTGTACCGCTTTTATGGAACATCCTGTATATTCTTTGCAGGGGTTTTAAATGAGTTCATTTGATTCACTACAACTTTTATTTGAAACATTTTTTCCTAACTCGAAAAATAAAGAAAATATAAGGGTAGGCCTTTTCGTTGGATAACCCTGTACAGTTCGTCATGAAACACCCTGTATAATATGTTGGCATTTGTGCTCGGGTTATTGCCTACCTATTTTAGTATCCACCCCACTATACAGGGTGTTAAGGAAAAGCAGATCAAGCCGTTAGCCACGGATTCTTTGGACGAAAATAATGCAACTTTTATGGAGTGATTTTTTACTTTGGCATGTTCTTATACGGGGTGAAGTTTAAATTTTAAAAATTTTTAAGATTTTACTCAGACTTTTATCTTATGCAGATACACTTTTGTGCAATTTTGGTGAAAAACGTCAAAGAGGAAACGGGGAATAAGATAGTTGTGGTAATCATTAACCCTCCCAACTTTTTCATGCGTACGCCTATGCGGCCTATGGTCTCTAAATATTTATTTTTAGATTAAATACTTATTTCCCATTTCCCTTACTTTTCTTACTCCTATAAAATTAATTTAGGACTTGGTTAACGAGATATTTCAATAAGTATCTCGCCAGGGGTATCTTTTAAGCTAGTTGATAAAATTGTAAGTTTGGTATATTAATGAGTGGAATTCGGAGTACGTAGGTGGCGTGTTTTTTTCTTCAAATTATCAGAACAATTAAGATTCCTTTTATAATTAACTACAATGCAAAAGTTTACTCTTTACTTAGGCAAGGTATTTATGGCTTTAAAGTGACGTCATGACAAGCGAGAATCGCGATTAAATATGACGAGTCGTTTTTTAGGAATAACCGGGTATACGGGGCGTTCCACGTAAAACTACTCAAGTACTCCAAAATTAGTGAGGACCCCAAAATGGACTTCACATTCACCTGATATGACACTGCTTGACTTCTCCTTGCGAGGCTATTGGGAAAATGAAATATGTGAAACATAAATTATGGGTCGATTTACATAATCAAAGAAAGTTAAAACAAAAATTACATTTTGGAGGACCAGGCAAGGATATCTAATGATAGTATTTGCAAAGGAAATTAATTTTTACTGGTTCGGTTCCAATTTTATGCATGCAAAGGTCGCTGACCCTCAACTCTACAATACCACTGAGACCGTATCTTTAAGCACTGGAAGTGGAGACGTGACAAAACTGTTATATTGTACATAATATACTGTTATCAAATGTCTAGAATACTATATTATGTATCTACACTCTACAGAAAGGCGCAATGCGATAACAATGCAATTACAATTCAATCGTTTCAGAAAAGTTTATATTTTAGGCGAATAAAATAAACACGGAAACGAGACTATTTATATCAGAATATGTTGTAATTTTGTGTTTCTTTATTTACTAGGTCGTCAGAGGCGGCTCGTTTAATAGCAGCCAAGAGCGTCCAGGTACCTATTTCATGCAAATTACACACAACATAATTTAAAAGCGCCCGTTAGTACAGTTCGTTTGGAAAAGTGAAATGTTGAGTTGTTTTTTATTTATTTTTTAAGTTAAGAAAAGACTGCGATCCGATGGAGCTTCAAAATATATAAGGATGATCTAATCTGGTGGACACTTTTTCTCATAAGTAAATAAATGTAAACGTCTGTGATTCTGTATTATTCTCAGATGAAACATTTGTATGCATAAATAAAAATATCATGTAAAAAAACTTGCTTTCTACCCGCCCATGGTACAGATCAGAACTTTGAATGTGACGTAAACGCAGCTGATTTCCTCACCGTTGGCCAGTCGATCAATCCTAAATGAAAACGTTGGCGTTATTCATAGGGGAAATAACTTCATATTAGATTACACCACTCATTTGAATTTGCCTTATTTAAAATTTATAGAAGTAGACTGCGCGTCTCGTTAAAAGAATATTTCTCAAAACTTTAATCTGATAGTGAACTGCTTTAGATTCAATGGTTTTTCCAATTATTGTCAGTTAAAACTTCCATGGGCCGCCTCTGTTGATGGAAAACATTTGTACCGCATAATATACGGCACCTATCAAGCGCGTCGAGAAATAATTTATTTTAGTACTTCCTCTCCAGCGTTTTGTTCGTGTTTTTCGATTAAAAAACAAAAAAAAACGTCGAACAGTCCGAACAGATGTAACTGAACGGTAATACGATCACTTAACAAAAGTGTTAAATTGATAATTATGCCGCTTAATCAAATCGTGCATTGTTCCAGGCAGACATGTTACAAATCGTCTGGCCTCGCTTACTTTGATGTAATTCCAATGTTCGCATCAATCATTGCTCTTATCAGTCTTCGTATGTCGAAAACGATTCAGTTTTTATGTCAATTATTGCTCTACATTACACATGAAAAGGCCGACATTTTTATCGTTAGTTGTCGCAATGTCACCCAATCTGAATTTTTAAATTGTTAGGTGGCTTCCAGTTAAAAGAGGCCGCGAACAAGAATCAGTGACGTCACAATAGCCGTCTGTCCATCATAACTTATTTAGAATAACTCCATTATCAATTTATACAGGGTGAGTCATGAGGAACCGTACATACTTCTAAGGATGCCAGAGGATCCATTGGCTATTCACGAATGGGTATAAAAATTTGTTTGTTGCGCTTAATTACTGAGATACAGGGTGATAAACTACTTATGGCCAATATTTCTCTTGGCCAGAACTTCCTTACTATTTATCACAATTTGTTCAAATTTTATACAATTTGTGTACTGATCACAGTTGATATAATGCCGTTTTTAATATTTAAAAATTCCAGGACCGGACTTACGGATGAAGATATCGTGCTGGGGTTCGCATCATTCTTCTCTATCTCCATGGATTTTTTGGAAATTTAGACATAGGCCGAAATGAAAAACGTAAAAACTAAATGTGCCTAGCATCACGTAGTTTGCCTGCTGGTCCCTAAAAGTTTGTAATTTAGGCGCTCTAGTCTAATAAAAATATTATTTTCTACAATTAAAATTAAACCAATCCCGACTGTAAATGAGTTAAATGATTAAATAACATCTAGTCACTTGAAATGTCGTTATGCAACAAATTTGACCCAATTGAGCTCCAACAAAAACCACAATAATCGTTTACATTCACTCGAGATACGAATACCAACTCGGTAGGCGTTATAGAGAAGTCAAGAAACTTCCAAATTTTAAACGAACTTTCTAACCTAACCGATAAAAAGTAATTTAGCCTTAATTAAACTCTGTGGATAAAATGCAATAAAAGTCAATTTGATTTACTCTGAATCGAATAAGACAAAAAAGAAAACTTACTGACGGTTACTTAATAATTAATAATTCGAATAATAATAAAATTGCTTTATAAAATTTACCCAAAATAATTATTGGAGAACTTCGGTTCAGGTAAATATTATTTGTGATGGTTCGCTTACTAGTTGATCAGTTTTGAACTGTAAACATTTATAAAGTAGGCAGTGTGTTGCTTATATGTAAATAATCCAAATCTGAATCAAGCTATGTAACAGGCAGTGTGTTGCTTATATGTAAATAATCCAAATCTGAATCAAGCTATGTAACAGATGAAGACATACGAAGGGAACGAAAAAAATTTGAATCGAAACCGAAATAAAATCCCACTCGGTTTTGCAAAAGCCTGCTATGCTAATAGGCTTGTTCAGCATTTTTTTTTTATTTCATAAATCGAAAGTACAAGTGAAAAATAATGGATCTACAAAAAATCAGAATTTTATTCGCACGTTTAATGCCTTAAAAATTATTACAAATCTCCACCGCGCGAGAGTGGGGGCGTGGCCAGGCGCTACGTCACTATACTCATACCCGGCCGGCGAGCGCGCTCGATTCCATGCTTTTTAGTTTTTACAGGTGTTTTCGGAGTGTTGTTTCGTTGTTTGTGTTGCGTACTGCTTGTTTAATTCAATGAGTGCAAAAAAAAAAGAATATTAAGTATTGTATAGCTCCAGAATGCACAAATACAAGTACAAAATAACAAAAAACATATAAGGAATCTTAATAAAAAATATAATATTGACACAAGAAGTTAAAAATATTTAGACAACAAAGATTACATTAGTTTAAATTATGACATAAAATTATGTAAATTAGAGAATAAGACTATATTTTGTAATAATTATAGAGGTTTTTTTTTGTACTTTCATTTTTATAAATAAAAACTAGGGTACCTAGTCAGTTTTTAAAATGTTTTTCAATATAGTCAACAAGTAAATGTAACTTCTAAAAAACTTTTTTGTATCTATATTAAAAATATTTTTAAATAAAAGGGCTTTTATATGTACTAAAATTAAAATGGACACTACAAGTTAAAGGTAAATGAATTTTGATTTCATTATCAAAATTCATTTACTTTTAAATTGTAGTGTTCAGTTATAGGGTGTCCCAGAAATAAGTGCACAAAAAGAAACCACATATTCCCGAGGTCAAAATAAATCGATTGGACCCAACTTACCTCTATACCAAAATGCTTCCTAAGGGAGCTACAGGCCCCTAAATGTGGGCCCCTGAAGACGGTTTTTATTTATTATCTCCGAAACTGTTCAAGTTAAAGTAATGAAATTTTGCATATCCACTAAACTTTCTAAGCCTAACAAAATGAGGTAAATGTCATCTCAAAATTTTTACCAAGGGTGGGTCAAGCTGTAGGGGTGGTAGGTAAAAATTACCGCAACTTTTTTATTTGTAAATTTTGTTTTTTTTTACTTCAAATTATGAATTGTAAGAGTTTTTCACAAAGGAAATGCCCTCTTGTGCAACTTGGATCGGAGGCATCGTTTTCGAGATAAATTCATTTTAATATTCAAATGCATGCTCTAAAATGAATCAGATCTCCGCATTGCACGTTGCCATGCTCTTCTTAGCTTTTGGTCGCTTGGCAAACAAATAAATAATTTTTCCGGAGCATTTATAGCATCCGGTGATGCCCATATAAGTGGAAAATCTTTAGACAGAAATATTCCAGCCTTTAAAAATTTTGTTGACATATCTTCCGACAATATTTTTAAAATATCGTTTTCTAACTTCAAACCACGCGATATGGCTTCCGTCTGAAATATTTTTATTAAAATAGTCCATAATCATAAACATGTCAACTTCAGGGTAGATTACCAGAATCAGCTTTACTAAATCCAACTTCAATTGAATACATTTTACCAAAATATTAAAAACACAACAAACAATGAAACAACAAAGCACGTTTTATCGGAACGGCTGTAGATCTCCGGGTCTAGTAGCGGCAAGTTGCGTATAGTGACGTCACGAGCAGACGCACTGTTTTGTGACTATTACAAATTTCAATCTCTTATATTTCGAAAACGGAAACAGTTAATAACATGAAATTTTAAGGGCATAATAAGAATATCGAGTACTATACAAAAACGTATAAAAACCATATAAAACGAATTTCACGGAACAAGCCTATTAGCATGAAGCAACAAGCCTATACTATCAATAAAATTGAAAGTTGAAAGTCTTAGTTCATCCCCAGAACTAGTAACTTACGCAAAACAAATGCATATCGATTTGGAACAATAAAACATCTCCCTACTTCGTCGGTGTTTCGCATTTACCCCGTTTCCGTTATTCCATTTAGCACGTATGCCGGAAGTGCTTCGACGGTACGCAGATACATGTTGTGCGGTCCCCGGATAGAAAAAACGCTCTAACCTATTGAGTAACTGCCAGTTTTATCAATCATCACATGCACAGGGGACAATACTTTCTTACTCTATGCAGTGGTTGGTCTTATCAAATGTACGGCGTCATAGATTTATAAAGAAATAGTTATGTAGGTAAGTACAGGGTTATCCAACGAAAAGGTCCACCCTTATATTTTCTTTATTTTTCGAATTAGGAAAAAATGTTTCAAATAAAAGTTGTAGTGAATCAAATGAACTCATTTAAAACCCCTGCAAAGAATATACAGGGTGTTCCATAAAAGCGGGACAGACCTAACTTACATTTTTTTAAATGGAACACCCTATATTTTTTTACATTTTTTAAATCTGTGTTTTTTTGTGATTTCAAATATATGTATATACTTATATGTTGTACTTTATCTTTTACTGTTTTTTATTTATTGCAAATTTCGTGAACAATATTATTTATACCACCAGCATCTGCATGCGTATCAATCAGGTTAGCCATGGATGAAAAGTTTGCTTTTTGAATTTATTCAATTATTCTGTAAGGCATAAGTGTCAAATTAATTGTTTTTCATCCATGGCTAATCTCGAGGCTAATCTGATTGATACGCATGCAGATATGCTGGTAGTATAAATAATATTGTTCACGAAATTTGCAATAAATAAAAAACAGTAAAAGATAAGATACAACATAATATACAATACCTATGTGCTTGAAATCACGAAAAAACACAGATTTGAAAAATGTAAAAAAATATAGGGTGTTCCATTTAAAAAAATGTAAGTTAGGTTTGTCCCGCTTTTATGGAACACCCTGTATATTCTTTGCAGGGGTTTTAAATGAGTTCATTTGATTCACTACAACTTTTATTTGAAACATTTTTTTCTAACTCGAAAAATAAAGAAAATATAAGGGTGGGCCTTTTCGTCGGATAACCCTGTACAACAGGAAGTGGTAGTGCTACGCATTCTCTAGCTGGTAAAACCGAATTGAAATTCCGTTTGTAGTTTGAAGAACCTTATCATAACTTTTTTGTTTTCATAGTATTACCGATCGATACTGGCGCTATTCCACGAGTAATTTGGCATAGTCTAGATTTACGAGCTCTCCTCCAGTGTTGGAAACCAGAAACGTTGAAAATAATTTTTGCTGCTCGGGTCTTCTGAACACGATTTTTTTTCTTCGGAGGCGAATGATTTTTCCAATCAAAAATATCCTCGAAAATATCCTTGTTGAATTTTACTAACATTTTCTATGTCACACATATTTTATGCATAAACGCATGTTTCACCAGAAAAACTAATAAAGACTAGTATTTTTTTTAATTTATTTTTGCTTACTTTACTAAATAAGTTCTCCTGTTCTGTTTCAGATAATAAACATATATCACATTCTTAGTCGTAGGAATAAATAATTCAGGTATTCCGATATCAGATAATGATTGATCAGTTATTGAAATTTTAAGTACAATAGGAGTAAACACATGATTTCTTGGAATTAATAATTAATAAATTGATGATCAATGCAAGCCCCACACACTTAAAGCCTCGTGTCTGTCTATCTGAAAATTAAAATGTATAAAACCATTCAATTAGAAATCTGCTCAAAAAAATATAGTAGATACATCTCGAGATACATATATAAATACTGAATACTACTCGGAATACTAGGTATATTAAAAATTCCACAAAAACCTTTATTAAGATTAATTTTTAATCTCACTTATATAAACAAGAAATCGGTTTCAAATTTGATCAACCCTGTACATCTTTTAAACTGTTACTTCTGCATTATATACAGGGTGTTAAGAAAAAGTAGGTCAAGCCGTTAACCACAGATTCTTTGGACGAAAATAATGCGACTTTTTTATATTGACACGTAGTTTACCTTATACAGGGCGTTAAAGTTTAAATTTTGAAAATTATTTTTACCTATTAATAACTCAGTTCTCTACATGAAATTTTATTGGAATATCTCGTTAATAAAGTCCTAAATTAAAATTTTATAAGAGTAAGAAAAGTTAGAGAAATAAGTAGTTATTTAATCCAAAAATAAATATTTAGAGACCATAGGCGTACACATGGAAAAGTTGGGGAGGTTAATGGGTACCACAACCCCCCTTTTCCACGTTTGCGCTTCGACTTTTTTTAACCAAAATTACACAAAAAGTGCATCTGCGTATACAAGTTTGTGCAAAATTTCAGGTGAAAATCTTAAAAAATTAAGTACCGAGTTATTAATAAGAATAATTTTCAAAATTTAAACTTTAACACCCTGTATAAGGAAAACTACGTGCCAAAATAAAAAATCACACTATAAAAGTCACGGCTACTTTTTCTTAACACCCTGTGTTATCACTCGGAATTTATTTAACACAGCTTATTATGAACGCACTTATTTTTTTATAATATTGTAAATAAATTTGTTTTTTTAAATTGCATGTTTATTTGACATAAGTAACGAAAGTTCTGTACAGGGTCATACCTCATATAATGACATCCCACTTAACAGCAGTTATATGATGAGTTATTAAAAAAATGTAAAATGTAAAGAGAAAGATTTAAATATTTGTCCTCTATATTTTTAGAATTCGTTACCAGAAAAAACAAATGAACATCGAAAATGTAATATTTCTGCATAATCTTCATTTTTTCAAATGAAACACCCTGTATGTATATGGATCCACGTGTTTAAAGATCACATTTCTCTGATTCCAAGTAGTGAATAATAGTAGTTAAAAGTAGTAACTAGTATAAAAGGTAGAAAAACAATATTTTTTAAAAAAGAGATTTTCTCTATACCGAACCGAACTCGGATAATAAAGGAAACCATCGGCGCATCCGCCACAAACAGGATTTAGATTTTCTTTTGACATATTTATCTTACTGATATGAAAAGGGCGGAAGTTGGTAAATTGTAAAAAGGGATAAACGATCGGAATCAGGTGTCGTTCCGGGTGAAAAACGATCGAGTGTCTCGCAAGAAATTTCGTACAGTTATACGCTGGATGGATATCTTAACGCCTCGTTGATTATGAGCTCGTAAAAAATAGATTTTATTTTAGGCCTTCTATATTTATAAGACCCAACATGGAGCAACCTAATTAAACTTTGGATCATTAATGTCCTTCACTTGGGTGTTAAACCGACACAACTTTGTTCTTGTTAACTAACTGATAATGATTATAATTTTATTATTACTTAAAGTACACTCTGTATAATTTCCATGACAATTATGGAATTTTCGGAAAGGGCAAGCAATGGGCTTTCCAACTGTGAAAAAATATATAGGGCGTTCCATTTGAAATAACCGAGCCCTGTCCCCGAAAATACGCTACGCATTTCCGGTTAAACCGGAAGTGAGCAAAAAAAAGACGGATACTCAGGAAAAAAACTTATCAAAATTGGAAGACTGGCGAAAAACGCATTTCATTATCTCGACTAGTTCAAAAAGTTATATAGGTAGGTTGAAAAAGGGTCAAAATATAATGAGGCACCCGGTATCTATACACACCTTTTCTTTTATATTTGCGATTAAATAAGCATACACACCGGGTTTTTTGTACTTTGGTTATGATGAGTAATGACTTATAGCCTATTCGCTATGTGCAGAGTATAGGGTGGGGGTAATGAAATCGATGGCAGTGCTCGCAGTGGACAAAAATTGCAATAAAGTAGGCTGTCAGTAGTGTCAGTAGTAGTGGTCACAATGTCTTTACAAAACTCATTTTGTAAACAAATTTGAAAATGGACCACTGCCGTGTTGTAAATTGCAAAAATATTGGAAGGAATTGTAAATGCAAATTTTATCGATTCCTTACGGCGGGGCTCGGAAATTAAAACAACGCAACAAATGATAACTGCAGTGAAAAGAAAAAAGCAAGCATCAGGCAACAAATCCGACGAAAAAGCCAGTTCCAGTTACAAAACGACGACTTTTTCCTCCATCTACCATTCCAAAATATACAATGAATCTGCTGTTATATCTTGGTACAGACGTTTTATGAAACAGAGAGGAAAGAAAGTTAGGGAAGAACCATTCAACACCAACAACCAACCAACCAAGCATCCATCCATCTACAACACCAAATGAAGAAACAAGTCAAATAATAAGGGGCAAGTTGCTTTATTCACCGGTTGCTCCATCAGATGTGTTTTATCTCATTCTATGTCCGAGGTTAGAATGTGATAGAACACATCTGATGGATCAACCGGTGAATAAAGCAACTCGCCCTAATAGTACCTACTTTAAAAACTGATCAGGAATGTCAAGTTTGTAATTTTCAAAAATAGAAAATCCTTTCAATCGAGTTTTATGTTGAAAAGTGATGTTGTTTGTGAGTTACACTCTCGAATCCGGTTTTTATAACTATTGTTGTAAATTATACTAGTTAACCATTTATTGTTGTGTTGGTATTGGAGATTGGCAGTGAACGTCAAACTGACCATGGCAGCAGGGTTCAAGCGGGCTTTGGTTGAACTTTAAAAAAAGAGGATCGTGTCGTCGTGGTTACAGGGGAAATGTTTTTTGGGGGTGGTGATTTATTATCGAAAGAGAAAGATATGTTATTTTTGGAATACTGTTTGAAATGTTAATGTACTTAATGGAATAGGTATAGAGTTATATTGTTAATGTTTGTATTATTCACTACTCAGCAATCCACGTAAGGCAAATCTTGACAAATAAAATTCACCTAGCAGTTACTTTATATTGCTAACACTATGCTCATTTTGGTCTAAAAGTGATATAAGAAAATTTTATTAATTTATTATTAGTGGTACAGCAACAACATGTTTGTCAGACTTTATTAAAAGCATTTATATAGCTTTATTTTTCTTGTTTTATATCAAAATTATAAGTACTTAAATATAATCTAATACGTCTTAACCAAAATATACATTTTAAATGAATTTTACATGCCCTTTTTTCATTTTACTGAAAGAAAACGCTTGTTACGGATCTTTGGCCGCACAAATTGATGCAGCGCAATGGAATTAAATGTAATTTACATGCAATTTTAATTTTCCAATTTTATCTCACTGTTTTGACAGACACATCACAGCCCACAAAGTTGTGAACGCTACGCGGCGCTGATATCGCGCACATAGCGAATAGGTAATACCGACTACCTACCTAATTCTAGTGGTTTTTGTTTATTTTATCTTCGGTTCTTAACGTTTGACCTCGCGTTTGACAACCTAATCCTAAAAGTACCTACTTAACCACTTAACCCCTCATATTCATCCCCGAGAGACTGCAACAAAAAAAAAAAAAAGAGAAAATATCAGTCTACCATTGTTGGCCTTTAGATAAAATTGTTCACCTCGATAACCGAGAAAAAACATTATAATGTACAAGGTAGATATCCTAAAAATTATTTTATCTACATATACGAGTACAATGGGCGTCCTCAAATAAATTTTATTGCAATTTTTCAATCATCCATGTATCAAAGGTACCTACAATAAAAATCTTTATTTAAGTAACAACTCGGTATTTTTTTTCCAATAAAAGCGCCAAGACATTTCTAAAAAAATTTGCTCTGCCCCCTCCAGGAAATTTTGGAGGCGACGCCCTTGGTACTTACTAAAGGAATGGTTACATTGTATGGTCAAAACTGTCAAAGGCGGTTTTGTTTATACGTATGCCAGCAGCTAGATCATAATGATGATATTGAAATATTTGCATTTTTAAGAAGCCTGATTAATCATTGACCACCTTAATTTATGATATTTACACACAAGAGATCTTTTTGGTCTATCTGGTTCGCTTATCTCTTGTTCTATTTTTACCAAAATACATAGGTATTCGCGAGCAAACATGGTTCGGCAGGTCTAATGATTAACTAAATATCACACAATAACAAATCTTGGTTATTTTTGAGACGATAATAATCTCGATAATAATAATTGACATAAATAGGCCGGGGTACTCTTAAAAAATCAAAACAACTGCATGTCGGTATAACCACAGAGTAAGTATAACTGTCAACCCACAGAACTAGGACGCACAATCAAATTATTTAAGGAAGAATTAATTTTTATATTTAATAATTAAATTCAGTGCCCAGTGGGCTCATACACAATGCCAATAATTAAAATGTACAAAGAGTAGGTAGGACCTAACTGTTGTTTAAAATATACGTATACTACACATGGAAAATCGATAACTGTCCCAAGTTTCAGTATGAACTTGTATGGACTCGTTTATTTCTTTCAGTGCATAACACAAAGGGTATTAAAATAGACGTCACTCATTGCAGGAACGCCTGTTGGTACTAATTACGCTGTAATGACATTTGGTCATTTGAAAAGGTTAATGATGAAATTGAACGTTTCCTCCTAAGATAAATCTATCTTAAACGTTCTTTGTGCTTACACTGGATTGCGTACACAAATCTGAATGAAAGTAGACTTGATTTGAAGGCTGAATTGATAATTCCACAAAATTAAGATGAAAAATACTTGATGACTTACCGTCTAGGCTTTCCAAGTAGACTTAAGAACGAAACTGTACACTTAACTGTCACGTACTTTGAAAGTAAAATGTTTCGCGATACATACACTAAACAGGGATACTTTGGGGAGCAAATGCACTTTTTCCAAACACCGAAATTGATTCTTGTAGGTGGGACGATTTTGCAATAGTGTATTGTTTATTCTAGGCGAACAAAGCACGTACAACGTGCGTCCGTCCTCCTCTGAGATCACCCACGAACTGGACTCGGGAAAACAAAAAATAGACGACTCGACAATCGCCGGTCATGCGCGTTGCCGATAACCTTGATGCGCGTCTTGTTGCCATATCTCCAGCTTTTCCTGATATCTTATGAAAAATATTTTATGAACAGTATGGAATAACCAACGAGCTAAAGAGCAAAATATTTACTCTTTGGAACCAAGGTTTGTGGAATAACTACCCTTTTAATCATTTCATTTTAATTTAAGAGATGAACATTTACAACAGTCGTTCTTACCGTTTGGTAACTTACAGGGACAGTAGCGACAAAGGGTTGTCAGCATTTTGATTGGTGGTATGCCGCCATTAAGAGGCTTGATGCTGAAATTGTTAAGCTGTCATATTATACTATGTATACTTGTGAATACTTAAATAAAACAATTTATTGTGGCTTATTAAACATAAAAACTATTTGTGATTAGAGTATTGTGAAAAGAATTAGTTAAAGGCTTATTTAATAATTTTATATTGTACTTACCTATATTGTATTCATAAGGTAAGTCTGTTTAGTTTATTTCTCGTCATACTTCATTCATTGTTAGCCATTCGGCTGTTTACTCATTTATTATTTAACTGAAAAGGTCTAGGAAAAAGCTGTTACAAAAAAACGGGCTATTAGTGTGACGTCAAAGTCGCCACTGTATCCAAACAAAATTTAAGGTAACAAAGATTTAAATATTTTATAAAAGGAGATACCTAGCGTTGATAGTTATATTGCTCGACTTTTGTCAAAACTGCTTTTAATACATTTAAAATTCACAAACGGAAACATCATATATAATATACAAAACAAAGGTAAAATAGTTTTGTTTGGATACAAAAAATGGCCGCTATACGTCATCACTAATACAGCGTATTGTAGAAATATAATTCATTGTATCATTGACTATGTAGTGTGATATCTAAATTTTTTTTCTGCCAAAAATTTTAATGAAATTTACAACTTTACCTGCACCGACATCTATAAATGTATTCCATTTATTTAACAATAAAGATAAACTTAAACTTTATTTTATTTAAAAAATATTTTAACATATTACAAACAATTTATTGTTATAAAAGTATAACATGTTACATAAAATTTTATTTACAATTTTTACATTATCCTGAAAGAGTGGTTTCTTTTTAACCTACTTTATCATTACCATACCTTTTACTTTTTTAACAATTAACGTCAAACTTGAGCGAAAATATTCCAAATGAAAAAATAAATATTTTTTTTGGTTTTTCATTATCGTAAAAAAAATAAATACATAATTCAAAACAAACGAAAAACAGCAATGGCGTATAAAATATTACCACAGCCTGAATTATTAAATGTTTAGATATACTTTGTAGACCAGTTATCTCGGTTCATAAATATCCCAACATTTTCCTTTTTTGCCGATTTCTAGGACTCACCTTTTTAAATTAACATTTGCAACCCACAAAAAACTCTTAGTCGCTTTTATTCTAAATGACAGCTCGGATTTTTCCACAGTTTATAATGATGGGCTTCGGTGTCAATTGGCCTCAATTCGTTTCACTCCACAAACATCACACTTACCTTAATTAAGAAAAAACAAAGTTTATGTACATGTTTGAATTGAAGCTGCATTTATATCGAGTCGAGACTTTAGCATAGTTGTGTGAAATTCAGATTATAATTTGCAACTCGTAAACTTGATATTCGGATATTAAGCATGTCTTTGTTCACAAAATGCTAAGCCAGATGACAAAATCAGATTGTCTTTTAAAAAGTATTATCCGGTGATATCAACTTGTAAATTTAATGCAAACAAAGTTATTTGTGGATATGTAAAATGTTATTTAAAATATATATGTCTCAAGACTTTTTAAAGAAATAAAGTAAATATAATGTTCCCATAGCATTTGGAAAAGATCTGTTGCATAGGAAACCATCACAACGGAAAGTATTGTGAAACGAAATGCCGAGATTTCTGGACCCTTACCCTAGAACGACTTTCAATGATTACCAGACAGTCTTTTCCAGTCTCGAGTTTACATATTGACATTAGCCAAAGCTTAAATGATAGTTCGTACAAAATAAAAATCAGGCATTTCTAAAACAAACATTATTTTTTCCAAACGTTATTGACTTGCTGAACTGTACCGAGACTTGGAAAATGATTATCCAAAGTATGGTAATTATAATGATCAGTTAACTCTCGCTTTGAAATTATTTGTTTGCAATTTTCGCATACAACCAAGTTCTTCTTGTTTTTACCATTGTACACGTTGTAGAGTTCTTGCTGTTTGCTAATATCTGGCAAAAGCACCAACAGTTCTGGAAAAACTTCTTCGAATGTGCTACCTAAAACTTCCTTGCAGTGATCATAGTATTTACTTGTCGGTAAAACTCCGTTACGAAACAGCTCGGAGTAATTCTTAAACTCCTTAATCGCGTCATTGTTGTTCAGAACCGCCATAAACTTCTTGATCAAATTTTGATTCCTAGATTGGAAATTATTCGGCTGACGGTAATTATTGCTAGGCGTTATGGCGTAGCTTTGTCCGCTGCTGGAGGTAAACGTAAGATCATTTGCAACTCCTAATGTAGGGAATGATGCTGGTGTAAAGCCTGGTGGAGGTTTCACGTTAAAGCCTGGCGGAGGTTTAGTCTCGCTCAAAGCTGGAAAATCACTAGAGGTACTAGATGGTTCTCCGGCAGTCATTAAAGTGCCTATTTGAAGCTCGGAACGCTTTTTTACGAGTCCATTTCTGATATTATTTTCATTATTGTTCATACTATCGTTTGAAGTGCTGGTTTTGACCGTTTTGGACTCGTATGTTTTACTAGTTTCGGCTGATTTCTTCGGTTTCAATTCATTTGTTTTGTTATTTTCTGAGACTTTAAAAGACTTGGTTTGTTTACTACTTTCAAGTTCCATATTGGTTTTGTTCTTTTTCTTCTTGTTCTTATTTTTAATTTCGCTATTCTCACTGATCTTAAGATCCTGCAGTTTATTCTCAACCATTGGTTGCTTCTGTTTAGAGCTCAATGGCTTAATCTCGCTCTTTCTATTGTTATTATCCCCGGAACCTGAACTATTACTGCCTCTCAAGCTGGTACTGTTAATGTTGTTCAGATTTACCCAACTGTTTGATACAGGCACGGTAACAGAACTCTTCTTCTTAGCCAAGGTAGGAAACTGATCCATATTACTCGGGGGTAGTTGAGGAGCTGGAGTAACCTTTGAGCTCTTTGGTTCTTGTTGTTTTCTAGATTTTGCTTGCACCCACTGTGGTTGTGCTACGCTGGTGGAGTTTCCGAGGGCAGGGAATGCCTCTGTAGGTCTCTGCTGAGTAGAAGAAGAAGCATTTGTTGTAATATGAGTTGTTATGCTGCCATTTGGTCTGTGGTTTACATGAATCGACACTTTTGGGGCTTTTGCGTCTTGGGAGTTACTACTGCAAGAAAAAATGAAATCAATGAATTAATGTAATTTACCAAAAATTGTTAAGTTAAAATTTCAACATTTTGACAAAAGTTGAAAAGATTCCAAATCAGCAATGTTATATATTTTGGGGAGAGATTAAACCATTATTATTAAAACGTACGATACGTACTTGACGCTTAATCTAACAGTACTACCGCTACCACTACCATTAGGGCCGGAGTTGGATCCTCCCAATTTAGGGAAGTTATCCATCGTATTAGCTAATCCCTGCTGTCCTCTTACTGTTCTCGTTATAGTGACTTCAGGTGCTCTACTTGACCTGGCCGAGGAAGAATTCGTGGTGATTGTAACGGCTGGGGAAGACTTTGTCGAAGATCCACCTAAAATTAATTTTTTTACTATCCATATTTCTCCCTTTAGAGTTGGATACCCAAATTTATTTTATTTGTAAATATACAGCAAATGGTGATAAAATTAATTTTGTTTAAAGGACAATAATTATTTCCTTAGTTTTCTAATGTGTTTCTATTCATATTAAATTAACCAGATTTATAAAGGGCTCTTCTGATTTCTAAAATCGTTTCCTACTGGCAAAGGGTTTATTTATATTCAAGTTTTTATTCCTACTTACCTAAGGAAGGGAAATCTGCCCCGCTAAAGTTAGAGTTTAGCTTTGACGTAAAATTAACAGTGGTAGTGGGCCTCGACTGCAGTGTAATGCTACTGGCGGTGTTGCCCAAAGCGGGAAAGTCTTGAGGAGTTAGAGGGTTAACGAACATTCGACTTGTACCCTCACTTCCACCACCCGGTCCTCCGGGCTCCATATTGTACCCTCCTTGGGATCCTTCATCCTCAAATCTTCAACAGAAAGTGTAATAATTAAACAAAGAAAGTATTACTAGATTATTATTACTTCTACCTTCGATCATTGTATCTTTTGTTTCTTAAATTGTCATTTCTCGGTCTCGGTGCTAACGTGAACTCTAATTCCAGAGTCCTAGCTTGTTTCGTAGCAGATTTACTCATATATCTACTATGTTCTGTTGTTATGTGAGCTAAAAGGATGGAAAATGTAATAGACGAAAAAACATTACAAACATTTCTCTTTAAAAAACGTATAACTAGATAATATATTTGGTTCAAGTTCACTAAACATTCTCACCTTTTAAATCTATATCAGTTCTAAAAACAGCAGTTAAGGGTAAAGCTTTACACTCCCCTTCCTCGCACAAGTAATGTTCATCACGAAAATGCCTCCGCAAATTTTCCATGTCGTTGTAGTATTGATGTTTGCCATCGGCATCGCAAAAGTGACAGAACAAGTGGTTCCTACGTAGATGGCGGAAGAGCTCATCGCTATCCATATAACGTGCATCACAAAACTCGCACAGTGGATGACCTCTACAATAATCAATATTAGTGCACACATACTTAAAGCTTATGGTCATGCATGCTGACCTATGAGAAGTATTATCGGGATCACCCTTCCTCCTGTGATGTCCTAACTCCTGACGAGTATAGCAGCGCCTCTCAAAGCTGAAAATCTTCAGGTTATCAACGCAAATATCACAATAGAACAACTCATGCTCCCTCCTCATGTGGTCTTTCAGCTGCTGAAATGTTTTGAAAGGCCACTTTCGTTCTGACTCCTCGCAGACTTGGCAACGATGTTCAAGAATTTTATTATAGGCTTTTTGAATATCTGAAGTGCAGAAATAAAGACCGAACCTACGATCCTGCAGATTAGACCGCTCAAATTGTGGAAACATAACGGAGAATGGTTCAACTTTCCTGGTGAAAATAATCTGAAAGTAAAAATGATATACTCAAATATATAATGAAACCCATTCATTAGACAAAAAAAATCTCCTTTTATCAAGTTTACTCACAAGTGTCATCTATAATCTAGCCTATAAATAAAAGTTTAGCAGACTATCCTATACATAAGAGCTCTTGTAAGTAAGAGGCAGGAGCTAATGAAATGTATCAATATTTTAATCTTATCATTCGAACCCGAGATTTGAACTACATACGGATTAATTATACTGAAAGTAAGGAGTCAAACATCCTGTATAAAGATTCTATAAGTAGGTGTCTATTAAGGTACGTACATCATATAAGAATTATACAAAATTGCGTGTATCAAATGCCTATGAGTAAGAAATTTTGATGATACTCGGTATAGATAGTCAAAATATATTTGCCTCAGAAAAAAATCTAAACACACAGGTGTTTTCTATAAATATTATATAAGATATATGACCACGAAACATGAATCTAAAAATAGCGTCTGTGACAGTTTTTTTCGAGAAAATCAAAAAATCCTATTCTATTGCATCTACATACGCTTGGTGTACCTTAGGCAAATCTTGTCTGCAGATGGGGCACTCATTTTGGCGACAGAGAACTCTCATTCGGGTAGAACATTCAAAACAGACGGGGTGATCGCACACGCCAATCGAATAAATTTCCACGTTTTTAAAGCAAACGACACATAGATTTTCATTATCACTAGAATTTAGAACCTCTGCAGAAGACATTCCGTCCCTTTTAACGAAATCAACCGTTTGATTAATAAAACTTCAAAAAACACAACCTATATCGCAAATATGGGAAATATGACAGAAAGCAAGGACGTAGTTCGGTATTTTGATTGATCATAGGTGGCGTTGGCCGTTGACAGCTTCCACGTGTTTTAAACATTTCACCAGGGTCGTATAGGGGAAAGTATTTTGCTGGGGGCAAATACCTATATATTTAAACTTAATATTGCGAAACGTGTTGAGGTAAATTATAAATTAGCAATTTTTCTAGTCATTAGTGTTCCTGTTCCAACTACATTGCATAAGTGAGATATTAGATATTAATTATACCTACATCAAATTTATATTATACCCATGGATTTACAATAAAATAGAATAGCCTTTGTTTGAATTTTGAATGAGTGAACACGCAACGTTGTCATTATGTAATAAGATAATTGTTTGGAAATAATATTATTCCCTCATTTCAAGTAACATTAATAATATTTCTGAATAGGATTTTCAAAGTTTTTTTACAACGTCGCATAAGTTAATGACAGATGTTGTTATTTTGTAAGTTGCATATATAAACTACGCGGCAATTGAACTCGAACACCTTGAATTTTGGACAGTTTTTCAAAGTATGTAACTCAAAAACTAATGGATCGATTTTGCTCAAATTTTGACAGGTGTGTAATTGTTCCTTTGGCCTTTTAATTTTCAGTTAGCGATCCATTTTCACCTACTTGCTCCAAGATACAGGGTCAAGAAAAAGTTCGTGTTTTTTTGACAAAATTTTAAGAGACTCCCATTTTGCATCTAGAGAGGTTAGGTAGATATTCGATGTATAGTAAAGAAGAGTACCTTAGTACCTCGGGACGGTTTTGAGTTTTTGTAGATATCATGGCCCACTACAATGATACAGATATTTTTCTGATTTTCGATAAAATTTTTCAGAAACATACACGTCGCAACAAGGGTGACTGTGTGTTACAACGGAGACCCCATATGATTATTTTTCAATTATACCGAGTGTTTATCTGAAAGCATTTACAAGAAAATAATACATTAGTAGTAATTTTCAAAAAAATTAAACGTTAACCATTCAGTCTACCATATTTCAGCTCGTATTTCCATATTTTGACATCTACGATAGATTATTAAAATTCTAACACTCGGTATAATTGAAAAATAATCATATGGGGTCTCCGTTGTAACACACAGTCGCCCTTGTTGCGACGTGTATGTTTCTGAAAAATTTTATCGAAAATCAGAAAAATATCTGTATCATTGTAGTGGGCCATATGATATCTACAAAAACTCAAAACCGTCCCGAGGTACTAAGGTACTCTTCTTTATACTATACATCGAATATCTACCTAACCTCTCTACATGCAAAATGGGAGTCTCTTAAAATTTTGTCAAAAAAAACACGAACTTTTTCTTGACCCTGTATCTTGGAGCAAGTAGGTGAAAATGGATCGCTAACTTAAAATTAAAAGGCCAAAGGAATAACAATTACACACCTGTCAAAATTTAAGCAAAATCGATCTATTAGTTTTTGAGTTACATACTTTGAAAAACTGTCCAAAATTCAAGGTGTTCGAGTTCAATTGCCGCGTAGTTTAGTTGGACAGTGCCGCAAGCAAATATACAAAAGATAAAATTACACTCGTTCTTCAAATTATTTTCTTGTAACATAAAAAAGCATCTTAACGTTACTATATAGTTGTTATAGTATCGCAAATTAATATTGTAATATCACAACTAGTGCAAAACTTATTACATTAATAACTTTTCCAAATTTATTTCTATTTTTACAATCTATAAAAAGCACGATGTCAGTCGTCTTTCTAGTCATAATTCATATTATCTGGATTTTTTAAATTCCCATAATAGGTATCTACAAAAAAATGCCAAAGGATAACCTGATATTAAATTGAAAACTATATTCCCCACGCCATTGGTCTGCACTTAAAAACTCTTTCGGTTTTTTATATTTCGATAATTTGAATGAAGTGGCGAACAAAAACAAATTCGGTATTTTCTTGATTCGGGTTAAACTCACCCTGGTTGGATAATCAGTGCCACCAACACAAGGGTTGTAATTACCGATTTTAAATAAATTTTATCAACATGGTTTTATAAAACAAGAACATTGCATTATGGGCTATTTGTGTAAATAGTAATTATATTCATATTTCGTTTACCTATTATAATCTTTATTTGTGGCATTACACATTTTATCGAGGGATATGTCCGTATTTGAATTACAAAATTTGAAGGTTAACTAAAAAGTAACCAGATTTATAACTAAAATAAAACTAGTTTAGCATCTTTTCATATATGGTCACGTTCGTTGATCGGCATAAGTTAATTAAAATTTTTATCAGTTTTTGTGAGGTAATTACAGTTATACTTAGTTAACATATGCAAAAAACCGATAACTAATTTTTGATTCCACGTTTAAATTACAAAATCAATTCACAAATTCGCACAATGTGTCAAAATATATAGAATTTATACAATATAGGAACCTTATATGAGCAAAAAAACAATTTTTTTTTCTAAACAACTACACGTGGGAATGTCTATATTGCTTTTTAAATTTTATAGGAGTTTTAAACATGGCAGGCCGAAAGAAGAGACCAGGACTGACGATTGTGGTCTCAGACGAAGTAAATCCTCCTGTGTAAGTGTATAACATGTTTATTGCTTATATAACATATTTTATAGAAGATAACTCAACTTTTGGGACAAATTTACTTTTCACGATGTGTTTGTTTCTTGCTGTGCCCAACTGATCGTACATTTAGTGTTTTTCTATTTTTTAAGGCGCCCACCAGCCAATTTGGACACAAGAACTACAATTACTATTGGGGATAAAACCTTCGATGTTGAAGCAGATGATCTCGAACTGATATGCGACTTAGGCAGAGGCGCTTATGGTATTGTCGAAAAAATGCGACACATACCTAGCGGGACAATAATGGCTGTTAAAAGAATTACCGCTACAGTGAACACACAAGAGCAAAAACGGTTATTAATGGACCTGGATATTTCCATGAGAAGTAGTGACTGTCCTTATACCGTTCAGTTTTACGGTGCACTTTTTAGGGAGGGTGACGTATGGATTTGTATGGAAGTTATGGATACTAGCCTTGATAAATTTTATGCTAAAGTATATAAGCATTGTCGCAGAATCCCTGAAAATATGATTGGTAAGTTATTTAAAAGACAGACATAGGTTTTTAGTAAATGTCATTAATCGTCAACGTAATGTACTCATAACTTGAAGGTAATCGTGTTTTGTATCTTGTTAATTATTAGTTTTTCAGTATTTATATATTTTAATCACTAGATTTACAGGGTTACCCATCAAAACTACTGTATATATTGGTATTTAAAGCTACACCTTTACTTTAAATACTCCGCCACTGATTCTTTGAATTCTCCCCTGCGGTAATGATTATTTTAAAATTTTCCAAACGTATATTCTATGTATCGATAATTTGTGATTTGTGTCTAATTTGTTTTCTAGGTAAAATTGCACTGGCTGTGGTTAGTGCCTTACATTATTTGTATTCACGACTTCGAGTTATACACAGAGATGTAAAACCATCGAACATATTAATAAACCGACAGGGGGAAGTGAAAATGTGTGATTTTGGAATCAGTGGATATCTAGTCGATTCTGTGGCAAAAACAATAGACGCAGGATGTAAACCATACATGGCTGTAAGTATTATGTATTGTCATGGGCAAAAGTGCGAAGCATTTAAAAAACTTGGTGGAAATTATTTCGAGAATATGATTTAACTATTACAATTTAACAGGCTATTGACCCCCGCTCCCTCTGACTTAGTAGTTTAAATTTTCTAATTATTAATTTTAAAAGTTTCTTCTTAATTTTGATTTTTATTATAAAAAAATATAGAATATTTATGGTTGCATAGAACAAGCTGAAGTAAATTAAGAATACAGATTTTTTCCCTCGGGAACCTGGGTATTATCTGTTCACTATGAACCTACCTCGGTTATCAAACATATCTACAAAACTGCAGTTTCTTTGAAGTGAATTAAAAAAAAAGAACTTGCCGTGTTGCAGTATTCCTTTAAATGTTTGTCTATTATTTCAACTGAATTCTTACTATTCTACCACTGATTGGTATTTTTTTCCAGCCTGAAAGAATAGATCCGCAGGGCAACCCATCCCAATACGACATTCGTTCAGATGTGTGGAGTTTAGGTATATCTCTTATAGAAATAGCCACCGGAGAATTTCCTTACCCAAAGTGGGGCACTCCGTTCGAACAACTGAAGCAAGTAGTGGCAGACGACCCTCCCAGATTACCCCCTGGCCAATTTTCGCCGGAATTTGAGGACTTCATCTCAAAGTGTCTGCAGAAGAAATATACTGATAGGCTGAACTACAGTCAACTTCTGGAGCATGAGTTTCTAGTGAAACACAAGGAAATGAACACAGATATATCTACTTTTATATCTGAGGTGCTGGACCTGCCAGACAACCCCTGAGATTCATGTACCGTTTCTTAGTTTACATTTAAAATTTTAGTTTTCATTTTATAAAAATGTGGTTTTAATTTCAGCTTCTAGGAGCTCTCTTAAAGAATGCCAGAGATGAAAGTTCTGTTCATTTTATTTCAGATAATTTTAATTTCAGTTTTTAATTATGTTTTATATTGTTCATAATGTTTTAATTTTCGACATGTACGTCACTAAAAGTATATCCTATTAGAAACTTGTTCATAAAGTACAAAATATAAAAGTTCTAAAGAACAAATTAGATTAGAGAAACGATTTCTATCGTCGCAGCGAATATTAGTCAATATTGTAAATACTATGAAAATGATGTGTATTAATTAGAAAACGTATACAGTACCTTAAAGTAAATGACTGCCACTCTTCCATTTATTATTTCCGTAAAGATTCAACCCAGTATTTAATGTATATTTAGGGGTTGGTATCTAACCTCGTAATTATTGTTTCGTCATTAAATGTTTGTAGACAATTCGCTAAATGAATTTTAGATGCTCGCCATCTTTAGGATTTTTCACGGGACTTCTCAACAACCAATTGTTAACGGTAGTTAACCCACAATACAACCAGAAGATTATGCTAAAGCCAACTTTTTGTCATTTTTCTTGCTTTATGATTCTGATCGTTCACAAATTTCGCTAAACAAGTATGTAGTTTTTTTTTCGAATGGATTAACAACATATTACTTTGAAGTAAGAATGTTTTTTTAGCAGAAAATAATCCTAATCCTAATCTTGTCAGAAAAAAATATGACTGCTCAGAAAATATTAAATGTGAAAGGCACAGTTTTGCCGATAACTTCAAAACAATAGGGATTACAATCAAAATTGAGTAATATAGTCTATACATTTCACAATTCAAATTATAGTTTCTTACCCTCAAAATTATTTTACGAAACCAAAAAACAGGAGGCTCGACAGCATATCATTTACTCTAGTTGCTGTTCCTTCTGCTAGACTAGTTTTTTTTAATTTGATTTTTAGTTTAGCCTATGTATATAAAACGAGTAAAACTTAAAACAGGATAGAGTGATAATAAAGGTTACTATAACGCTTTATTCTCAAAAATTCGGTAGAGTCTAGGATCATGAAGCATGGAAATTCTAGAAACATATAGGTTAAAAAGTGGCTGTAAGTTTTGTGTTATTGAGTAATGAATTTACTGTTTTGTTTGGTGCACCTGACAAGGTGTAAAAACAATGTGAACAAATCTCAAAACTGGGAGATATACGAGGTTCCTATATTGGGTTTTATCTTATACAAACTACTTTTCTCCTAGATGTCTTTATTTTTATATTGTACTTTTTAATTTAACATCACAGTATTGAAAACGGGATATTTGTTACGAAAAATCTTGTGCTCCTTTTTTCCTTTTTTGCTCAAAAGTGAACCAATCATTTTAAACATTATTCTCCATACTACCAGAATATATTTTAATAATTTATTTTATCGTCATTATTATTAGTATTGTACTCACTTTTAAAATAAGTTTTAATTAGTCTTAGAAGTAAAAAGATTTTATTTTAATTGTTATACAAAAAAAAATGTGTGATACCTATTAATTAATAAATACAAGTATGTATGATTGGTTTTGTTTTATTGGTAAAAACTACTTTCAGTACTTCATCTTTAAAAACAGTCCAGTCTTATCATCTAAAATAAATAAATTTACTAAATTAATTATTCTTTATGAATAAAACAATAGAAAAATATATCCTTTGCACTCGACTTGTAAAGTAGTCTAGTCAAAACGGAGAGTTCATGCCCAATTTCGTTCCAAAATCTAGTCTGGCTCTCTTTAAAAACCTTTTGTTCACCCTAGAACCAAGTAAAACGGTAAATTAAAAATGGTATAGTCTAATCACGATCGCTTTGCTTTGGTGTTGACTAATAATAATTGAATTAATTTTGGGGACATTTAGGGTAATTCTTTTTCTACTTAGAAGCCATATAAGAGATAAAAAAGTTTTATACGAAAGTTACTAGACTTAGTATTCTTTCCTCATCATATATTGTAATACAGTTTTATTTATACAGAGTGACCCATATTCATATAGCGATCTTATGCCTTTTGAGTAACTGATGAGGACACCGTAGCTGGACCACCCTGTACATGATCTCTCATAAAATACGTCGGAGCTATTTTAAAAAACACTATAGTCTGGTATAATTTGCAAAATTTTGAGGAAGAGCGCATTATATCATTAATTAAATTATTAAACTGTCAACACCCAAGCCCTAGTTGTCATTTTGATGTTATTTTGAATAATTATTTTCCCACTATTATAGTGATTAAAAATAAATAAATAAATAATAAATTTTTATTTGACCAAAAAAAATTTCCACTTGGAGAAATATTACTATGATAATACTGTCCTTTAAAAAGTCAACATTATGAAGCTTTTAAATTAAGCTGAGGTCAAAGGCACTCATAATATTGAGCGAATATTAGGGAAAATATTTTTGTAATGACCAAACAAGTAGTATTCGTATTCTAAGTAGTCAAATATACAACATATTTAAGTACCCTAATATACATATTTAAGATTCACCTTGTATATACTTACATGATTTCTTGTCTTTTGATAATTTCATTCACTATTAAAACTCCCAGAGGCGATACAGCTGCGAATACGATAATCCACAGAGGAATTTCGATATCCTCATCATCTTCTGACTTCCTTCTGATAATATAAAATATGGTATAAAGTCCTTGGATGACTATCCTAAAATAAAATAAAACCGCAGCTACAGGATCAACATAATCATTTCAGTTTCCTACTTTAACAAACTATTATCACGACACCGATAACAGAGAAAGAACATTTTGCAAGCGACCATAAAAAAAACTTACAGAATAAAAATAGTTGTCAGCCAATAGAAGTTGGTATGTGGAGATTTTCGAAAAATCAAATAGTCCCGATGGATAAATCCTAATGAAATAACCACTAGAAAAAAAAATCCAATAAGTATAATTTAGAATTGAATATTGTCAACTGTATATTCATATTATATTCTTACCAAAATGTAACAAAATAATAAAGCTTATGATTAGTCTGGAAGTCAAGAGGGTCCACTTGTTTTCATCCCATCCTCCCATAGACACAGATTCGGTTAATTTGACAGGGTTATAAAAGAAGGCACAAGTACAGTTTCCCAACACAGCACAAATGTGATCGCAATGACTAGTTAGGATTCCGGCATAGGCCACTAACACTACAATTACTGTTGGAAGGAACTTTGTTCCGTAGCACCATATTATGAAAATTCCACCCTGAAAGAAAACAAACATACAAATACGGAAGATCAAATTTATAGCGTCTCTATTGTGAAAAATGCTCGAACTTACATCCCAATTGGCTACAGCTTGAATTTTTCCCTGAGGTTTCTTCATCAGTTCCGGATTAACGGGTCTAGCCATTAAGGCGATACTTATCAACGGAACTACTACACAGACGAACCACAATACTTGTCCAGTGGTCAGGAGTCCTGGCAGCATGAATAAAGTCGCTAGTGCTTGCATGAAGCTCAGACAAACACAACAGGAAAGCCAAAATTGTACTGAAAGATAAAAAATATAAATATATGCAAGAGGGCTTCTATAATTTCAAAATTATCATGACAATGAAATCCTCTAGCTAAACCCTGCCAGGATGTTAATGAGGTGTTAAAGAAACGCAAATTCGTCTGGATTGTGAAGTGTTGAATATGCAGGGTAGGGTTTTGAAACATTAACATAAAACTTTAGGTACAAATTTTGACTGATTTTCATTTCCAGTAGATCGATATTTTACCAAATTTACTTACCCGAGCTCCACAAAGTTGCTACAAAATGTCTTGCTTCCATTATTAAATGGTAAATAGAAATGGGGTCTTCTCGTCTCACAGACAGAGAGCACGGTATAGAATTCAACTCTCTCGATATGTCCGTAGGTCCTAAGCAACTACTTGTTTTGCTGAACACCTGTCTTTTCTGACAAACTTGCGGATAAAGCGGTTCTACAGATATGCTGCAAGAATATGTAATTTACTCTTGCACTAAACTCTTATAACATTCTTTTAAAAAAGTACCTTGCGTCGGCCTGCATGAATATTCCCGCGTTATCACAATTTTCCGATGACCCTAGGATACATACAATTTCCATATAATCCTGCATGATGTGAAGCATTTCTCTTGTTGCGCTTGGCGTGCAGTCGGTAAAAAGGGACACAAGTAAAGGTACATTGTCTATAAGTTCAATGTGTGGCCGGATTTTGTCTATACCTCTTGGCAATTTCGCCTGTAATACATAATAAATGGTATGCACTTTTACTTAAATTCGACAGTTGAACTTGTAAACATTTTATAATCTGGGAACTTATTTTTCCTTACCCTGTTGCTCATATCGAAATTGATAGGTGCACTCTGTTCCGTACTCTCCGTTAAGTTGCTAAGGGACTGCCAATCGTGTGTTGTGCCATCAGCATGCATCGGCACGCTATCGTGACTTACTGAATCGTTAACGCCACTCTGTTCACTACTTTTCTTTGCAATATTGAATCTCTCGACTTCTGTGTCAAATTTCACAATGGAATGCTCCATGTTTATCGCACTCGGTGCCGAGAAACTCATGGTCCGGGACGATTCTAAATTACTGAAGTGAAACAAATTATATTTAGCGGTGGTATTTTTGCCACTGAAAAATAATGGTTAACAATACTGACATTTTTAATTATATAATACAAATATTAAGTGTGATGTTTTACAAGCATGCTCTATTCACATTCTTTCTGTTTGTGAACAATTTAATTTTTGTACCATTATTACCGTTATGCAGTGTGGTCGATATAGCATGAATCATGTGGGAAAGTTTTTTATTATCTTATCGGACATGAGGAAAGAGCAAAATTCAGAATAGGCTCTTACACCTTAACTGAATTAAAGGTTTTTAATAGATTTACCTCAAAGTTGAGTTAAATCTATTAAAATCCTTTAATTTAATTAAGGTGCTAGCTACAGTTGCTTTAAATATTATAATAATATATCGAATTGAAAAAACAATAATGTATCGCTTTTTTTATTATTAGACGAATTGGAATGTAATTTGTTAAATGTAGGTTAAGAACATAATATATAAGAAGACCACAACCATTTTAACTAATTAGTTATAGGTTGATTAATTAATCAACCTATCAGCAAATTACATTATGGTAATGCAAACTGAAGTGAATAGAGTGCCACTTAAATATGTAGTAATAAAAAATTTAAAAAATAATATTTGTATTATTGCATGATTTTATGATACATCAAACAATCATATGGTGAGAAGAAGTAAAAATGTTTGTGACAATTGTCTAATTAATCCCATTATACACAATATTTGTCACAAAAATTTTCTAAAACACGTTTCCAGTTCGCCTGTGCATAATTCAATTTTTGGGTTTTCTAAAATATACTGACAACTATTACATATTTTAAATTATTATTTTGGCACCAGTGAAGGAAGTCGTGTAGTTCTATAATACAAACTCATTGTGACTATGCCAAATAGTGTAAGTGTATGGACTTATTCATTTATAAATATATTTTTCAAAATAGTAGGATTCTTTCTCTAGCTAGCCCTTCAGCTCATTTTTGAAATAAATCAGACTTCCCCAAATTATTGTATTTACAAGAAACATAACGAGCAGAAGGACAGATGGGACATTTGGGAAATTGTTGAGAATTCGGAAACGCACTATTATAAAATATGTTTACTCTATTATGATGTCTGTTACGATTTTACAAGCAAATGCAATATACCCCTTTGCAATGAGTATAATAAGAACTACATCAATTTACTCTCCATTTTTTTATTATCACAAGGTAGGTTACCGCACCAAAATAGTTGAATTATGATGCAAGCGAACTATCTAATCATTTTCCTAACGCTTTCAGCCTTAGTTACTATATTAGGTCCCAATACGTTTGTAGTCTAATTTTCCAAATTCCAATACCTATCAAGCAAGCAAGATTTGTCATCAAATGTAGGTGAGTTTGGTATCTTCCTTACGCTCTGAGATAAACGCCTCAACCTTTCAACTGGGGGGCTACGGTTACACTCCAATTGTCCACTATCCCGTCTGATGTCCCCCGGGTTAAAAGTAACATTCAAAAAACACATAAAACATTTATGTAACAAAGAAGGGTTAGTATAATTAAAATGGGCTGAGTTATGACAATTAAGTTTGAGCGGCGATGTGAAGAAAATATTAATAACAAATTAATTTCACTTGAGTAGAAAACCGACTGGAAAATCAACGAAAGCAGAGACTAGTACCTTACTTTCATTATGTTACAATCGACAACAAGATAGAACGCCACTACATTTTTATACATTTTAAATTCTATTATTATTATTTCCAACGTCATCATCGTAATGAAACAATTGCAGGCTAGATTTATAGCAGCTCTGTATTTTCTAGTCTAGAGTTAACTTTTTGTTATTCTTCTCACAAACGAGTAATAATTAGTCTGTGTAATCAATACAACATTTGTTATAAATCTGGTCTGCAGTACGATTATTTTATGGTGATGATTAATTGAAAGATAGAAACTATTTTTCATGCAGATGTTAAGGGACTGTTAGATTACATCAATTTAAACACATTATTTAGTTTATGAGTGATCTCACGAAGCAATGAAAATTATTTTTCATCTCTAGACCATTCAGAATAGCTTGTTTATTAAACAACTTTTTTCACTAGATTTTAAATAATTACCCTAAAGCTAAATAAAAAAATTTCAAATATATGTGACGCAAATTAAAGGCACCATACTTTACAGGCTTAAACGAAACTGGTGTTGCATCACTAAGCAATAAGTAAAAATAGTAAACATATGGTAACCTGCAGAAAATTCTATATATTAATAACAGCTATTTCTAACATAAGTATTCCGGTACGTTTGAATGGGTGCTTTGTGCAATACGTCCCCCAGTGCGACAAGGACGAGTACTAAATAGAAATTAAATTTGTAAGATTTGTAGCAGGTTTTAGGATTATACTTCAAAATGCAAGAACATGCAACGCAAGTAAAACTTCCGCATGCCTTCCAAGAAACAATTATGAAAACCCAACCTGTTCCGTTCACTTAAAAGAGAAATATGGCAATTCCATCCGCTTTCCAGTCCCATTTTCTCACTGAACACTCTAGACCTTAACTCATTCTCCTTGCTAAAATGAACAAATCTAATACAGGCCCTTTCCAATTGCTCGATAAGCTGTACCTGCAACATATGACAATTTCACTCGTACACAAATATTTAATAAAATCGTTTTACTCACCATATCTGTCAAGGCTTGATACTGCATTGTAACCATTCCAATAAAGATTTGATTACACTGCATTTGGAAACAACTCTCTGTGTCCGATACATTGCCCATCGGATAATCATTATAAAGAAGTGAATCTACAATTAAATAATTGTGCTGTTCAATAACCCATGTTGGAAATAATTAGACCATGTTTTTATCTACCTGTACTATAAAACTGGGCTGCAGACATTATTTTGGGTTCCAATACACTTTTACAATCCCAGTGGGCAGGAGTGGGACTTCTGTGATTCATATACAAATGTCTCGAGTCACTGGGAAGTTCTAGATAAACCTGGCTTAGTTTACTGCTGATGCATTTCGTTAGAGGCCTAAAATTAATATTCCTCATTAAATTTGACCTTTATTGGGACATAGAATTTAATTTGCACTAGTCAAATACTCATCACGAAGTAAACTAGACGCTTATAAATTTATCTTATTTGTTAATTACAACCTGTAGGCAAACGCTGTGCAATATGCCGTCAAACTGCTCCTCTGATAAAAATCCTGGATTTTTTTCCTGTCAGAGTGCGTCAAGGGCATCAAATCATGTCCATCCCAATAGTCAACACAAGAATCGAGAATTATGTCGGCAGTCCCTTCGGATAACAGCTGCATGTTGCCTGTAGAGAGTTCTTTAACAACCACGGCGAACATATGGGGGAACGGGCATTTCAGTTTCGTTGACAAATGTAGCGAACGGGCATACTTATTGTCTCTCCTAACCATTTCGGGTTGCTAAAAGTTTTATCAAGTTTTTTTATTAATACCAGACAACTCTGAATTTTCTCTTATTTTAAAATGAGGTGTGCAAATAAATTAATAGAATACCTGTATTTAATAATAAGAATGGTAATAATTATCCTATATATGTATATAAGTTTAAATATGACAGCAAAAAAAATATATATGCAAAATAAAGGAGGTACTTAGGCATACATACCAAATGCCTAAACGAAGACAATTGTTCTTCCAAGGAAAATATCTTCTGTGCTTGATCCACAAATCCTATTTCCTTCGCCAACTCACAAAGACATCTCCTGTTCGTGACAGGTATTAAGTTTTCGTTGTAAATTGCTTCGCAGGTGATATGAGAACAGAACGCCGTATAATGTTCCTTAAACATTAAGCAGACTCACTAATATACTATTTTCATGAAGAATATAAGGTGCTAGGTTAGGTTACTGACCTGTGTGTCAATGTTGCAAGTATTTAGTAATATAGCAAGGCCTAGCGGCTTTAAAGATGGCAAGTGCTTGTGCCATTCATGATCGTCGAAATGCAGTTTACATGGGTCATGATGATTATGTGTGAGGTCAAGGACTTCGGCGGTTGCACTCGTAGGGCTCTCTGGGTGGAAGTTGTAGTTTGGATTCATGGAATGGTCTATGTCCGTTGACAGGTCGTTCACATTTCCTAAACTAAAATAAAAGTAGTTGGCTAAATTAGGGTAAATAATAAGTAATATAAACCGAAACTTAATCAATTTAATCAACGTTTAAACCTCATCCACATAAAAATTTGGGTTTGCCGGATTTTTAAGCTGTGATACACCCCAAATTTATTTTATACTGATAATACGTGGGTTAATCTGCTTGGAATAAAAAAAACAACTGTAATATTAGGAATATATCGGAGAATATCCAAATCGGTTAACTAACGCTGAATATCAAATCTTATTTTATGGAAATGCATGAACTTTTGGAATTATAAACTTACCTTGATGAAGGAGAATCATCCATGTGATTATGCAAAAAAAATACTTTCTCAGCTGTCGGATTGGGCCATGACAAAATACCTTTTTTATCAATACATCCTAAAGCCTAGAACGATAACCGTGTTAATCACTTTGAGATTCTATGGAACTTGTACATTGTTGTACTCTAAAAATCTAAAGATTTTGTCCTCACCGTAACAGATCCAAGAACGTGTAATATATTAGCAGACCTTGTTAAAATCTCTGGTTTTCCTTTAAGAATGGCCATAAAGTTCGCACAAAATTCGGCCTTACTAATTGTAAGTTCACCGTGATCCACTGTAGTATTATCTGCATCTTCTTCAAGTGGATTGATTTTCGTCTCAAATTTGGTAGTGGCATCAAAAATAGTCTTAAACCTAATAACACTTTCTAGGTATATCTAGACTTAAATGTATATACGAGTATATGTAATTACCTTGCCATTCCAATATAATTAGCTACATTCCAAACCACAGGAAATATTAGAGGCAGAAGCGGCAAAATGGCATTACTAGGAACAATAAATAAAGTATTCGAAACTAAGTATCTCCCAAGGTACTTGTGGAAATAAAAATATCTAAACAAGTTTACTAACAACACTAAAATAAAAGTAACTGGTAAAATTATTCTCTCTATTATTTTTATCATAACTAAATGCCTTTGTTGATTTAACTGTGTTATGGGCTTATCCAAGGCTTGATCTAAAAATATCTTCAAGTTATTCAAGTAAGGAGTTTCGAGAAGCCGATACTTTTTAGCCTCCAACGGTTTTCGAGACTTGGGAGCGCTAAAAATCTCATTGGCATTTTGCAGTGTAGGTGCATATATTTCTTTGGCATGAAGAAGTGGATATTCAGAATGTTTATCGATGGATTCACAGTAGCCAGGACTTGCTTGACCTACAAAAAATTTTATTTTCAAAGTAACAGAAACCGTAAGCTGAGAGTTTTATCGTACCTGGTTTTACTAAAATTATATCGTCTTTCACTAATAAAGACCATGGCAAATTAACTAATTTATTATCCCTATAAGCCCATTGCAACGTGATGCAGGGTGACGTAGGTGAACACATGTTGGGGTAGTTTTCGGCAGTCCAATGAATGTTATTCATTCCTCTCTTTAATTTATCTAATAACGACCAAATTCTATTGGGAATTTCATTATGCCTTAGCTTATTATCATATAATTCCAAAGTAACATTTATCACTAACAACACTAGTATAGGTAACGCTTCATAGCCTGCTACGTTATCACCTTCTAATAAATAGCCTATGAGTAGGGATATTGCGGCCCATATTCCAAAACAAATGGAAACCAGATTAATAGTTGTATGCTGACTTGAATAACACAAAGCATCTTTTATCCAGGATTTTGATTTTCTAGAAGTAGAATAAAAATTAAACAGTTATTAGGTAACAGGTACTCGAAAATAAAATACCTGCTCTTTTGAGAATTTTTATATTGCTGGAGAACACCGTCAATTTCGACATATAGCCTATTGAGAGCATCTCTTGTGGTCAAACCAGCTTCCTCATTATTTATTTCCATTTTTCCATGTTTTGTCAAATAAAATTAGGGTTAAGTAACAAATGACAGATGACACGGTCGATGACAGAACTGACAGAAGACAGAAATGACAGAATACAATTAGAGAACACGGAAGTCACAGAACATAGAAGTCACAGAGTATAGAAGTCACAGAACACTCTTAAGTCAATCAATCAATCATTCCATTTTATTTTCAAAAAAGACAAGTGTACAGAATATTGTCAAAACTACAAACTACAGTCAGAGTAGACATTTCGTATTATCATTGTTTATAAAGTATACTTTTTGCATTTATTTCGAATAATTAAAAACACTCAGGTATTAACGCGTACCAAAGTCATCGGTTCAATCAAGTCAAAAGCTATTCAAAATCATGAAAAATGATCTGAATACCACAGAATACTTTGCCCCTTTCACGTGACGTCATGCATGGCATAAACGTATTGTATCGCATAACCAGCTTAACCTTGCCGTGATTGTTGCTCAAGGCTGGTTGTTGCGTTTGTTCTTGAAAAATCTGTCGTGACGTCGTGACAAATGTCACTGTCATCTGTCATCTGTCAGTTTGAAGATGTTGAATTGTCAAATAGTGACAATAGTGTTAAAATGGCAGGTAAACAAGTTATATGTACATTAAATGCGTAAAATTTTGTATAATTTGCTAAATCAAATTGAAATTAATAGGAGCCACGTCCTATATGTAGTGTAGTTTGCATGTTTTTAATAAATAATCGATTTTACGTTTTACAACTAGAGAAATACAAAATAGATTAGATATGGTATAAGTCACGTGGCACTTTGTTTTCATGTTTTAGACCTAAATTGTGTGCATATTATTTTCACTTTTATAAATTTATAATAAGCTTGTTAGAAAACGAAAATTTGGAATATAACTCGCATGCGACAATAATGTAGACCTTTCATAAGTACTTGTTTATTAAATTTCAAGGGCAAATTTATTACTGTTATCAGTAGCAGTAACAACTTTCAGTAGGTACCGGACTGCCTATCATTACACTAATAATTTTATCAGACAATTCATATTTAATTTTGTTTTAAAGGAAGATAGGTGTGTGTGTATGTTATTATATTTAATTTTAATATTAAACCGTTAAGTACCTACATATGGGTATGTTGGGTATGATTAAATATATTATACAGCGATAACTTAAGCCTTATAAAAACAATAACATATTTACTTGTTTGTCTAGATTTATCTAATTAGTATGGCTATGGCGCTGTGAATTAAAATTGTTAGTGACATTGCCTAATTACGTGTAATTATATTATTGAAATGCTTTTTTTCCAGATTAAGATTATAACATGGATACTGAATATACTACAAAAATAACAAGGGTATTAGAAAAGTTATTGGAGCCTGATTTTAAACTTAAAAATGATGTTTATCTAAATTCTCTACTGACACATTTAACAGGCGCTCCAGGTGAATACGACTTTGTTTCTATTTTTTGAATAAAGCCTAACATAACCATTATTGTTACAGAAGATGGTGTTAATGTAGATTTGGATCTTCTCAATAAACAGCATATTCCGGCATGGCTAATAGAAGGCATAACCAAATGGGAATCTATAAGAAAACTACCGGCACCAAGTGTTTTATCTTTTACGTTAAACTTGGCAAGTTTTATATGCAAAGATGAGCAAACTTTTGTTATGTTGAATGGTCATAACTATTATGAACGTTTAATACAAATGATTTGTATAAACGAACCTACTACAGCTCCTACTATAAAGCTGGCATATATTCGGCTTGTTTCATCACTTCTGGAACACAAGTCAGGTTTACAATGGATTATATCAACAAATTATTGGGCAGATATAATGTGCGCCACACTAAGAAATCAAACAATATATATTACAAAAGAGGGTTATAAGTTTTTAGCAAGTTTACTCGACAAATCAATTAAAATAAATGAAATGTTTTGTTATAATGTCGTGCAACTTATTATGGCCCCGTTAAGTGAAAGTGCTCCTTGCATGCCTCAAAATTCAATTACAAATGCGATGGAAGTAAGGGACCAGGCCATATATCAAACGCTGTGTCCCAGTTTAACTCTAATAACAGAAATTTTGGAGATATTTCTGGAAAATAGTACTCAAGGCAATCATTTGAAGGTGTTCCTAATGTTTAATGAGAAATTCAAATTAGAAGAGCGGATACGGAATGTTCTACTTATAGCTCAAAATGAAGAATTTGTCTTTGAGTTATATAAGATATTGTTTATTATTTCATTTTTCGAATTGATCCTGAAATTAGGAGGCAAAGAAACGGTTGAATATGAAAAAGCGTCGCATCAAGGATCAAAACTTTTTGATATATTTACAGATAACATAGCTAAAGGCTCAGCAGTTAATGTAATAAAGTTAGCTTATATAGGACACATTTACTGGAGACATATCAGCAGCTTAATGCCTATCTGTGTAAGACGCTGTGAAAGTTTACCTATATTATTTGAAAATCAAATGTTAATGTTACAGTTGTTCTCGATTATTTCGGTTAGTATGAAGGTAGTAGGAGAAAAAGAAGCAATAAAAATATTGGATGATGACGAAGTACGTGATCACTATGTAGACAAGATTTTAAAAAATGCCACTCCGATCACATTGAGATTATTTTATCAGTGGAGGAATTGCGTGCAAGATAACTCCTATTTATTTGATCATGCCACATTGGCGCTCAACTATTTGATCAAATGCAAGAACTTCTTAAGCAAAGACCTCGCCGTCACTGCATTTCAAACCCTGATATATTGTTTGCGGGACAGCGTTAATGTATTGAAAGAGCAATCACAACAGATTTCGATTCTTTGGAAAGAGAGCAACTATTTTGCCCAACTGTTTGATACCATCGCAATATTTATTAACGAGTTTAATTTCAACTGGAGAGACAGCTTAGAATCGATCTGTGTCATAAATATTGCCTTTGATTTCCTCAGCATACCAGCGTGGTCAACTAAGGTCAGTATTACTTACGTTTCTAAGCCAGTTTATATGCTAGTTGAGGTTGCCGCAGTAGTAATTTCTAGTGCAAGTGTGGCAAGTTCGGTGGCATAATTTCTAAAAACGTACCATCTTGTTGGTACTCAAAGTCATTATCTGCTTGAATAGATGTTATTATAATAGAATTGTTTCCTCGGCTGTTACTAATGAATTTTAACGTTTACTTTTATAATTTTAAAGATGCCACAAATTTAATATTACATAATATTCGGTTTCATTGCCTTTTCTTTTCAGTTGGTGGTGAAAAGTTTAAAGCTTGTTGACATAGCCATTTCAAAGTACATGTCCCCTAATATGGCCTTATTGATAGACAACGTAAGCGATTCTACCATGGCCATTGTCGGACCCATGCTCTATGCCAAATTGCACGATAGTAACTGGGAGGTTAGAGATTCTGCTCTTGAAGTTATTTGTACCATTGCTAACAATGCTAATAAAAGTAAGTTGTTTTTTTTTTAAATGGACAAACATGCCGGGCATTAAAATAACAAAATTAGCGTGACACCTATTATGACAAAACTACAATTAGCAGTTAGACTCTAGTGTCCTGATATAAGAATAAGAAAAGCATTTCATTTAAAACTAAACTCCCTTTTCTGGTTTTAGATATTTTGTTGCCTAATTCTAAATTCTTTAATGAATGAAATACATAATTAGGCTATAATAATCTATTAATTTATTATTATTAATAGTAAGAGGGCCGTGAGGTGGTTTACTTTATATTTGACAGTCTCTGGGGGGTCGCGGCACTAAAAATGTTGAGAAACGATACTGTATATGGTTTTTTTATCCAAGTTAAACGTTCACGTGTACGAAACTTGTTCCTATCTTAAAATCGTGATTAACTGTAGGTAATTTATGTTTTGCAAGTTTTTTAAAATCGATTATTTTTTTTTTTAGAATTCCCTTCGTTCAGGAGAATCTTGTTGGAATGCGACTTGCCTTCTCTGATTTTGAAAATGTCCAAGTGTGATGGTGAAGCATTCGTGAGAGCCACTGCAGTGAAATGTTTGCAAGAAATCGCTCAGGTGACGGAGTTTTGGTGCAACTTGTCGCAAAGCAGTAATGTGCATGTAAGTACATACCTTATATTTTATTTAAAAAATCTACTGCTACTTTTCAGACATGGATAACGTTCCAAAAGTGCACATTTTTTTAAGCAAAGCATGTTTTTATATTTTAAATAATATTAAAATTGAACTTGTACTATTACGTGGATTGTACGATATTATTAATAAAATTGACTAGACCCAGGTTGTTCCTCGAATATGTACTTGGGAATGCACCACTAATTTGTTTATCGAATTTTATGAACTCGTATAACTGATGACTAATAACTGATTAATCAGAAACTGATAAAATAAGAACTTCTGATAATAGACATTCAAAGCTTAAACCATATAAAATTGGTTTTTATTAATAGTTCAATATAAAATCAGTTGCCATTTAAGACCCGAACTGGATTAGATAAATTTTTAAATTAAATTATGTTAACGCAATACTCTTATTTATACGGGATATAAATAATTCGTATCTTTCCTAATCTTTTTAATAGCTATTCTATAAAGAAAAATTAGATTCAGTCATTGACCTATGAAACATTCAACTTGATTATCAAAAATTATCAAACAGAATCAGTAATAATAACAACAGTTAAGTTAGACAAGAATATTCTTGTTTTAAATGTACCACTTCTTCGGTCTACATTTAAGAGAAGACATAATAACGATTTAGCAAAATCAAAGAGTTAAGACACATCTTTAAATCCTATTTATAAATGACAAACCAATAATTTGATCTATAGTCTGGCAAATTGAAGGGGTGCGTTTCAAAAACAAAAACTTCGTCCGACAATAAATGAATTTTGACGTCATAGGTAGTTCGTCCGTTGCATCGGTTCACAAACCATTTCTGAAACAACAGGGCCTCGGGCGGGGCGCTTCGGAGAGATCCAAATATTTGAGGTTATAGGTACTTATGTTTTTTCTTTTAAATTATAACATGGAAAGAGTGGCATTAGCAACCGGTACGTTAGAACGTATGGTAATCTACTAGCATGGTGGAATGTGTTTTTTCATGACCTTACATGTATCTACAGTACCCCTGCATCTGACATAAGGATCTATATAAAATATGCTATTTAGAAACAATATGTCACATAATCACATGTCTATTCCACTCCCTCCACTATAATTTTTTTTCCATCCCAGAAAAAGAAAACAATATTTTATTTATGTAAACTTTAAACACAAACAAGAAATTACGGTAGGTAACTATTGTGGTTTAAATCATAACAAATGACTTGAAAAAGTATTGTATAATCCGTGATCTTGACAATCCTCTTAAATAGGGGGCTCTAGACTGCTGGCTATATTACCATATTACCTTCTAAACAATCCACCGCTGACTGTTTTCTTCAACACAATCCTCTAAGAAGGTATCGTTTATTCGTAATAAATTAACTTGAATTACCTTTTCAAAATAGGGTCATCCCTCATATCAAAATCATGATATTCTAATACCTGTGGTGAATAACTTAGGGGTTTTAATTAATAAAAACAGCAACAAAATCTTGATTTATCGTCAATTAGTATTTTATTTTAAAGTTTGAAATTTGCATTAGCACTAAATACTTTTGAATTCTTGCGCTCAGTGACGTCTTATATCCCAGTTCCACAGGATGTTTGTTTTCATGTTCCTTTTGTTCGTTTTTTTAAATTTTGTGGAAATATGGAACCAAAATTTGTGAAAGGTGCTTCGGACAACTTGCCAAAAGTGGATTCCTGCATGATAGATGAATTTTATATGGACAAGATTTTTCAAGTGTGGAACTGAGAAACGTAAAATCGCACCACGACTGTCGCCGACATTTATCTACTGGTACTACTATAAATAACTTGTCAGGCGTATTTACAAGGATATTTATTTGTACTTATTGGCACAGAGCAATGTTTAATCATAGTAATTTTCAATTCTTAAGAACTACCTCAAAACTCGAAATACTATCATAACCTAAAACACTGTTGACAAATAAAAATCATTTTTTGGTGTATCAAATAATGAACTCCGGTTTAGCTCGTTATTGGTGTATCTTTAAATAGGAATTTATTTCAGCCAATCACAACTAATGTCGCAGTATCTACCTTATCGACAAACAACAACCAATGTGAACGACTTGGGATTTACTACGTCACGAAGAGAGCGAGTTTTGATTTATGTTTTATTTAACTTTTTTTTTCTTATGTTAAACGATGCAATATAAGAATATAAAAAAATACTGGTGATTTATTTTTTTATGAAGTTTTATAATTTAAAATAAAAAAAATATGGGGGATGACCCTATTAAGCAGCTGAAGCAGCTGACCAGTCTTCTACGTTAGAGTAGATTTTAAGCTAGATCGCAGCGGTGAAATATCTTACAATGTCTGAATTGCAGGAGAAAATAATCGAGATTCTTCAGAAGGAGACGGAAGGCATTGTCCGAAGCCAAGCAGCCACTCTGATAGCCACCATCTATGAACACCAAGAGGTCCCTGCAGCCACATTGAGCCAGTTCTACGACATCATGACTCATGCCGCCACCGCAGATCTGCATTGGGAAGTGAAAGTAAACGCTTTACAATTCTGGGACAAAGTCATCAACCGTCACCTCATGCATCAAGGTATGATAGACGGTGTGTTCCCGAAGGTGACTTTCTCAAAGGAACATCGCAAAATCGTTACTCTGAACAAACCTGAAGTTAGGAAGCGCCTAATAATAGTTCTAAATCAGTTAAGTGAAACTGGTTGTCTGGCAGTGCTTATATCCACCCTGCAGGATGATTGTGATCTAGAAGTGTCTAAAACAGCAACGAAAATTACTAAAGACTTTGTCAAGTTCCTAAAGAATTACAACATTGGTTCCTGCGACGGGAACTTGAGTTCTCCTCCCAGTCCTTTGACACCGTTTAACGGAGTACCTTCCCCGCCTTATTCAACCGCATTACCTAGCGTTTCTGCCGACTCTCAATATCAGAGCCTATCACCCTTATCTCAGTTGAGCCAAAACAGCATAAGCAGTAGTCCCATGGGTCAGTATGACGATATGACCGACAACATCCTAGACGACATCATCAATTCACAAGATTATAGTTTACTAAAAGATGTTTTCCATCCAGGTATTCAACCGTCTCATAATTATGTTCCGTTAAGGTTCAGACAGGTGATACCGCCCAATAATTTTTTAGCCTTCACATATACAGATCTCGAATCACACGCAAATGAGAAAACGAGATGGATGAAAGGAATTGATGATTTTGGGTCGCTGTTGGATGATATTTTAAAAGAATACGATAGTACCGATGTAAATAGTATGGATTGTTATTAGTTCATAAGATTTTTTATTCATAGTATGTTGTAAAATATTTCTTACAGCTTAATACATAGGATATTTATTTGTAAACATGTATTCCCAACTGTGTGTGGATATACTCAGATGACTATGTTTTTTTAGTCCCCACTGTTTTATAACCTAACGAGTTTATATGATTGGATTTTCCCCACAGAACTGTTTCACTGCGGTTATTACAAGCAAGAGCATTGGAACAACATAATTTTAGGAAGGATATCGCCTCACAATTGCTCTAGTATATTAGTGTATTTTAAAAAGTCAACTATTGAAAATACAGACTGCAGTGCCAAACGAGAGGCTTCATTTATATATTTCTTATTCACAAACTGATATAATTGTCATTCTTTGGACGTATCCTATTATTATAAACCAGCTGAATAAATAACAGAACTGATGATAACAGGTCAGATGCCTAATGAAATGTTAACTAACTTTTTGCTTTGTTTTAATAAAACTTTTATGGTATTGAATTTCGCTACAGAACAAATGTAGAGCATTGATAACTATTTTAAACTCAAATTATATTATCAGTAAAATGCAGGAACTACCAACAAGGATCAATCTTTTATCCAATTGAGAATTAGTACAGTTGCATGCGACAGACTGACATATATCTTTCTTATTATAAAGGAGGTGCCGTAAAAATTTGCTCAACATTAATTTCATAAGTGTAACACTGTGCCAAATCAAAACTTACCTCTACTTATACCAGAAATGGGTAAAATAGTGATTAGTCGAATGTTTTACATAACTCAGGGATACGATACCGAAACACCATCACTCGCCAAAATGTTTCTTATTTATAGCTATTATTTAACTTCACTTATTAGTTAGGGACAAATTTCGTAACCCAATTTTCACCCACTTCCATTACCGAAAGCAAGAATTAAACTATGTCTGAATATCTAGTGTATAAAATGATCTTTGCCGAAAGTAATTGTTGAAAAATTACCCAACGATCTCAAAATACAGTGTACTTTAATATTGCTACTTATTTATAAATATTTAAGATACGTAAGGTTCATTTCTAAATATTTACGACTACAAGTACTCAGAGTATGTAAAATATGTACGTATTATATTATGGCAACATTATTTTAATATAATTACTAACCTGTCGATCGATTGGATGTATATTTTTCGACGCCGCTTCAGTTCAAATATTAAAAAGATACTATTACACCTGAATTTAACACAATTTGTTTGTATCACACTGCCTACTTTGGCCTACTTTTGTATATCATATAACAATAAAAGGATAGAAATACGTAGTAAAAATTACGCAGTGCAGTATTTTAATAAATATGCTCGTTTATGACATACCTTATACTAAGCCAAGGAATCAATCATATTGTTGCTCATTAGCTTGTTACTTTAATAGATTGTTCAATCAATAGTAAAGTAATTTTTAGGTAATTTCATTTAATTTAAATATATATTTTTTTAAATCAAATAACTTTCTTCGTGTTTTATATTTTCATTATCTCAAAGATAAAATCTTTGTATCATTGCCATGAATTGTAGCAATTCAAATAAAATACGTCAAACATTGCTCGTGGGACAATAGAAATTTAATCTAGGGAAATTGGGTGGTTAGATGATACACGATTATTTCAAAACGAGTCAGAGTAAAGAAAAGTATTAATGTCGTCTATACAGGTTGTTCTCAAATGTGTGATGTTTACCGTCTAATTAATCATTTCAAAATATATCAAATCAGCTGTTGAAATAAAAATTTTGTGGGCGGGAGCTACTATGGTAAACTAGATGGTCCTGACATAGGTAGCGGTACTTCGTGTTAGTAAACTATAAATGTTATGGCAAATATTCAAACAACTTCAAGCCACGTGTACAAAAGTAAGACTACGCTAAGACATAGTTTCTAATATTACGTAAATTTATAATACCCAAGTTGTGCATGTTTTTTCTGAATCATTAAGTAATAAACATGCAGTAAATTGTTTAATTGTACCTGTAACAGTTGCAAATAAAATCCAATTATATGAACTCTATAAAGCAGATTGAAGTATACAGCGCATTTTAATGAAAACTATCCACCCTAAATAATTTTGGAATATTTTGATTTTTGAAAAAAAAACGCAAAATCACTACAAAAATAAATAATAGAGGGGCACACTTTCTTATGAATAGACCTAAGATTAGTTCTACCCCTCCTCCTAGAGCCACCCTTACAATTTTGTTCCCGTATTATTTCTTTTCCACGTGTTTTTGAGTTTTTTCAAACCAATATATCCAAAACTTATTTAGGATGGATAGTTTTTATTGAAATGCCCTGTATAATTATATAATGTTTATACTTTATTAGGGGCCCTTGTTTAAACAATTCATAAGCCATGTAAGTAGTTTTCTGTTAAAGTTTATAGTGTTTATTATTTTCCAACATATACACTTACTAATATTTTTGTTACAAAATAAAGAAGAAAGTTTAAGTAATTTTTTTTTGTTTCATTTTATATGTATATATTGTATAGGGTGGCAATTTGAAAACTTTCTATCGCTATTTCTCAGGAAGTAACGAATAATTTGCTAAAGAATCGCTGTACCAGAGATTATGAAGACTTTATAATCTCTGGCTGTACAGAAACATCAAATGTATACCTGGTTGCATATATGTAGACCGGTCGGAAGAACCGCCAACTTAACAATTAACAAAACAAAAATCACTTAGTTCTTGCTACGAAAAATGGCGGTGTGCGTTATACATTAATCATTTTGTGTCTATTAAACGCAATAAAGTGACCGAAGTGAGTTCACAGAAATGTTCCAAAGTGTTCAAATAAGCATTAGTGATAATAAATACGATAAGAATTGCTAAAAAAATGGCATTTACGGCAATAACGGGGTCATTTTTTAAGCACATTGGCCCCCAATATCTCGAAAAATATAGGAGAGCGGATAAGATTGGCTTCAGATTCGTGTTTCCCAGGCCAAAATACGTATGTATGGGTAAAAAAAGACTACAAAATCGGAGATACGCTAATGTAAACAATTTTATTGTGGTTAGGTTAGATAGTTCGGAACGCGCAGCGGCGCAGCGCAGCTGTGCTGCTACGCTACCTTGTGGTTATTCAGTGAACTATATTTCTAATTCTAGATGGCGCGGCGTATCGTTGACTTTCAACCGCGCAATATTTTACTTGAAAATTTAGTGCTCATATTTCAGTAAATATACTTTAATTATGCAGAACTGATCATTTACCTTATACGGTACGTTATACCATACCTATTATTGATTTGGTTAAATGATTGTTAAAAGTTAAAACATTATTGTGAACGCATATTTGTGCAACAAGTGTGTGAAGCAGTGACACTGATGATTTCAAATTCAAATGGAGCTGAAAACATTGGTGAGTTATTTTACATTATTCTTGAATCTTATTAGCCATTAGTATGTCCTTTTATTCCATTCCGTCCGGAAAGTAGGTACAACATTACAAAATATTGAGAAATTTTTAACCCACGAATTTCTCGATATTTCTCAAAATTCGTGGGTTAGAGCAGTTAGAGCGTTAGAGGTATTACCACAGAACAGAGACATATTTCTCTGCCACAGAACAGCTACTAAACTTGGTGTCTGTGGTGTATTACGGTACTAGAGCCTGTAATGTACCGGAAGCCACCGAAGCTTATTATAAACCAATCACAAACTGTTCTTGTACCATTTGACAGTTAATTGACATATAAAAATTAACATTAAATTAAAAAATAGTAGGTGTGTTTGGTGACCCAGTCCAGAACGTCCCGAACTAAAAGTTACAAATTCCCACTGTAGTTTTAAAATAAATATCACTTTGACAACAACTATCAAACGTAAAAATCCCGAGTGTACATGTTTGTACAACGAACAAAATAGTTTTTAAAGTTCTAGCAATTCGAGTTCAGTTTCGCTGACTTTAGTCCAGGACGTTCTGAACTGGGTCACCAAGCACAGCTGGTATTTCCATTATTTGATAATGAAAATACGGTATTTCCATTATCAGATAATGAAAATTGAATTTAAATTATCTGATAATTTAAATTCAATTGTCGTTATCTGATAATGAAAATACCGTATTTCCATTATCAGATAACGACAATTGAATTTAAATTATCAGATAATTTAAATTCAATTGTCATTATCTGATAATGGAAATTGAATTTAAATTATCAGATAATTTAAATTCAATTTTCATTATCTGATAATGGAAATACCGTATTTTCATTATCAGATAACGACAATTGAATTTAAATTATCTGATAATTTAAATTCAATTTTCATTATCTGATAATGGAAATACGGTATTTTCATTATCAGATAACGACAACGAGACGACAATTGAATTTAAATTATCAGATAATTTAAATTCAATTGTCGTTATCTGATAATGGAAATTGAATTTAAATTATCTGATAATTTAAATTCAATTTCCATTATCAGATAATGACAATTGAATTTAAATTATCTGATAATTTAAATTCAATTGTCGTTATCTGATAATGAAAATACCGTATTTCCATTATCAGATAATGAAAATTGAATTTAAATTATCAGATAATTTAAATTCAATTGTCGTTATCTGATAATGAAAATACGGTATTTCCATTATCAGATAATGAAAATTGAATTTAAATTATCTGATAATTTAAATTCAATTTCCATTATCAGATAATGACAATTGAATTTAAATTATCTGATAATTTAAATTCAATTGTCTTTATCTGATTATGAAAATACGGTATTTCCATTTTCAGATAATGAAAATTGAATTTAAATTATCTGATAATTTAAATTCAATTTCCATTATCAGATAATGACAATTGAATTTAAATTATCTGATAATTTAAATTCAATTGTCGTTATCTTATAATGAAAATACGGTATTTCCATTATCAGATAATGAAAATTGAATTTAAATTATCAGATAAACAAATCTAGTGCAAAAATACTACCTACGTAGGTAATTAAATATTTAATCTCGTCAAATATAAAATGATTGAGAGCTGGCCCACAAAAGTAACTTATAAACGAATTCGTGTTTAGAATTTATTTAGAATCGTGTGCGGGTACCAGGGCAGGTCTCAGGGTGTTGGTAGGTTTGGTCGTCAAATAGGTATAGAAAATTTTGCCTCTGACCGTATAAAATAGTGAAAACGATATTTGGTAAAAATGGACAGTGTTTAGGAAGGAAACACTAGAACTAAAAAATAACCAAAGATAATGGCTAATAAAAATAACACAACATTGGCGCTCTCAAATCCATAAATAAAAGTTTCCTAAAAACGATATCCGATGATGAAATAAAATGAAAATTTGAAATAATAATAGATAGGTAGGTAGGTAACTATATAAAAAAATCTACATATTTCTATTATAATCGGATATAAGTATGGTTGTGACAAGTTGTGGAGAACTGGTAGGTACCTACACCTAGGTACTTTTACTTTTGTATCTGCTTTATAAGTTTTACTTCATTTTTTTTCGACCCGTTTATTATAGCATTAAAATTTTTTATATTTAAACTACGTATATATATGAAAGTATGTAAATCAAATTATCATGTACACCCAACAGGTTTTCCGACTATCAAGTTGTCATCATCTGCAAGGCGATTAAACGCGATTTCTATAATTACTTTTACGTGCAATAAGATGTCAATGAGACTCTTAAAAAGCATAATATTATAAGAACCTTCTCTCGAAATATGTTCTGAGGTTCATTCCAATTTGCTATTTCTAAATTATTGTACTGCTAAGTAAGATTTTACCTTATTTTTTTTACAAAACAATATTTTTTCCTAATTACGTAATTTGGAAGATATTTATTAGCGTTCCAGCGATGTGAGTCATAATTGTCGTCAAGACATAACCACTTTTTTCGCGTTCATTGAATTAGATGCGACAGGGGAGAAGGGGGCACGGCGACTAGCAATTAATTCCAAAAACAACCTCGTGACCAGCCTGATCACGCGTTTTCAATAATAAAGGCCAAATGTCTCCTATCTTGAAAATTAACAAAACATGTGCTTGTTTGTGTGCCACTGCTTGTGCCACTGGTTGAAATCAATTAGACTAAATTATTATAGCCCGCCGTTAAATAAATACACAATATCTCAATTATGGGTATCAAATCATAATCTATAATAAAGAATGAGTTGACAGTTTCGGTTTTCTTCCATAGAAAATTTTACTTTAACGCTTTTATACCATGTGGTCAGATAAACCCTAGTATTTCTACTGCCATACAGGGAGGCCACATAGTAATATGTGACCGCATAAGTAGAGGCAAATGTTTCTCGTTTACGGCCTGGTTCCCAAAAGCAGGAGCGCATTTCAATTTATCAAGGGCAAGATTAAATATTTTTCATTGTAATTTATGCAGAAACGTTTAAATTAAAATTATTTGTATATACGTCGGCAGTTATAAAAGTACTTGTGAAAAATATGTGAAAATAAAGTAGGTAAGTATGTATATTGTATCATTACTTTTTTCCAAATTTTTCAGTTTAAGAGAGTGACATGTGATGATCAAAATATTTTTGTTCGTTATTTTTTGTTATCCGCGATTTTATTTATCCCATTAAAATCGAGATTGTGCGATTATTCACTCAGTGTGATCATTGAGTAAGGTAGGTACATTATAAATTATACAATTACTTACATATACGAGTATTATGAAGAGAAAAAAATATGCAATTGGTCCCATAACAGTAAACCGCCCACATGGCCTTATCCTTGGCAAAGAAAGACAATAATAATAGCGCCTTGGCCAGGTGCAATGCACCGGCACCAGGTGTATGCAGATAACACGTTACATAACCATATCGACTACCCCTATGACGGAAAATCACCCATGCATATTATTATGTTGGAATACTGAGGAAGTAATCGGTAGCTGTCTCACTCGTCGCCACCCCGAGCCGGGCATGTGCCGGCTCTGCTCACAGACCATGAACTGGTCGCTGGCAATCACTTTTTTAGGCGCAAAAACGGATTTGTTCATGGTATTCACTATTCACTGTGTAAAAAATAAAATGTAATACTAGCTAGATATTGTAATTTACGAAAGCGTAGAAAGGCCACTTTTAAACTGGGAATTATGTATAATTGACAGTTTAAAGTGTAAATTATATATAATTTCCAGTCCCAACTGGGAATTATGTATAATTCCCAGTTTAAAGTGAAAATTATACATAATTCCCAGTTGGGACTCTAAATTTATGTAATTTCCAGTGCCAACTGGGAGATATGTATCTATTATATATAATTTCCAGTTCCAACTGGGAATTATACATAATTCCTAGTTTAAAAAGTGTAAATTATACATACCTAGTTCCTAGTTGGGACTGTAAATTTGTGTAATTCCCAGTTCCTACTGGGTGTAAATGAAATTATAGGCTCACCCCTATAACTTTTTTGTTTTTTCAGATATCATTTTGAAATTTTGGTAGTTGCAATAACAAGTAAATTTGAATTAATGCGTGTTAATAAAATAATTCTAGCACTTCCGGTTTCACCGGAAATGATCGTAACATCTGTTTTTTAAATGGAACACCCTGTATATTTGTATGTTTTTGGATTCAGGGATTTATTCTGCATATGATGGTATCAACTTCGAGGAAGAAACATAACCTCAAACATTTTTTTTAGGATAATTTAAGTTGGCATCTAGGGTGCCATGACTGCTGAATAACTTTTCTTTCTGAGCCGTTGAATATTGGAAAAATAAAATCGTGATATTAAGTGACCTAACTTTGCTTTTATAGCCATTTAAACATCTCGGAAATGGTTTTTTCGATATAAGAATTTTTTTAAAATGGAACCATTATACCTCATTATGCTATTTTAATAGAGATTTTCTTTACCTACATTTCGATAACAAACACTTCACCATTATTAGTTCATAAATAACTTACAATACTTACCTTGGTTTAAATTTATTTTAGTTTAATAAATTTGTTTTTTTTCAAGGCATTCCCGATTAATTTCATATCAAATGTTTAACTTGGTCAGAGCTTATATATACTGAAATAAATTTGAACTAAGGTCATAAAGTATCTTTTGTAAGTTATTTATGAACTAATGGTGAAGCGTTTGGTATCGAAATGTAGGTAAAGAAAATCTCTATTAAAATAGCATAATGAGGTATAATGATGTCATTAAAAAAAAAATACTTATATCGAAAAAACCATTTCCGAGATGTTTAAATGGCTATAAAAGCAAAGTTAGCTCACTTAATATCCTGATTTTATTTTTCCAATACTCAATGACTCGGAAAGAAAAGTTTTTCAGCAGTCATGGCTCCCTAGATGCCAACTTAAATTATCCTAAAAAAATGTTTGAGGTTATTTATGTTTCTTCCTAGAAGTTGACACCATCGTATGCAGAATGAATTCCTGAATCCCAAAATGTAAAAATATACAGGGTGTTTCATTTAAAAAACAGATGTTACGGTAATTATCCGGTGAAACCGGAAGTGCTAGAATCATTTTATTAACATGTATTAATTCAAATTTACGTGTTATTGCAAATGCCAAAATTTCAAAATTATATCTGAAAAAACAAAAAAGTTCTAGGGGTGAGCCTAATTTCATTTACACCCGGTATAATTTCCAGTTCCAACTGGGAATTATATATAATTCCCAGTTTAAAGTGTAAATTATACATAATTCCCAGTTTAAACTGTAAATTATAAAATAGAAGTCACTATGGCCTTTCTACGCTTTTGTAGAATATACATTTTATGCAGAGATTTCACATGACTATTTTAAAATGGCATAAGTTACTGATAGTTGCTTACCCCAAAAAAATATTTAGTTAGGTAGGTACCTACCTACTTTGGTACTACACAACTCAAACTTTAAACTACTGCTTTCCACACTTAGAATGATTCTTGAAACGAAAACGGTGCCCTCTCTAAATTATGCAATTAGAATATTCCAATTCAACAAATTCTATATGAACAGTAGCAAAGAATCGATAAATATCTGCTTTGCCAGCTTTATATATTTATATCATTTTATTCAATCGGGCAAGTATAGCACCTACGGGTCTTTATACATCCATCAGTTCCCGATTTCGGAAAGTCATCTTCGCATTGAATCGAGCAAATTAAAAATAATTCCTTTCGTTTGATTAAAATTATTAAATTCGTTACTGACACCGGTGTCGCAGTTTGTTGAGCACCGCTCTATCCGGCTAGTCTAATGCTTCCAAGCTCAGCTTTTTCAGGCCTTTCAGTTCAGTTCAGAGTTCACTGAGTCACGTTCAGTACGGTCTAGTCATTGGTGCCTTACACACACATATGTACACATATCTACGAAAATAATATAATTATTCGTCGATTTGTTTTGGATGCTTTAGACAGTGTTTATACATATTTAAGCTGTTACTCTCTGTGAGGATATAGTGATATTTGTGATTTGTTGTCTAGGAAAAGAGGTGGTTTGCGACAATTTACTGCTAGGTAAGTCTATATTGTTTATATGCGTCTTTTTTAAACATACTTAGGGAATACCTGTAAGTACAATAGATTTTAAAACACTTTTTTGTTATAAATGTTATGACCTCGGTTAATATACAATTTTTTGTAATTGTATTCAAACAAGAAATACCATGTATTTAAATCAATTAATTTAATCAAGAAAATTCGAGAATTAATAGAAGAAATCAAAATAATGAATACATAATGTAAATTTATTTCGAAATATTAATTGTTTCCAAATTTCTTTGTTGTCACAACAAGATTAAAACAACGAGGTTTTTGAAAATATCCGTTGAGAACTTTGAGGAAACAAAAACGTTGTGCGAAATATATTGTAAACTAAGCCTTTATACTTCATTACAATGTTACAAAAATACCATTTTTAAAAAAGAATTTTAATCAGTGGTGTATCATTTTTTTTTTAAATAGAACATATCATGGTTAACCCACAGTTACGCCTCTGGATATGTGTTGTAATTCAGAAATATTCAGGCAACAAGTCATTGCATAATCTCTGTAGTACCCGCTGGAGAACCAAAAAAAACAAATTTCACACGTACCCCATTGTAGGAACTAATTGTGATCTCGAAATAAGAAGAGCTCTTGCGTGGTCAAGTACAGTATTAGTTCTGTTCGTCCGGTACATATCTATTAGCCAAGAAAATAGGTGTTGTTACGTTTACACCCCTTAGTAAACACCCCTGGTGGATTCAATAATTGCAACAAGACTAACACTAAACCACTGACTCACTAATACTAGTCACTGTTCCTTCACTGTTGTGTTCAGTTCACTTTTCAATATTCCACTACTTGCAGTGGACCATCTTGGCCCTTATTTACATGCACACATACTTTCTAACATAATCCAGATGCTGCTCTAGATCATTCCACAATTCACTAGTTTCATAGTTCGTTTCCGTACCATCTCTGGGACGACAACACTTAGGAACCTGCTGTGAGAGAGCATACTATATAGACTTCTCTAAAGTAGGTACACAGTATTCGTTGCTACTGTATATAATTTATTTGTCCTTTTGACTACACAATGAACCACAAAAATCTCCATATTTTACATTTTGACTTGTTATCCGATTATTATTATTTTATAAGCGAATTTTCCTTATTCATTTACATATTTTCATGCATCGAGCAAATGTAGATAAATGTAGCGATAAAAGAACATTTGTAATTTGTAAATTGCCAACCCTTATTTATACTTTGGGTTTTTTTGGTGGAAATTTAAACTAAAAATAAAAATGATACAACGCAGCAACTATAAAAATATGATCTTGTCACCAAAATCTGTGGTTGCAAAATTTAAATCAAAATAGTAAATTGCGGACATACGGACGAGCTGCAAAAATAAATAAGATTGTTTGTGGGTGTTAACAATAATTAGGTAGACGCAATAATCATTAGATACCTATCACTCGTCTGTTAATTTACGTCGGCTAACTAGATATAGTTTCGTGATGTAAAGTGGTCTCCCCGTGGGAATAATTTGCTCCCACACATACCTGGGTGGAATAAAATGCCCTAAACAATTTATAACATGCGAAGCTTCTTAGGTGTATCGTTTCCAATAAGTTTATTTTACACCGATTGCTTTTTCAAGCTGATAATATATAAAATGGTATAATGGGTTTTATGTTGTACAGGGTGAGTCAACGGTGCGATAAAGTCTAACACTTCCTTTATTATCTATAACAAAAAGAAAAATTTTATATAGAAGTTGTGGAAGACCAAAATGGCTACATTTTAAAATTAGTTATAGAAATATACGAGATGATTCATGAAAGCGGGGCGCTATAGGTGTCAATTTTTTTAATTTAAACTATACCGGGTGACCACGAAATGACGCATTGTTTTACAAGATATAAATTTCAAATTTGGGCACGTCAAATAACGGTTAAATATGCATTATTTCAACTATTTTATCACTTTCTGTCGTTTGCGGTTTCACCGGAAATGATACTAACTTTCGTTTTTTAAATGGAACACCCTGTATATTTTTACATTTTTGGATTCAGGATGTCATTTTGGATACAGTTATGGCATATCGAGATAAAAATATTATTGACAGACATTTTTATGAGCAAATTTAATTTTTGATCTAGGCGGCCGTGACCCCAAAAATTGTTTTGTTTTGCTTCAATAATTAATCAAAAAATACAATTATGATATTATGTCGTATGGCATTTGTGTTATAAGATCTTAAACATTTCGGAAATCGTTTTTCCAGAATAACTAAATTTTTTTAAATGGCACCATGGTGACTCACTTGTTATTTTAATAAAGCATTTCATTACCGACAATTTGGTACCAAACACTTCATTATTTGTCCATATTATAATACATAAAAATTACATTCAACAAGATATAAATAAAAATAAACTCATAATATTTAACACTGAATCTCTATCAAATAGTTGCCTTTGAAATGTAACGAAAGAAACAAATGAATAGTTTCACAACTTATGTCCTATACCTAGCCTAAAAGGGTTTAGGAGATATTCTCAGATATTTAGATTTTTACACTATTTGGAACGGTGTTATACCTTTTAATCACATTAGCCTTGAGAAAACCAAAGTTTATGAGTATGATATCTCCTCATATAGAAATTTCGAGAATTTCATGGAGAATTCAAATTTTTTAAAATACTTATATAGGGTGTTCCATTTAAGAAAATTGACATCTATAGCGCCCTACTTTCATGAATCAGCCCAAATATTTCGAACTAATTTTAAAATGTAGCCATTATGGTCTCCTACAACTTCTATGTGAAATGTTTGTTTTTATTATCTATAATAAAGGAAGTGTTGGACTTTATGGCAATACCCATTTTACACGATTAAACTAATATTGTATATTTTAACTTCAAGAGTCAACATTTTTTACCGTGCTGGAGAAAAATTAAGCAAAACTCGAAGCTAATAACCAGAGAACATAATGTGCCTAATTATTATTATTATAAGTAGGTAACATAAGGGATAGGGGTGCATCAACGCGGGCAATGTAAAAATACTGTTACCCCATTTCACCCTTAATGGTTTCGCACCTGTTTCCATTCCCAGCACCACCTGACTGCCGCTTATCGATACCTAATAAATTAGATTGAATGGACTAACTAAATAAAGTGTTTCTTTAGTCCGGTCGACTTTGGTCCCAAAGTGGACTTTTATTGCGAATATCAAAAAGGGCTGTACCCACTTAGAGCTTGTGGGAACCTGCATTAATATATTCCTCTATGGACGGTCGAAAATATCATACGCGTGCGATACATCTAAAAATATGGGGTAAGAGGAAAAAACCAAACTATATATAGTGTAGGATGCTTCATCTTGGTTCGCATACGAACTCTCACATCCTCCAAACTGTACATCTTTTTATAGGTCTCCTTAGAAAACAGTTAAGGAGAGTTAGATCGGGAAACCTGGCAGGCCATTCTGCTTCCATCATCTTATTGCGTCTATTGATCTATCTATGAGAAAAGCAGTACAATATGCAGATATAATACTTAATACAGGATGGATAGAGAAAACACAAGAAAATGATAAAAAACTTGTATAGGAAGAAGAACTAACGCTCGGCGTTTGCAATTTGTTGGGGCGACATATATTATGCTTCTGACGCTTCACACACTTCATCGGGTCCAACGGCAACGTATGCGTTATAGAGCAAGTTTCGGAACATTCTCTCAGGTATTTTCACAGTTTCTTTATCCACTGGTATACGTCGCGTGTTCTAACGTCGCATCTAGAACGTGAGCCCGTTAGTCATGTAGTGGTATTTCACTTTTCCCACCCCTGTCGATTATTTCTTGGAACTGTCCAGGCGAATTGTTCGCCCTTACAAATGCGGTGATGAATAGGTAAAGAATTTCCTTCCCCTTCGTAGGTGGAATAAAATCAATTGCTAGAAATAACCTTAGATTCACCAGCCTTCCGAGATAACAGTATAATAGAGGATTATTGTGTGCAGTCGATGTTGACTGTAAAGTTTCCATTTGTCATACTGAGAAGTTTTTTTTATATGAGCAATTGGAGCATAATTTTATCGATTACATTTCCTTATTCGATCGAAAACGGGATTCTGGTGCACTTTTTTCAAGAAGCGATGACTGTAACCAAAGTAACTACAACTTCTACCTTTCCCGATGGCATGGGTTGGAACAACATCATATTGATGATACAAATATCTCAGTGGATTAAGATCTGACGATCCCGATGGCCATGATAGGAATCAATTAAAAAAAAAAAAGGAAACCGCCATTAATGAAATCAGTTCCATCATTATTTTAATTTATATCCGAAATCGAGGAGAAAATCGATTAAGAAAACTTAACGTTTACTACCTGCCGGGGTAGTTAGATACGCAGTAAGTTTCCACCCTTGTTGTTTTCCTTTTTACCACCCCCTACAAGCGTACCTACATGTGTTGTGCCGGACTCACCAAACGTTGAATATTTAATGACCATTACTGAGTAAATTTCCCGTCGTTGAGTGTTCCACTTAAATTTGGTCCTCGAAACCCCTCGTTTATGCTAATATTTAAAGAAAGGTAAATCGGCAATCAAGAGACAGTTGAAGGGACCAGGTAAACCACGGTGCTAGAATACAGTGAATACGTTTGTTTTGTTACGAACATTTTTTTGTATAGGTACTGGTAACATAATTTTTTTTTCTTAATTATGAATTATTTTTTATACCTACGTAAAATTGTTATAAGAATTCTTCTGTTACAAATGATTTATCCCCTCAACCTTTCCAATAAGCGCACTATTTTCGAAAACACCCTCTGTAAAAAATAAATAAAGATTTGACTATAGTGATGATGATTCTTAATTTATCAAATAATGTTGTTCCACATCGGATTATAGAAATTTGTCTGTTGCACTTAATTACTGAGATACAGGGTGATAAACTACTTATGTCCCATATTTCTTTTGGCCAGAACATATCCTTATTCTTTATTACAATTTGTTCAAATTTTATACCATTTGTGTACTTATCACAGTTGATATAATGCCGTTTTTAATATTTAAAAATTCCAGGACTTTTTTAATTCAAATTTTTTTATTACTGTAGAGAGAATCACTCTATATAATATTTTTTCAAATTATATGGGAAATTATAAGAGTCCATACATCAGTAAACAAAAGCATGTGAACAGATTTTTTGTCGAAAGAAATATTGGCCATAACTAGTTTATCACCCTGTATCTCAGTAATTAAGTGCAACAGACAAATTTCTATACCCATTCGTGAATAGTCAAGGGATCCTCTATCATCCTTAGAAGTATGTACAGTTCGTCATGAAACACCCTGTATAGTGTTGAGATCGTGTAATTCATATAATAGGTACCTATGTATAATAAAACCATGTCGACATTGTTTAGTTTACCATCTCCTTGTGTGCTGCAGTACAAGCCAATTTCCATGTTTCTATAAAATGGCGAATGCGCCACGATAAGAGGTGGTGGCGAAGTTCGAAAACCAAGTCAAGTAGCTTTTGCTTAAAGTTTGATAAAAAACACTACAAAACAACGATGAGAGGATGCATTTAAGACACGAAATATTGCTGGAAAGACATTAGAACCTATTGCATTTTTTATATACCGGTATACAAGACGAAAAATTGGACAAATAATTTGCCAGTAAGTACCTGTGTAATAATTCTATTTTAAAATACATTAATATGTTTTGTAAATATTTACTATGCCCGTACGCAGTACTATTTTTTATAAAATTTTGCATAAGAATTCTCTGCACTTATCCAATCCTCAAACACGTCGCATATTCCACATCAAATATTTGCTTTTATTTGTTACAAACAGAGTATACCTGATTATTAAACGCGAAAATGAAAGCACATAAGGAAAGTGCCAATCCACGTCGAAATTTAATTTCCTTCATGATATATCTAGGGGGCGATAAACAATTGAGATAACGTGTTTATGTCCAATTGTCCATTAGGAGGGGGATGAGAGGTAACCTTCTCTTTCCCACTCACGGGAAAATTATTGATCGCGGACAGCTCTGGTCATTTGTTGACGTCACGGCGGTCGAAATCGACCGATTTTCTCGCTTAACAGCCAACTACTACCCCTTTTGCAGATCGAAATCTAAGTTAGAATTATCCTTTGTGGCGGACAGGTTATTTTTGTGTTTTTTGCTACCCCTGGGAATATGTGATTTTTTGTGAAATTCTCAACGGTTCGATATCGTGCTAATTGGGAGACGTTTTTGTGGAAAAAAATGCGTGAAGGTAACGTAAAAACTTGGTAACAAATAAATTACCAGATAGATATAAATAGGCAAAAATGTTTTAATTCTTTTATGACAATAATAGGTATAAATATAATCGCCCATGCATTGTAAGATAATTCGTTATAAATAATATTTTTATAATTTGTTGGCTATATTTTTATTAAATTTAGTTATTTCTCAAACAAAAGTGTTCTGTATAGACAAAACATTGCCGATGAAAATAGGAAAATTCCGAAATGAAAAAAATTAAAGGAGATAGCTACATTTAGGTACCTACTTGTATATTCTCAAAGTTGCAAAATTAAGTTTGGGGGAATGGAAAATTTTCATATCATTTTAAAGTAGCTACTACCTTAATAGAGTTATAAATATAATTAGGTGGGTATAACTCGACAAAGGAAAAAATATTTAAAATAACGAAGTTGATGCCCGGCCAACGAAAACGGAACACCCTGTATAATTCTACATACAGAATTGAAAACCAAGAAAATAATCTGCAGGCAAAATCTTTCTCCCAAAATTCAGAACTTTGGCTCACCCTGTACGTATAGTTAATAAAACGTTGTCAGTTTAGGCATGCTGCCGTAAAATATATCACCTTTTATAGTACATTCGATTGAATATAAAAATGTGAATTTAATGGAGAAGTAAGTACTTTGATTGATATTTTTCCAGGTGGGGAACGATGGCCTTTTTCCACGACGAAAATGGAATTGAATTAAAAATTATGTGATAGACTCCGTCCAAAAAAAAAAAAGATATATATTATAAAAACATTTTGCTCATATCTGCTCAATATGACTTTGGAAATATGCAACAAAATGGATAATTTAGAAAATTGTGATATTGAATTTACTTTCCCCAACATGGACCCAGATACGGAAACGGAAATCGCTACGAAGCACCTCCAGAACTTAAACAAGGAACTGTTTTTCGACACCAGCTCAAATTCTCTAGAAACAAGTCCAGAAAATGATCTGACGCTGCTTCGAAGTATCGATGCTCAAGGAGGTGTGGAATACTTGCCTTCAGATGTACAAAATTGTGTGGAAATCGAGTCGACGAACGTTATAAGTATACCAGACAGTCAGATTGTAAAGATACAGTTCCATAACGAGAACGGGATAGTTAACACCGAATATATTGTGAATGAAGATATGCTCCAAACTCATTTGCACAATCAAAATATCGAAACGGGTTTTATGGATCTCAAGGAGGATTACTACGAAGAAATCATACCCTACCAGATCTACGAGGATACCATAAAGAATAGCACAGAGAACTTTGAAATAGTCCAACAGATGGAAGAAAAAGAACTGGAGGATAAACCGGTCTTGAATTTGGAAGACATGCCACAAAGTCCCTTGCATACCACTCTGCTGAGCCCTCAGAGCGAGCACGAGGAACAAGCTGAAACCGACCTCACCAGTTTGAACTGGCTGCACAATATCACCAACATAATGTCTGTTCCGAATCTACCGACGCCGCCGGTCTCGCCCTCACCCAAGCCAAAGAGAAAAAGCACCAACAGCCAGGAGGACCTCACGATCAATATCAACTATTACAAGAAAAATGGCGAGAAGAAGCCGCCGTTTTCATACGCCACATTAATTTGTATGGCTATGGGAAAGAACGGAAACAAGATGACGCTTTCAGCAATTTATCATTGGATCAGGGAGAATTTCTTGTATTACAGGAAGGCACATCCTAGTTGGCAGGTATAAACGCATTGTCATGATGTTTCATGTTTCATTTTATTTCGCTGTAGGGAAATCTGAAAATATCGTCCAGGCCTTCCTCCCATAGGAAGGCCTGGACTGTCTGCCAATTTCTTTGTATATACAGGGTGTCTTACCGGGAACTGAATCGATCGAAAAGTATATAATAAATAATTTTGGGAATTTTGGAAATTACTAAAGCCAGTGTGGCCAATTCAACAAAAATAATTACAATCAGTCGATACCAAATTGCTTATTTTAAATGGAACCCCCTTTTCGATTTGACGGGTGCAACGTTTTCCATTTTTTAACTTAATACTTCATGTAGGAGATCCTCGTTTGCTTTTTGTCACGTAGAAAGAACACAAGGTGAACTACGTTCTGCAATGAAAATAAGTTCCATAATAGTATCCCAAGTGATGCATTTTTCACGTTCCACTTTATCAAATGCAAACCTCAAAAACTTTTTTAGTTCAAATGAAACACCCTGTATATTTTTGCATCAAGTTATGTAAAATTAAATTGTCTTTTTTTTCTAGTATAGACATTATAAGGGGTTAAAGTTACGACGTATTGATATATTCTTAAATGTTCAAGAATTTATTTTAGTAAAAATTGCCATCAAACTTAGCCAAGATTAGAAACAATCATTAATGTCAGTCATTCCATTCGTATATTAAAAAATGTCAGCAAGGTTAAATTACCTACACCTATGGTTTCTGTTTTTGTGGGTATCAAGTAGCAATAATTGTGTTACATACATGTTCTTGATATTACTTTGTCAATCTCCATAAATAATAAACAAATTTAAAAAATCCTCGTAGGTGTAATTTAAACATGCTGGTATTTTTTGACATTTAAGGGAATGACTGACATTATGATTGTTTTAAATCATGTCTGAATTGATGGCAATTTTTGCTAAAAATTCTTAAATTTTAAGAGAAAACTCGAATCTGACGATCTAATTTACACTTATGTATTGTAATTTAAACTGATTGATGTCTATATGTATTTTGTTTGTTTATTTACTCGACTTACCAAATGTACATGTCAATGTATCCATAATTGGTTAATAAATTGATTTGATTTGATTTGAATATTTCAAAATGTTGTGACTTTAACCCGTACAATGCTTATACCAGAAAACAGAGAATTTAATTTTACATAACTTGATGCAAAAAAATACATGGTGTTCTATTTGAAGTAAAAAAATTTTTGAGGTTTGAATTTGATAAAATGTAACCTGAAAAATGGATCACGGTATACTATTATGGAACTTATTTTCATAGTAGAACGTAGCTCACCCTGTGTTCATTTTACTTGCCAAAAACCAAATGCGGATCTCGTACACGAAGAAAGTTGTAACGGTTCTTCTTGTATTTTTGATTTTTAATATCTCCGAAACTGCTGGGTTTAGGTTAGGGTGTAAAGTTTTGGTACAGGGTATGCTACATGTTTTCAACTCAGAATTTTATGCTCATTTCGAAAAATCTAAAATATACAGGGTGTTCCATTTAAAACAAGCAAGTTGATGTTGATATCCGGTGTAACCGGAAGTACCAAATGATTGTAATTATTTTTGTTGGATTGGCCACACTGACTTTAGTAGTCCCCAAAATTTTCAAAACTTTTTGTTTATACTACTATATAGATCGATTCCGTTCCCGGTGAGACACCCTGTATACAGAGTGTACCGATATAAAACTTTCAGGTTAAACATCTAGGAAAATAATAAAGATATCTCTGAACAAAGAAATATTTCGATGACAGGAACTTTGAAATGCAATGTGATTTTGTTCTTTTAGAATTCGATTCGTCACAACTTATCCCTAAACAAGTGTTTCGTGAAACATCCACGGTCCAAGGATGAACCAGGGAAGGGAGGTTTTTGGAAACTAGATTTGGAGAGGCTGGAGGAGTCGAGAAGATCCAAGAGACGATCTAGCCTGACAGTAAGGGCCCCTAGAAATCGGCAGCATTCTGAGGAGAGAATTTCGAAACCTCCTAGAAAGACAAAAAGGTAGGATCCTTAGAGAGACGATAGGCCAAGAGTCTTTTGTTTCAAAATAAGTAAATAAATGGAATTTAAAAAGGAATACATTTCATCCCTTTCATAAATATTTTGGTTTTCACTGTTTTGTCTGTTTTCCTGTTGAAGCCAACCAATCTCAGTTTACTTCTCCAAGAACTGAGTTCTAAAGGGTCTTCCTAAATGTTTGCATTTCACGTGGCCACAAAATTAGGCAACCATATATACACACACACGTAACGGTATTATTTATGCATATATGCAGAAAAAGCAAAATGTATATTATATGGTTGCTTATTTCTTACCACATGGTTTATGATCATTTATGAAGCCTGTGTATAATTTCTCACTACAATAATTTGACAATATTCTTAAAATAATTAATAGCGTTTTAAATAAAATTATCCTTCATACAACCGTATAATTTGTCCATTTGAATTGATCCAAAATTTTTAAATCGAATGAATAATATTTCTAAAATACCTGCTTAATCTAGTGATTCTTCAATTCCTTTTAGGATACAAAAGAACTGGTAACAATAAAAAAAAACAATACCAAATTCAAATAATAAATAAATAATAATTTCACGGAACATAACGTTTCACTTGATTTTTCAATATTTGCAACCATTGTTATTTTTTGTAACCAATATTTTTTTTACATTTATGCTAATGTTTATAATAAATAAAAAAAAAATATTATTTAAGGTATCGGCCATCTCAAAATACCGGAGAGAGAAAACACAATATCCTCTCAAACATATCCATTTGCGGAGAAACTGACATTGAAAATTTCGAGGACACCAAGAAAAAAGATCTGAAGGTTGAAAGACCATCAGAAAAAGCCAAGGAAATCAAAGACACAAAAGAAGAAGGGAGTTTTATTCCATCCTCGATGCCAAATCAGTCAGTCATAACGGAGCCGGTCAATCAAATGTTGGGTGAGGACGAATTAACCGGGCTACTATTAGCCACCAATGGTTGGGACGAGTGCCAATTAGAGTTGTTGGATTCTCTGTTGGATTCGTTGTAATAAAACAAAATATTTTTATCATTTACAGAGTTTAAATAAACTAACTACTTTCGTCCGCTCAGACTGGTGGGAATTTAGGGAAAGCAAAAACAGAGTCGGAGACCCAGTGGCCATATGGCTCTATTATACAATAAGTGGACTAACGACTAAATTTTTTGAAGCAATAAACCTTTTCGAAAAACCCATTGACCGACCTTAGAAATAAACTTTTTTTTTTTTTTTATTAATGGCATTAGGTCATTGACCATGCAGCCAGTCACCAAAAGGTCAAAGATTGAAAAATGGAAAGAAAATTAAAGGAGCGCCGGGAAAGACGGGGACACACACTTCTCGTCCTGGGGTCGATCAGGACATTTTTATAACTTACAAGAAATAAACTTAATACATATCCACAAATGCCAGCTAACGATAATCAAAGTAATATCAGTTTTATATTCAGATCGCTAAAATTATTTATTTTATTTTGATGTCTACATTTATATCATTCTTTCAGTTCTCTTGAACTCCCCACATTATGTTTTCACATTCATTAAAGCAGTAATTCAGAAATATTTATCAAACACTATAAAAATTTAATACGTAAGGTCTACTAGCTTTTTATTAGCGACTAGAAAATGTATAGAGTGGATACTGAAAAAATTTGAACCATAAAATTCTTTATTTTTGAATATGGTTAATTTTGACGTGGTTGTCTTTTATGACGGTTAATAGTCAAAAAAATTTGCTATCGATCCCAAAAACTAAATCAAGCTTAACCATCTCCAAGGTTTGTCCATATTTTGGTACATGTACACTTAAAAATTATAGAAGTTTCTTGAAATTGTCATTAATATTTGAATTTGAAATTTTATTTATTTTGATGTCTTTCTAATAAAAAAATGCCGATTATCTAATGACTTCTGTGAGATTCTTATATTGCAATAAACATAATAAATCGAAACAATGAAATAATATGTCTCGCCTGCAATAAAAACTTGAATAAAACTGCATAACAAATTCTGGATGTTTCGCTCTTTACAGAAATCAGTATATTATTCATATTGTTGCTCAATTTCTGGCTCAAAAATATCAAACTTTGTTGGATCTGAATAGAATTAAGCTATTGCATTCTCACTTCGGTCCCACAGTACCTTTTTATGTTAATGAATATGAGAAACTCGGTGATAAATGCAACTGCAATAAATTTGTAGATTTGCCACAAAACTAATTTCCTGAAAATGGGCATTATTTGAACAAAAATAACATAATTGTTTGTGTTAGAAAAAAATGTGTAAATGTAATTTATTTTTACATACACAGAGTGTTTTTGTGCCTTTCGTCAACACGTGTGACCATTTTTGTGAATTTGGTGGAAACTTTTTGTAAATATACGTATACATATATATCTATGTAAGAATCGCTTGAAAAGTGTGGTTAAAATATTTATATACACTAATTTATTTGGAAATTGTGTTAAAATATCATTTAGTGTAACCTACCTCAATTGCAGTGGGCGAACTAAATTATATTTTTAATAACTCTGTGGATTTTTGTATGAAAAATGAGCTCTAAACTCTTCCGTCCAATAAAACTTAGTTTTAGATTTGAAACCTTTTATTGACTCTTTAAAGGTATGCGTAAAAAGCGTGTGATGTTAAAAATGTCTACTTTCATTAGACCTTACCTAAGCCTAAGTAAATATTTATTGAAACAACAGAAAACCTTAAAGGCGATACGTCAAAATATATTTATTTTTCTACAACCGGCTTTTTTTAAATGGTTTTCAGACTTAAATTTGAAACAGACTGTATTTGCATCCTGGTAAATTTTGCAGACCGTTGCTAATAGCAACGGTCCTTCGAGCAACGATCTGCGAAATAAGACCAGGTATGCAAATATTTTTATGTTTCAAAATTAAGTGTGAAAGCTCTTTAAAGAGATCCAGTCGTAGAAAATGTTTTGTGTATATTGCAGTTTGAAAGTAGGTCTGCAGACCTTAATTTGCAATCCTCGCTTCAGTCGTGCCGCAAATTAGCCGCGGTCTACAAACTACTACTTTCAAACATTGATATGCATGTATGTAACTATTTTATTAAATGTTAAACTCTTTTAAATATACTAAGTGGGATATTATGTCACAGTCCAAAAGTTATCCCCACACGAAAAGATTTAATCTTAATTTGACTTGTGTGCGGAGGCTGCCTTATGTGTAAATGGTTAGATTTCTTCTTTTTTGTAGTTAGTTTGGAAATGTAAAAATTAGTTTAAGATTTTTTAAAATGTCATATAATTGTATTTTTTCTATTTTATTATAACAATCTTGAACAAACTGTAAAAATGTATTCTAGTCTTTTGCAATATTTGTATTTATACCTACACAGTTTGCTCAAAATGTGCTACAAATTGGCAATATTATTTATTATTGTAAGAGAAACTTCATATTTTATCAGATAGAAGTGAAATAAATATTAAAAAGTTCACAAAATCTTTTCTTTTCATGAACTGTTTGGCCAACCGATTCACCACACCCACAAGCTACAGATGCAGACATGCGTCCATGGTTTTGCCCTTATTCGAATGTACGAGTGTGAAGGATTGCTGCTTTCCTATGTAGTGTCCAAATGCGAAAACAGGTATACTCTACTGCTAAAAACGAAAGTTATTTCTGGAACTCGCCATATTTTTCCGTAAATATTAATTAGGTATCTCAGTCTTGTTGCCGAGATAAATAGAACTCGTTGAGGATTTTTCTGTAATTGAACTTTAATTATTATATTGGGAAATAATAAAAAATATAGAATTCTACCGTTTTCTAATGTTTCGAACAAAAAAAAAATAGGTATAAAAATATATATATATATTTATTATAAAATATACCTACAACACAGTAAAATAAATATATCAAAATTTTAATTCAAACTACTCTAAATCATATATGGATAATTTTCTTTCACTTCTCGCAATTGAATGTCGGCTTTCCGTTAAAAGAGGATCTTCGTGTTCCCTTCTATGCGATTTAATATCGTCGTCATTAATACTGTCAGAACTTTTACACAATTCCAGATAACTCGTATCTGTAATAATCTTTAAGACTCCCAAAACGTCAGGTTTAACATTTATCAAACAAAGAGTGATTTCTTTTTCATTGTAAGTATTTAGAAGATTTTCCAAAGTCTGAAAAAACAGTTTTTGTTTAAATAATAATTTGTAATACGCAACCTGGTACACGTTTCGTTTATTTATATTTTTCCTATGCAGTGTGCAAATATGAAAACACGGTATAGTTGCTTAATGGGCTCTTACACCTTGATTGATTTAAAGGTTTTTACTAGATTTACCTCAAAATTAAATACTTATTAAAGATGAAAATGCAATAAGTTTCAATATATCATATTCTATAATAATAATAATAATAATTTATATTATTATATTATTTCTGTAGTCACATGCTATAAGGGTATAAGTTAAAATACCCAACTTTACAGGAGACACAATAAATCGTCTATTTAATTTCAATGTTGTACTTAACTAATTTAGTCGCTGAACTGATATTTTATAGTGTATTTACTGCCTCAAAAAATGTAAAAAGCCTAAAAAGTCAATAAATGATATTTTAAAATTGTGATTTAAGTTTGACTTATTCCTTTAGTGCAAAAGTGTGCTAGTTTGGATTTAACAATAAGGATATAAGTTGACTTAAACCTTTTTTGCATATCTAGTATATGGCTAACGTGGATCACTTGAATACAGTTTTAGTAATAAGTATACTTATTTTAATGTTAAATTAATGACCAAAACTTACCGGTAATACTGCTATTATCCACACATTTTTGTAGCATTTGCATTGTTCTTGAGTTTGTAAACATTTTATACAAAACACTGATACCTATAACATCACACAAACACAAAACGACTTGTCTTCTACACTACAAAATTTATAGTAATATTCTATTGAGCATCTCAACAATATTCAAATATCCGTAACTGTCGTTTTGCTAAAGGGAAATATCTCTATTGAAATCACAACTTTTGGTAATTTTTAATTTGCTTTAAGGGTATAAGTAAACTTATATCTTTTTAGTCCGCTTAGTTATTTCGTTTATATTGAAAAACTAGTTTGCTAGAAAGAAATAAGTGCACTTATAACTTTAAAGTGCCAAGTGAATTTTATTAAAACAATGTATGAATATGTTGATTTATTCCCTTATAGCAGAGTCAAAAATAAATAAAATGTAGAAATACCGTTTTTCTGGGGTGTCAAGTATACTTATTACTTTTTAAAAACTGGTGAATTTCCTATTTTCTATTTCACACAGACTTATTTCTTTTTGGCAGCACATCATAGGTATTATTAGGAGTCTAATTCTACAAAAAAGTTAATTTGGGTATAAGTCGACTTATTCCTATATGTATAGCATGTGACCACAGATTTATATTTATTAATCCAGTAAAATCAATTTTGACATAGGACAAGTCACAAGGTGTATGAAGTAGGCCCCCCGAATTGCAAATTTCGAATTCGTAATGGGGGAATCGACTGACCATTTATTGACCATTATTGACCACCGGTAATATCGTTTGACCACTCACGGATTCAGAGAAACAATCAAAATATTTTTGGAGGGCTAACTTCACGCTAACCCCCCGAATAAGATATTTTCTTAATTTCAATACCGAAAAGGATTGACCATTATTGACCAGCAATTCATTTTTTTGACCACTTCCAAAAAATAAAGTTTTCTTGTTAGGTATTTGACCGTAATTGACCAACCGCCGCGCTATTATAAGATTTTAGTCAACACGACCGCGACGAGATCGGGGAACGGTTTTAAGGATATATCCTCGGATATATCAAGTTAGCACTACCACTTTAAAATTTTTAAATCGCTTTCGCCCCATTAATTGCAGCTTTTTTGTTGCGGAAAGAAAAAAATTGTAGCTCTTCATTTTTTAAAAATAACCTATGGTAATGCTAACTTGACAGTCAAGATAGCATTACCACGTACAAAAATCGCTTTAAAAAGTGCAGACACATTTGTTTATCATAAAAATAATTTGTTGCGCACGACTACTACGAATAAATTAATTTAAAAAAATTTTTTGTTCAATAATTCCTGGTGATGCGAATTGGATGGTCAAAATAGCATTAAAACTCATGAAAGTCCCTTTAAATATGCAGAAATAATAATTTTAGCATGGAGAAATTGTTACAAAGTAAAACACAAAATTAGCAATAGCAATAAAGAACGACATTTTCAGATAACAGGATTAAAACGATTTTGTGGACAAAACGTAGACTCTTATGTAAGAGAACATTTTGTTGTGTAGTTGTAGAAGCTATTTATGCGAAAACTTTATTATTTCTCGGTGCAACAAATTCGTACACGATACGCCACAGTGTATTGAAGTGAAAAACACATGGAGAAATTTGCATTTGCGAAGGTTATTCGTAGGGGTAGTACCAGGTTGCTATGATAATTCACGATTTTATCGAATTTTGCGAAAACTTTTTTCGCAACAAATTCGTACACGACACGCTACAAATTGTCAAAGTGAAAAACCCAGGAAAAAAATCATTTTTAACAGTTTTTCAAGGTGGTAATGCCAGGTTGCGCTGGAATATCGTATTCTTTATTACCACTGCAGTAAGTATATATAAATATGACAAATTAAATTGTTTTAATAATTTAGCAGGGCACAAAGTGCTGGCGCCTCATGGTTGGGTTTTAAAGCCATTTTAAGTTGCCTACTAGCCAGCTAATCTCTTGCCTAGATGCCCTATCAAAATTCGCGACTTTTAGAAAATAATAGTTAAAATGACTTACCATCTAATGAACCACAAGCTGCATCGCTTCAAAACATGCGCTATTCACATATATTTATTAATCGAAATTAAATACCGTTTATATTTACAAACACGCCATAGATAATAAACGACCAGCACAAAAACACATAACCTAAAAAGCCCAGAATAAACAGACGGATTATATTATGGAAGACAGACGCATACGCTGCGTCTGGTGAATTCGTGGAATCGGTAAGCGGCGATGTCGGCAACAACAAACGTCGGGTTCTCTTCGGAGGCGTTCGGCCCAAGGCGGCTGACCTAATTAGAAACCGAAGTCGAAGCTTGTCGGTTCGGTTGAGTAGTGGACTGTGGACTAGTAGGAGCGTGTCTGTGCTGGCAGACAGACGTGGTTTTAAAACGTGGGCAAATACCTAATCCGAAAATGACTTGTGTTCTATATCGTGTTTTAATTAGGCGTGTAATATTTAAATCGATTTATTGAAGTGGTGTGTGCTGGAGAACTAGGTACTAGATTATTTTCAATTTCTAAGAATCATGACGTGATGAGAGACGTTCAACTTTCAAGGTGAGTAATATTTACTAAATTTATACGTATTGAGTACTATAATTAAATTAAACATTTTATTATGATTACTTATGTTTGGTAGATAGATATAGTGCTTATTTGTTAAAAAATATGGAATTCTAGCGATCACAAGAAACACGGCTTTAAATTTTAAACACCGGTGGTACCGTGGCGATTATAGTTTGGTCTATCAAAATTTTGAGGTTACTTTAACACCTCGTTATTTATTGAACGAAATTATATGGAAAAAATGAAATATTAACATTTTTTCGTACCTGATTTGTAGCGCATTTGAAGTGGTTTTCTGTAGTAACAGATTGTCCATCCAAATTCTGCTTTGCGGCTTACAGACGAACAATATGTTGACAGTTCTATCACTTCGGGTTCTACCGGAAGCAGATGTCAACAGCGTTATTTTAAATGGAACACCTTTTATTATCGGTATTGATAGGTAATTAGGTTTCTGAATTCCAAGGCCGCTTTGTATAACAAGCCCATAGCCGTAGATTATTAAAAAAAATTAAATATTATACAGGGTAAGTACAAGAGTGGTTACAACTTTAAATTCAGAAACATCAAATATCCTCCATTTTTCAAATAGAAACCTCAATTTTTTTCATTCATTTTGTCACATCTACGGCTAAAAATATGGATAGTTTACCTTCCCTATACCTAACTACAATGGTCAATTAACTCAAGTCAAATCAAATCTTTGATTGGAGCGGACAATTTGTAGCGTGTCGTGTACGAATTTATTGCGCCGAGATAAAATTTGTTGTTTTCGCAAAATTCGATAAAATCGTGAATTATCATAGCAACCTGGTACTACCCCTACGAATAACCTTCGCAAATGCAAATTTCTCCATGTGTTTTTCACTTAATACACTGTGGCGTATCGTGTACGAATTTGTTGCACCGAGAAATAATAAAGTTTTCGCATAAATAGCTTCTACAACTAAACAACAAAATGTTCTCTTACATAAGAGTCTACGTTTTGTCCACAAAATCGTTTTAATCCTGTTATCTGAAAATGTCGTTCTTTATTGCTATTGCTAATTTTGTGTTTTACTTTGTAACAATTTCTCCATGCTAAAATTATTATTTCTGCATTTTTTAAAGGGACTTTCATGAGTTTTAATGCTATTTTGACCATCCAATTCGCATCACCAGGAATTATTGAACAAAAAATTTTTTTAAATTAATTTATTCGTAGTAGTCGTGCGCAACAAATTATTTTTATGATAAACAAATGTGTCTGCACTTTTTAAAGCGATTTTTGTACGTGGTAATGCTATCTTGACTGTCAAGTTAGCATTACCATAGGTTATTTTTAAAAAATGAAGAGCTACAAATTTTTTCTTTCCGCAACAAAAAAGCTACAATTAATGGGGCGAAAGCGTTTTAAAAATTTTAAAGTGGTAGTGCTAACTTGATATATCTCGGTTTTAATGATGCTCATAAAGATCCTTTAGGGCCGGTTTTTCAATGTTGAGTTAACTCTAACTAAAGGATAATATCCAAGGAAACAATTATTGTAACAATGGTCTCCTTGGATATTATCCTTTAGTTAGAGTTAACTCAACATTGAAAAACCGGCCCTAAGGGGTAGTCAAACATTGAAATATATTTTTTATGCTTTTTGAATGATGGTCAAACAATTTCCATCCGCCATTAGAAAGTTGTGAGCACCAAAACACCAAAAACTGTGAATCTATTACTCCACTCGCTTTGACCAAAATCAAAAAAACAATTTTTTAGTTGTAATTTCATGCTTTTGAATGATGGTCTAACGCTGAAATTGTTTGACCATCATTCAAAAGGCATGAAAAATGTATTTCGACGTTTGACCAGCCCAGAAAACCACCGAATGATAATAAACAAGTCTAAATAAATTCTCTCCCCCGCCATTTAACCATAAACAACCGCGACAGTTACAGTTAATTTCGCGCTGGACGAGAGAATAGATCGAGAAACGACTTTAACGGCGCTAGTCATTTTCTTGTGCACCAAATTATGCTAAGTGTTCGATCTGCAAGATTCTGTGGGCGCAACTATTGAAAAAATCGGAATTATCCGCAACAATATAAAATTATACATATTTTTCATACTTATTACATGATGTTTAAACAATTTCAGCGTTTGACCACCCGTCATTATAAAGTTGTGAGCACCAAAAACTATGACATAGTGAGTCTCTTACTCGTTTCGACGAAAGTCAAAAAGAAACATTTTCTAATCGTGTTCTCATTTTTAATTTTCGCAAAAATGTCGAAATTTTCAGAAAATTATTAAAGTGCCCGTGAAACTTCGTACACCTATAAGGTCCTAGAGTTCCTAGACGGACTCAGTCAGTCGGTATATATTTCGTTTCGTCCTAATAAATTTGCTCAGTTTGGTTCATGTCAGTGTTGCATAGGTTTAATCTGGTGGCATAGGCCGGCGTAGGGTGATCTTTTAAAAAACGCGAGCGGCGTTTTCGAGTGACTGCCCTGAGAGCAAATCCAATTTACTATACCCTTGATCCAGTGCAAAATTGTATTATCTATTACATCGTTACATACGTGACCGTGTATCGCCATCTCTCGGCATCCAGTCTAATGTTATAATGATAAAGTGCGAGGCCAATTTTGGTGGCAAGATTCTTAGTAAATTGCTGGCTCTCTTAGGAAGCATTTTGGTATAGAGGTAAGTTAAGTTTGGTCCAGTCGATTTATTTTGACGCCGGGAATATGTGGTTTCTTTTTGTGCACTTAATTCTGGGACACCCTGTATATGTATCATAGTCTATCTATGGTATGGGCATGTCATTTGTGCCGCGTGCCATTTTAAATTTTCTTTTTGTGTCTGATGTAAGTATTGTGGGTTCTAAAGCTGTGTTATTGTTCTTTATATACTTTATTAATTCTTAAGTGATAGGTACTTATCCAATGCGAGCAATTTGCACGTAGCAATTTGTTGCTTAAAAATGTCCCCGATACCAACCAGTGTCACAGATGAATATATATGAACATAGAGTTTATTTTCATATCTACCTATCTGTAACAGTCCGGCTGACATTAGTAACAATTAAGCAAAAAAATCATTTAAGGGCCAGTTGTATGTACCTATATTAAGTGGTTCAGCGAAAGTCCAGCTGACCTTGGTTCAAAATTTAGGGATACCATTCGTGCAACAATCTGTATACTTGAATTTTGAACCAAGTTCAGCTGAACTTTCGCTGAACCACTTTTATACAACTGTGGAAGTGGTCAAAAAAATTAATTGCTGGTCAATAATGGTCAATAAATGGTCAATAATTTTCGGTATTGAAATTAAGAAAATATCTATTTCGGGGGGCTAGCGTGAAGTTAGCCCCCCAAAAATATTTTGATTGTTTCTCTGAATCCGTGAGTGGTCAAACGATATTACCGGTGGTCAATAAATGGTCAATCGATTCCCCACCATTACGAATTCGAAATTTGCAATTCGGGGGGCCTACTTCATACACCTTAAAACTATAACACTTTAGTGCTGAAATTTGAATAATTTATATACACAAGAATTTTACATGTAAAAAGTGCTCAAACACAAATATAAAAATAATGAGTAGAATAACTTACTTTTGCTGCAGAATAATCGACTTTAATTATATTAGCGCAATCAACAGCTATTGACAGTTTTGGAAAATTAGTGTGTGCTTTCTTTATCATTTCGGAAAGATAATCAGCTGCCGGGTAAAACAGTCCCAATTCCGGTTTTACATAGATGTATCTTCGGTTACTTTCTTTAATCTACAAATAAAAAAGAAAAAACAAAATCGGCTCTTAATTTTTAAAAATAATATTTTGCATGATGTGCATGTCTTGTCTCTGATGCCTACGTTAATAACATTGTCTTCGCATTGTCTTTTTAGCAATAATAAAACAATGATAAAGTCCCTAATAACTAATTATTATAAAACGGTCAGCTTGCATTTAACTTGCGAGGCATAGGGAGCCTTTTTTTTGTGAGGCCCAAAGATTTGGGCCTCACACACGAGTTGAGATTGTCACTGATAAGTAAATTATACTTACAAAATAATCTTCAATCCTTTGGTTAAATTCATATTACATTACATAGACTTACCAGTCGAACTTCGGAAGTAATATTTGGTCTCGACCACATTTTCAACAACACCATTGCATTGAGCAAGCTGCCAACAACAATTGCTGTTTCCACCCCTTTTACTACTCCAATAACGAATGTGGCAAGGGTTAAAAAGAAATCGATTTCTGTAAAAAAATTTTTAAATATTATTTGTTTGTTAATTACAAATATATACAAATACAGGATAATCAACAACCTTAGAAATCATTACATATAGAGTCCCAACGGAAACTTTAGACATTGAATTAAAAGCTATGACTTTTATCTACTGTTAGTTATTGCGTACTTATGTTCAATTTTAATGGCAATCATTTTTTTGAATATTATTAAAAAAATAATTAATATTGTTGTATTTAACAATTTCTATAGATTAAATCGTTTCGTAATTATTTAGTTTAAAATTGACAACATTTAATCGGTCAATCATATTTAAATAATTAGTAAAAAAATTCCATTTTTTTTAAATCCTACGTGACATAATTAGACATTGTGAATTAATCTGTTTTTCTTACTAAAGAATAGACAAACGTTTTACTCATAATTTTGATACATGAAATAAAAAGAAATTGGTTTCACAAATAGATACTACGTTAAGTAGGTACATGAAAAAAAATTTTTTTAAATAAACTTTTCATATTAGATATTTGTCATTCTATGGTTTGTTTAAATACTGAACTATTTAAACAAAATAACTAGACTCTTGAAGTAATCATGGAAACGAAAGAAAAAACTCAAAAATTTGTTCATACAGTCACCGGAAAAAAGAGAAACCAATTGATTTTAATTTTTAATCGCCCTTCAATTTTATTCCCTCAGTGCATATAAATGCTATACACGTTCATAGAGGAGCAAGTGTAGTTTATATTCCGTCTGAGGCCCTAGATTTGATCCCGGTTATGAAACTAGGATTCTTTCTAAAAAATAAGTCAATTTAAGTATACTCGAGTTGTTGTCCATCATTTCTTAACGCGCAAGCGTTGCATGTCATATTATATTGCCATTTATAACTTAATTAAAAACTCTTACTTACTATTGCATTTCCATAATAATGGGAATATTTCGTAGTCTACCAGAGAACTACCCGCAGTTATGAGGACAGCTGCCAGAGTTGCTCTGGGAATGAAAAAGAAATACGGAGCTAGAAAACTAAGAGCCATGATAATCAAAGTTCCTGCAAGAATAATAATGTTACTATTATTATCACACAATATATAAAATTAGTATAATACAACAAATATAAGACGGGTTAATATTAGTTTACTTAATTATATAATATATTTATTTTACAAAATACAGCCAGGAGCCAGATTTAGGATTAGAACTATTTATAATATTTAACTGAACAATAATAAAATCATAATTAACTCAATGTGTGTATTATGTATTACGCTATTTGGAAAAGATTTATGATAAATTAACAAAATCTGCCTAATAAACTTTTTGAACGAGATTTATAGTTTGAGGTATGTCACTGACTTTTCTATATATTATATCCCTAACATAGACTTAATAATACTGTATTATTAAGTCTATGATCCCTAATAATTGGCAACGAGACGAAGAATTATAACCAACTTGATTTGAGAGCAATCATGGTTTGTATACAGACAGACCCCCAAGAAATTATATAGCCGAATTGGAAACAAAGACGGGTTGATTGTACGTAAAGCGTGTATTAAATAGAGAAAATGAACGGTGAATGTGTAACGCTCGCACGGAGGGCCAAATGCGATGGAGAGAGAAGGCGTGTCTTCATTATCTAGTGTTGTGTTATCAGTCTTTATTTTATACTCATTACTGATATTCTCTGTTCTTGTTTCCACATTGGTTACAAGTTTTATTGGGGTTCTGTATATTTGGAGACAGCGTCTATTGGGAAATCACCGGTAATAAATAAACATATAGCTAATTAGAGTGCTCAATCTGTTAAATGGTTATAGTGGGGAATACCAGAATTATGCTGAATTTTCTTTATTGAGGTTATTATGTTACCAAAATAAATCCGGTAATCATACTAAAGATAGAAATATATACATATAAATACTTATTATCTTAAATAAATATTAAAGTAAATGAAATAAATCAGAGAGAAATATTTAAATTCGAGCTATTATGATAAATTTCTCTTTTTAATTAAAAAATAATTAAATATGTGACGTCATCGCGCCAATTCGTATAAAAAAATATTCGTTATATTTCTATCACCTTGAAATTAGTCTAAAATCATTTATTGTTTTTCAAATATTGTACAAAAGATGTCGACAATATATGAAAACAAGAAAATGTGTTTGTAGTCAAACAGTCAAGTTTTTTTAGATATTTTGAAATATGCAGAACAAAATTAAGGGTGTTAAACAGGAGGTACAAGGTTTTTGAAAATGAATGTATCACTAAATATTATAACTTAATTTCTTCTACTGTTTCTTACCTGAGTATATGCCCTGAAGAGGCGTCCTCACATCGCTACTACTCGCTACAGCCGATCTTGTAAAGGCTCCACAACTTGGCATGGCCTTTACAAACGACCCAAAAATGTTGCACAGTCCTAAACTCATCATTTCCTGGGAAGCATCTACCACAACATCTGCACCTACATACACAAAAACCTCTTTTATTTCTTAGCATTTTTAATTTAGCCTTTCTATAAATATTAATTGTATAAAAATAAACATATCTAATTAACATGATGCTCATAAAAGAAAGTAAAATCGAATTGCAATTACTAGTTGTCTTTAAAATATACCTACTTACTATAAGCTTTCGCTATAGCAACATTAGCTAGAACAGCAACGACAGGAACAACGATGATCCCAGATCCCAGCGATCTCACCATTTCACGATAACCCACAGTTTCATTCCCAAATTTCGTTGATAATGAAGGGAAACCAAAATCCGGTAATCCTCTTGGCACAGGTCCAGTAAGTTTGAATGGCGCGCCACCGTTGTAGTAAAGATAAGCACCAAGGAGTGAAGTGAGGAAGACAATTAGAGCGTTTTTTGAAATTGACAGGAACCATAATATTTTCTTCACTGAATGACTATTCGTTTTAATACTGGTTAATTTCTAAAAAAATATCAAGTTACCTCTATACTCAGACCTTACCTAAGTCTAATAGATATTTGTGATCTGAAATTTACACAATGAGGCGCTAGCCGAGGACTGCCGTATGAATGAATATTTAAATTGACACAAACCTTGAAACAAAACAGGAAAATGATACACGAACATCCCAGTAAGGTGTCCTGCCACTTGATATCAGAGAGATGTTGCGATACTTCCATGATTACGCCAAAAGTGTCATGACTTTCTAGTCTAATTCCCAGCAAGTGTTTTAATTGTGCTACCACAATTATCAGAGCACAGGCCGATGTGAATCCCGATGTTAGACAGGGTGAAATGAAATCAACTAAAAATCCTGCAAATAATACAAGAAACTAATAAGTAAAACGACTTTTTTCATCATCTTAAAAATATTTTTACTTATTGAATTGTTCTAATTTTTGCGTAACATCGGACGTAGTGATATCAATGTGATCAAAGTTTTAGGTAACACTTCGTGGAAGTCTAGGGAAAAGTCATGACTACGGCAAAACTTTGAGGAGGTAGATCTCTTAAATTTTGATTTCTGTAGTCTCCAAACGTTTTAAGAAAAATTTACTCATACATGTAACTCTATGTATTATGTTATACACTTACCTAAATTCAAAATTCCCATAAGTAGTTCAATACACCCAGCAATAAAGGTCAACAATATGACACATTCAATGGGATGTCCTTTAACAAAAGAAAATGTCAGAAGCGACATTAAACTTGTTGGTCCTATCGAAACCTAAAGCCACAAAAGTAATTTGTTAATTTTGGGAGTAGGTGACAAAAACCCTTCTTGTTTCGTAGATTTGGTCGTTTACTACTACGTTAAAATTTTACAATAGTCACATGTCCGATTTTTATAAAAATTATTGCCGAGTTTAAAACATTGTCAGCTCCAATCGATCACGGAAGCCAAGCACTCGCGTATTATATAAATAAATAATAATTACTTTATTTAACCTACCGAGGTTTCAGCTCATTGAGCTGTTATAAATGCCAACCACATCCATATTAGATATACATTATACTCGCCTCTTTAATTGTCCCAAAGAAAACATAAGTGAAGGAACCGATAAAAGCAGTATACAGTCCAAATTCAGGAGAAATATCTGCAAGACCAGCATAAGCAATGGACTGAGGCATCATGGTTAATCCCACCGTCAAGCCAGCTATGAAATCAGCTAAAATATCATTTTTCGTGTAGTGCGGCAACCATTGTAAAATGTGAAGTCGTTTGTTAAGAATCCTTCTGAGACTTGAGGTTTGCTTTAATTTTCCAACGCGTTTATTTGGCGGATCCACTAAAAACATTTCAACACTGCACATTTTCCAGACAAATAAGGCATGCAAACTCTTGTGAATTACATGGAAACAACAAGTACCAACTAGGATAGCTAGTCTAGCCTGTTATGAACATTTTTACCAATAAAGCAGGGTGATTATTGTTAAAGAGTATTTACAGTTCAGGATCACATAAAACGTACAAATTTCGACCATTATATAAGGTTTATTAACATGCCCACATGGAAAATATAAAATTTCCTTAGTTCTAACAAACTTACTTTTTCTTCTATTTATATAATATACCTGCACATTAATTAAAAATGAAAGGACCAACGGAATAAAATATCCAAATTTCCTAACAGATCCACTGCGACTATTACTCGGAGATTTAACAAAAATGAACTGCCACTTAAAAATAATAATTTAAATCTTATATTATTCAACAAAACCATAAAGCAAACATTAAGACAATATAATTTATTATTAAAATGTTTTCTGAGGTTTATTTGTATTAACATTTGTAAGATGAACGTAGATATTATTATCTAAGTAGGTATTCTTATTTTTTAAACATACTGCACTGACTGGAAAAATAATTTATTAAATTAAACGCTAAGAATGTTGTTTTGTTAAAGGTAAGTATATTTATTTAGGATTCAATTACATATTGTTCTCTATTAGCATTAGATTTTAACCAGTGGCGAATCCGGGGAGGGGGGGTTGCACCCCATAGCCTCAGAGACTGAGACAAACACCTGATACATAAATAAAAGATTAAGAAAACACCTTTGTTCCATCCAGTAGAATTTGGAGACGCCACTGGATTTTACGCTATTTCCAATAATATATTGATGAGTCTTCTCCATAAGTCGTCTTAATAATACATATTTAATGTTGGATAGAATTTTTTATAATGAAAAAGCAAACATTGTCAAGTTACTCAAGAAAAAATTTTTTAATGTTCTACACACTGGTATGTGCTAATCATCTGTGCAAAGTTGCAAATACCAATACATAATATCTAATATCGGAATTATAAATTTATCAATGTCGATCTCAATCCGCCAATTTTGTTTTAATGCTTATAACTCAAACAATAGGCATTTTAGATTCATGATACATACCTTATGTGACGATGATGAGAATTTTACGTAGAATCTAAAACTATAACAATATACAGGGTGTTCTATTTAAAAAAAAATACAACTTTATCTTATCGTCCTATATAAAAGCTATCTATCTAGGTATCTATCTATCTGTCTATGGATGGCGTTTGACAGTGACAATTTCATTAGTTGTCAGTTTGACATTTGAATATTTTGTGATAATGTAATTTGCTATACATTTATATTTTTAAAATTAGAGGAAAATACATTTAGTATAGGAAACGTCAAGCGCTCATATAATCCCTTCAAAGTAGACAAAATAAAAACTAATGAACATTTTTTTTAATATATTTTATTATTTTATACAACAAAAAAGGTATAACAAACAATAAATTTTACTGTTTATTTACAAAAAACAAATAACACATTAGTAGATATGTAAAATTATACCAAAATTGCAATCATGAGAAAATAAAATGTCTGGTAAAATGTATAATAGATATCTAAATCTATTTTTATTTACACCTTTAGGATATGACAATAATAATTGTAAAAATATAATCATTTGTATAAATTGTGGCACGTAAATCAAGTCGTCAACCTGTCAATGAGTAAAATTTCCCAATTCCTTTGAATGGGGTATTATCCTCTTGGATGATACAAAATATAAATTTTTATAAAATGCTATAAAGGGTGTTCCTTTTAACTGACACTAATATAAAAAAATGTATTGCTCCAGTTAAAGATACCATATCTGACTGAACAAGAATTTTATTTGCATCCATTTTAGGAACGCTAAAAATCGATTTCCTCAATTTGAATTTGTGGCCGAGGTAAATTTTTAGCTTTCGACTTCCTTGTGAAACAATTAAAAAAAAGATTAATGTGGGCAGCAGAATAGAAACGAACATCTATAATTTAATAATTATTGTATTTTGTACCATCCTATATTTTGATATTTCGTTTGCGTAACTTAAACATTTTAACAATGCCATAAAATAGTATTTTATAACCTTACAATCACTTATTAAATAAAATAGATTAGCTACTGTTTGCACAAACACAAGAGGCCTTTAAACACGTGATGACAGGATATTTTAGAAACACTCGATTATGAATTAAAATTATAATCCTCTTGAAATTCCCGTTATCTGATGTACATATTTGTCAGATGTTCAAGTAAAGACCATTGTCGTTTGATTTAAGCTGAGGTGTCAAATATCCACATGTAAATAACAGTAATAAGTGACCCCTAAACTTATATTTTTCCTCAAAGAGTAGGTTATAAAAGAACACTGGTACCATTTACTATTATCTTTCATATTGATTTATTACAGAAGTATTCGCTTAAGCAAAAACCCTATACATATAGTTTTAATAACTACTGTTTGCAAACTGGTTAATTTTATAATTAACATACTGTTTCAATGCTTTTCAAAAATTTATTATGCATTTGATAAAAAATTATATAATGAGTAATAATTCATTTAGAGAGCGCTCTAGTTCTCACATCAACACCATGAATTCCAGTGAGCACCATTAAATATTATCCATTAGATATTTTTTATGCATTTCTATGCATCAAATATTTGACACGAAAATATAATATGGCAGTCTTATACTCTAGTCTAATGAAAAGTACAGTTTTGGACAAATAAATGTTTATAACCCGAATCATACTCTCAGTTTCGCTATTCACTCCCTAATTAAAAATTAAAGAATATAGTGGGGTCATCCGACTGCAAAAAACTTCACATCTGGCAACCAATGCGCCCCTTTGGATTCAGATAGTACATGGGTAGACGAGTCTAAAAAGCCCGGGACACAAATTTTCCTGGCCCTCTAGCGGTGCTGATGACGTAATCAATATGGCCGCCAAAGTTTTGCGACACGCTTCTACATTTCCCTATATAACTCGGGTTTATATTTTGATACTAACCTATATTATGAGTGATTATTAATCAGGAGAAAACGCTTTTTCCAATGGTATATTTGACATCATTGTTTAGGTTCATAATACCAGAAATATTTGTAGCTTTATTAAAATGTTTGTTTTTTATTTTGCTTTTTTGAAACATATTGCTTAATAACTTGGATGCGCTACATGTAGCTGAAAACGTGTCCTACACTTTTTTGTTCGTCAAAAAAATACCTTTGGAACGGTATATATGACTTCTATTTTATCACAAACAGTTGCTGAAAATTTGTCAAAACAATGTAGCGTTGCACACCGAGTCGTTATGACAATAATAATATAATTTATATGCGAAAAGTAATGGAGCAGCTTTATAACTGTTTAAGTAGCAAATGTAATTCTTGGCATACGTATGAGGAACTTCACCGTGTAAAGAAGATATTGCTTTCGTCTACCTCATAGAAAGACAGAAATTACCCAATCATGTCAATGAAGAGGAAACATGAATTTGTTGATGCTATGACTGACCCAGTGGTGGCTCCTTTTGTATGGGACCTGTGTTTGTTATGCCAGAAGCATTCAAAAGAGCGCTTAATCATTCCGAAGTATGAAGGTTATTTAACAATGGCGAAGAATCTTGCAATTTTTGCTGAACATGGTGCTTCCAAGTGCTATAAGAAATTTGGATCAGTTGGACGATGGAAGTGGTCTTTCACAAACATTAGTAGCCCATGCAGCAAAATATCACAAATCTTGCAAGAGCAAATATGACAGTCAAAAGACTGAAAGACTATCTGGTGAAAAGAAACAGAAAGGACAACCCTATTGCTCGGACCAGACTTCATCTACATCAAAATTAACAAGATCATTATTATTTTGTTCAGATGTGAAGAAGGTGTGTCTGTTTTGTGATGAAGGAGAAGGTAGAGACAAACTTGTGACTGCATCCACGCTGGGTATTGAGCCTACAATTCATAGTCACGCTGTACAATTACAAGATGAAAAACTGTTGAAGAAGTTATCGTCAACAGATTTGGTAGCATTAGAAGCCAAATACCACAAACTATGCTATACTCGCTTTCTAACACGTGCAAAAGCTACTGAACGTTCTCGAAGAGAAGATTATCATAATCCCGAAGAAGTTGTTTATGGTACAGTTATAACGGAATTGGTTGAATACATGCAGGATTTGTACTCATCTAGCAGTACTTCTCCAGTGTTTAAACTTTTTTATCTTACATTCCTTGAGACGTGTTCTATTGATATTCTTTTCGTCGGTTTGTATTTCCATGTCAACCATGCATTGAGACACTAATTTTGTAAGATAAGAAAGCTTAAACACTGGATAATCTTACAAAATTAGTGTCTCAACGCATGATTGACATGTGAATACAAACCTATGAACAGAATATCAATAGAACACGTCTCGAGGAACGTAAGGTAGGAAAGTTTAAACACTGGAGAAGTACTTGCATGTATTCAACCAATTTCGTTCTGTACCATAAACAATTTCGCCGGGAATATGGTAATCTTCTCTTCGAGAACGTTTATTAACTCTTGCACGTGTTAGAAAGCGAGTATAGCTTAGTTTGTGGCATTTGGTTTCTAATGCTACCAAATCTGTTGACGATAACTTCTTCAATAGTTTTTCATCTTGTAATTGTACAGCATGACTATGAATTGTAGGCCCAATACTCAGCGTCGATGCAGTTACAAGTTTGTCCCTACATTCTCCGTCATCACAAAACACACACCTTTATCACATCTGAACAAAATATGATCTTGTTAATTTTGATGTAGATGGAGTCTGGTCTGAGCAATGGGGTCGTCTTATCTGTTTCTTTTTACCAGATAGTCTTTCCGTCTTTTGACTGTCATATTTGTTCTTGCAAGATTTGTGATATTTTGCTGCATGGGCTACTAATGTTTGTGAAAGACCACTTCCATCGTCCAACTGATCCAAATTTATTATAGCACTTGGAAGTTCACCATGTTCAGCAAATATTGCAAGATTCTTCCCCATTGTTAAATAACCTTCCTGCTTCGGAATGATTAAATGCTCTTTTGAATGCTTCTGGCATAACAAACACAGGTCCTATACAAACGGAACCACCGGTCAGTCGTAGCATCAACCAATTCATGTTTCCTCTTCGTTGACATGATTGAGTAATTTCTGTCTTTCTATGAGGTAGACGAAAGCAATATCTTCTTTACTCGGTGAAGTTCCTCACACAACGTCTGCCTGAAAAAGGTACACACATTCAGTATTACTGCCTGTTGGGTATGTAATTAAAATAAATAAATAAATTAAATAAATTACTGAATGGAATCTTATTAATTTAATCTATTTTATTTATTAATACATTTTTGAAGTTGCCTCCCAAAATTTAAATTTCGAGAGAGACTACGATTTAAAAAAATACCCTTTAAAAAAGCTAGAATTTATTTACATATACATACAAAATTACAATAATTACATTTGCTACATAAACAGTTATAAAACCGCTCTATTTCTTTTCGGAACTCATATAAATTACATTATTGCCATAACGACTTACTGTGCAACGCTACATTGTTTTGGAAAATTTTCAGCAACTGTTTGTGATAAAATAGAAGTCATATTTACCGTTCGAAAGGCAATCTTTTGACGAACAAAAAAGTATAGGACTCGTTTTCAGCTACATGTAACGCAAGTTATTTAGCAAAATGTTTCGAAAAAATCAAAATTAAAAACAAACATTTTAATAAAGTTACAAATATTTCTGGTATTATTAACCTAAACTATGATGTCAAATATACCATTGGAAAGCGCGTTTTCTCCTTATTAATAATCACTCATAATATAGGTTAATATTGAAATATAAACCCGAGTTATATAGCGAAATGTAGAAGCGTGTCCCAAAACTTTGGCGGTCATATTGATTACGTCATCAACACCGCTAGAGGCTCAGAAAAATTTGTGTCCCGGGCTTTTTAGACTCGTCTACCCATATACTATCAGAATACAAAGGGGCGCATTGGTTGCCAGATGTGAAATATTTTGGTATAATTTTCAGCTACCCGACCCCACTAATAAGGTCATTTTTTAATTTGACATTTTACTATTTTATTTTGACATTAAATATTTCTGTCGGGTATATTAATTATTCGAAACAAGAAGACTAGAAACCAGGAGAACGAGCTCGGCCACATGAGACTGTTAAGACGTGTGACGTTATACGTCGTCAGTTTTCTTGGTCACCAGACGGCGCTGTTACTCTCTACTGCCGTTCCTTCGGGTGTTTTGAATTATTTACGTAATTACCATTTCAACTGTATGTCGATTCTGTTTTATATTAAATGCATTCAGTATGTCTCAATCTCGAGAAGGCTAGCGAAAGATAAAGAAGAAGCGCAGATGCGCAGTGCACTTCTGGGCGGGTGCACTAGGGTGCCATTTTGCAGACAGAAAACGACCCACTGCTTGAACCAATCTCGGTCTCCTGGTCTCTAGTCTAGTCTTCTTGATTCGAAACAACGGCTTACAAAATCAAAATCCCCGATTACTTCCCTTCGCCAATGGTAACTAATACCTATTCTAGTTTTCACTTAATAGAAGTTCGTTACCACTAATACTAATAGTAAAATTGCTGCATTAACGTCACCATTATAGGTAGGTACATCTAATTTGTCCATAATTTTACTTTTACTGATGGCAAGTTGCTTTACAAGTATATGCATTGTCATAGTTACTAAAGTCCACAATCAACACTGACGAATGCATAGTATCAAAACTAAGGCATTTCCCTTACACAATCGAAATCAATCTTACGTTGGTAAAATTGTACAATAGCCACTCTGTCGATTATTTAACATGAATATGAGGCAAAAATTTGGCAACCGCCTCTACTTTTCCTAATATGGGGCGTAGCGTCCAAAAGTCACTTAATACTACCATTGCAAATGCTGTTGCTACACGTAAAAATCGGACATTTGGCTATTGTAGAATCGTGCCATACTCTTTTCCTTACTTAAAAGGCAGCTCCCATATAAAAGTATTTACATCGTACGATCTACTTTTGTTACTAAAGAAAATTGTACTAATAATTAATATTCGATCACTAGGACATATTAAGTGTTGTCCTTGTAATAATATTAAAAAAAAAAAGATAAACTACCTACTTCAGACTAAATTTATTTTTGCTTAATACCAACGTTACCAACTTTTTGCACCCATAAGTTTAACGACCTCCTCATATGTTAGCCAAAACGTTAGAGACCAAGGAGCCATTCTCATCCAAATTGGTATAAATCCTTTATACAGAGCCTCAATCCCTTCCGATCTAATTGTTTTTTTCAAGCAATCTATGGAAGAACTATACAAGAGCCCCCTGGAAGGATTAGGTATATTTAATAATCTAATATCGAAGATTCAAAATTACTTAAATTTCTTAAACAAGATTTTTATATATTATGTTATTGTCTAGACGGTGTCTCACTGGGAACTGAATCGATCGAATGTTTCAGGACAGCCTTTTGCTTTGGATTTGGGGGTTGTCTGATTTCTGTGGTGTGTTTTATGTTTTACTTACCTTCCTTTTTCATCGAACGGTTGGTTCATGACCCTAGTCTTGATGACATCTGCTGGGGTTCCCATAGAAGCAGCGACCAAACCTGCACAACTGCTGGCCATCACATGGCATACGTGATTATCCGGTAGATTTGTATGCCTCATTATGAACCTTTTGGCAACGTCGTAGGTGGTCAAATCACCTAGATTTACTAGGGCTGCTCTCTGAACGTTTGGAACTGACCCTTGAATAATAGAAAACCCTCTGACGTGAGTGTAATGGAAATATAAACATAAAAGTAGGACAATATTCTCAATTTATATTTTTTACCTTTCCATAAGCCTCGAACTCCTCCAGTAGACCAAACTTTCTGAAAGGCATCGTACATTCCATGGACTCGGGGTGGAAGACCCAACAGCCTCCGTTTTCCTTCCATTTGAAGTTGTACTTTAAGTAAGTCTGTAGGGCTAGCTATGAATTGTGCAAATGCACCTGCGGTCACACCACCTAGAAGGCAATTTAAATGTCACAGAACTGTAATGGATCAGTCTATGAGCAGCTGTACTCAAAATCAGGATTCTAAATGAGAAGAAATTTTAAAATTTGACGATTTATATGGAATAAAGTATTCTTCACAACAATGCGGTACCTACCCCATTTTGCCCTCTAGAATATGAATAAACTAATAATATTACATTTCTCTTGCAGTTCAAGCTTCTTCTTTTGACGTACTTAAACCTACTACAGAAATCGAGAAAGCTTATAGACAAAAATAACAAGTAAAAATTTTCTGCACTAAATTAAAAAAATCTAATAGTGTATTCGTATTATTGAAGCTATTTGAAGAACTTTTTAAGTTTTGAAAGTGTTCGTTTCCTTTGCTCATTAATTTAACCCATCATTTCCTGATGTTACACAAACAAAAAATTCCCAAATATTGAAATATTTGGAAGGATTAGAGAGAGGAGGAGGCTGCTGGGTGACAATTAAAATTGTAACTTACATAACGCTGATTGCCACACCGGAAAATATTTTTCTTCAGGATTTGGCCGGAACAGTTTCTCTTTGAGCTCCTTGTAAGTAATTATCCTTGTTCCTGAGTATAATAAATGTCTAACCAAAGCAGCATGCACCCCTTGCCACAATTGCCGTATTCCCTCTTCTCGACCGATACCAATTGCTGTACTAAACATTCCCCTATAAGGCGCCTAAAATGTAAGTTCAGCTATGAATTATAAAAATCTCCCTTTCTGAAATTACTAATCACAAAATTCAAATGCTATAAATATAAACATTTATTAATTAAATTTTATATAGTATCGTTTTGGTTTTTGACTTAAATTATATACTTGATTGCCCTGATGTTCATTTATAGAATATCAAAATATAAAGAGATGTTTGGTTTCATACTAAATGATTGGAGTATGTGAGGAATTTGGTTAGAAGCTAAACGCTACAAAATTCAATGCCATTCCACAGAAAACTGAATTATTTCTTGTTAAAAAATAAATCTGTATTTGTGGGACAGAAAACACGAGCAAATGTAAAGATTGTTATTGGTTATTGATTGAATAGATACAAATAGTTGCAGAGATATTTTGCATTTTTTAAATACATAAAAAATGAGTCGCCCTATCTATAGGTAATATATGAATAACAGCACGAATTTACTAAAATGATGCATTTATTTCACGAAGCTTATTCCCTATCTATTCATGATTAATGACATGATTTGTTTGTGACATAAATTTTAACAATATTAATTCCTATAGTTAGATAGATTTAAGTCTTATCAATGATATTAAATTAAAAATGGCACGGTATTATATTTTATACTTTTGTAACTTACCTTCCCAAGTTTTCCATTTGCATTTTTATTTGCCTGTTCGCCCTGTATTTGGAGCCTTGTTTTAATTAAATCTAAAGGGTATGTAACTGAAACAGAAATATTAGTAGGCATGAGTCCAGAAAATAACGTAGCGGAGTCTATTATAGAAAACAAGTTTAAAATAGGAAATGAGGACTCCTCTTTATTTCAGCAAAATAAAGGTCATTTTCACTCTATTAAATCGTGACATTGTCTCTACTTTTAAGGAAGAAAAATACAATTATGAAGTAAAAGTAAACTAGAAAACAAAATATTTAATCTAAACTGGTAACAATGTATAAGGTGGGTCAAATTTGATGCTCACCATTGAGGATCTGGGAAACGGTAAAAGATAGAGAGTTGATTAAATGGGGGTGAAGTTGGGCAATTTTATTTTATTTTATATTATTTCTTGTTTGATTTTTGAGATATTTGAAGAAAAACAAAATTTTAAGTTTTCATTTTTGTTCTTTTCTAGCTTTGTTTGAAGAGATTACAAAAAATTGAAAGAACTTCATTGCTTCATTTCCAGCTCTACAACATAGAATTAATAAAATATTTTGAATAGAACGTTTCGTCAGATTGGGCCACCTTCAAATTTATTTTTTCAAATACGGACCTGATATTGTTTTTCCTGAATTCATTAGTATTCTTCATCCTGATTTCAACGATATACCGGGTGTAAATGAAATTAGGCTCACCCCTATAACTTTTTGGTTTTTTCAGATATCATTTTGAAATTTTGGCAGTTGCAATAACAAGTAAATTTGAATTAATGCATGTTAATAAAATGATTCTAGCACTTCCGGTTTCACCGGAAATGACCGTAACATGTATTTTTTAAATGGAACACCCTGTATATTTTTACATTTTTGGATTCAGGAATTCATTCTGCATACGATGGTATCAACCACAGAATAGGTATATAAAGTATCAACTTCAAGAAAGAAACATAACCTCAAACATTTTTTTAGCATAATTTAAGTTGGCATCTGGGGAGCCATGACTGCGATGACTGCTGAAAAAACTTTTCATTCTGAGTCATTGAGTATTGGAAAAATAAAATCAGGATATTAAGTGAGCTAACTTTTGCTTTTATAGCCATTTAAACATCTCGGAAATGGTTTTTTCGATATAAGTATTTTTTTTTAAATGGCATCATTATACCTCATTATGCCATTTTAATAGAGATTTTCTTTACCTACATTTCGATACCAAACACTTCACCATTAACTTCATAAATAACTTACGAAAGATACTTTATTATCTTAGTTCAAATTTATTTTAGTAAGCTCTGATCTGACAAAGTTAAACATTTGATTTGAAATTAATCGGGATTGCCTTGGAAAAAGAAACAAATTTAATACTAAAATAAATTTGAACCAAGGTAAGTATCTTTGTAAGTTATTTATATTTTATGAACTAATGGTGAAGTGTTTGTTATCGAAATGTAGGTAAAGAAAATCTCTATTAAAATAGCATGAGGTATATATAAGGCTTCCATTAAAAAAAAAAATTCTTAAATCGAAAATACCATTTCCGAGATGTTTAAATGGCTATGAAAGCAAAGTTAGCTCACTTAATATCACGATTTTATTTTTCCAATACTCACCGGCTCAGAAAGAAAAGTTTTTCAGCAGTCATGCATGCTCATGGCTCCCCAGATGCCAACTTAAATTATCAAAAAATAAATGTTTGAGGTTATGTTTCTTCATTGAAGATGATAACCATCACCATCGTATGCAGAATAAATCCCTGAATCCAAAAATGTAAAAATATACAGGGTGTTCCATTTAAAAAACAGATGTTACGGTCATTTTCGGTGAAACCGGAATAACATGTATTAATTCAAATTTACTTGTTATTGCAACTACTTACCAAAATTTCAAAATGACATCTGAAAAAAAAAGTTATAGGGGTGAACCTAATTTCATTTACACCCGGGTATGATACTCGTTGATTTGAACAATATTTTCAGTTCCAAAACTTGAATTAATTAAGTCTTATAAATGATATGATATGATATAATGAATTACAGCCCTATTTTTTTAATAACTTTTTCTCATCTGTTTTATTGGTTATACTTTCGATTTATACATATACCACGGCATATTATTATTGCTGATATAAAACCGCGCAACTTCGTTCCCATTTAACCGCACCTCTCTCGTTTCGAGATCCCAATGCAAGCATCGAATTTGACTCACCCTGTACCGTAGCCAACGCGGAGGCTACGCCTGTACCTACTATTTAAAAAATTTTATCACAATATAAGGCTTTACTTTTATAATACTTGACACAAATAAATTTATTTTCACGTTTTTGAAGATAACTAAATTCAATTCCCCTATCATTCAAATTGTTACCCATTATTTTTTTAATTGTATTAAAATAAAAGTAATCAAGAAGTGAATCGAATGGAACATATATATCTTTTGAAGGCCACGTTATAAAATTGCGAAATTCTGAACCGAAAATTATTTCAAGAGTCAAATCAAAACAAATAAAAAGACAAGGTCGTAAAAAAGATTTAACCAATTTAATCAATTAATTAACACTAATTTTAAGTATCATTTGACAAGCGATAAACGATAATAAAACGCATACAAGAATTCTACAAAAGGTGCCTACTTTAATGAGGTGTCACTTGTATTTTGTATTTTACCATTGAGTAAAAAATAATATCAATGGTTTTTACATTACCTATATATTATATCGCCAGGGCCGGCGTAAGGGCCGGGCGACCCGGGGCGCCACACGACAAAAATTAAAATATTCAAAATTATTAATCTGGATAGAACTCTTATTAACAAATAATATTAACTAATAACCACATAAATAATTACTATAAATTCGCGTATCAAATATTAGCAGTTACCGCACCACATCATCAGAACTTAAAATACTCTAAATATATATATGCATAACAATTATTATTTATATACAAAGTGTTCCAAAATTATGCGGCCAAATTAAAAAAAATTGATTCTTTTCATCTTTGGAAGATTATTAACTACCTGCTTTAATATGCAGTATTGACCAAATGTTTAAGTATAAATAATTTTCGTTTTATTTTGAGCCCCTCTACAGGCTCTAAGTTTGGCCGCATAATTTAGGAATATAAACATAAACAAGTAATAATTGCGTGTATTATTTTTATCTTATTACTTAGTAATTAGGGACGCCAGAAAAGATGCTTGCCTGGTCTAAATATTTCCCATCCGCCGGCCCTGTTAAAACGTTACATTATTTGCAATAGTGCATGATAAATATGCCTTGATTGCTAAGCAAGGTCAACTTTGGTTTGGTTGCATATGAACTAATGTTTTCGCGCCTACAAGTAACAATGACGACAATAAATTTAATTATTTTATGGGCAGTTTAACGACCCATTTCAAATTACTATATGTAGAATGTGCAAAAAATTGGTTACAGACAAAATATTTTTAATTTTAGGTACCATTTTATATACATACAGTGTGTTTCAGGAGGAAAAAAAATTAAAGTCATGTCTCACATACAACGCCTTTATATAGGGTGTCCCAAAACTATTGGGTCAAAACGTAAATTGACATACTTAAAATACCGTTTGAGCCAAATATGCCTTGGCAAAATGAGAGATACAAAGTGTTTAAGGTAAATTTTTTTGTTTGAAAAAAATAGAAATAATTTGAAAACGATTGAAACATTAGATTCAAAACTGGCAGAATTAGGTAGAATGTAGATAAACTTTTCATGTTTTGTCAAACAACTTAATTAGACAACACTAACAGTTACTTAACAAAAAAAATATATAGGCTTGATTACTTTTGCGTTTAGTTAGTTTCACGTTATAACAAGTTGTTTATAGTTTCAGATATAAAACGCTTCATGCGTGCGAGTGTAATATGTAATTATTATTTGAATTTATCTTTACCAAATTCTGCGTTCCAAGCGGCTACTACAGAAACTATGTATATGCACCATAATGAGTCTACAAATTTTGGAAACTCGACTTTTTGAGGTGGCAAAGGTGGCATTTTCGCTAGATCTCCTGTAAAATAAGTAAATGTTAGAAATGACATATGGCAGCTTTAACCGTAAAATTGTAAACAATTTTGGAAACACGCTTATATATACTTATAAACTAAAAATGCGGTACCATCAACTATTTTCTGTTAATTTATTCACCAAAAACGCTGCAGATTAGAAACAAATTTTCTTGCTATTTACAAAAAAGGAATCTAATCTAATAGAATTTGGTCTGTATAGATTCCAAAAATAATAAGATATACTGAGTGTTCTATTTAAAATAGTTATTTATTATACAAGGGAAAAAAGTTCTAGATTTTAGCTCGAGGTTGTATTGTCTCCCGACGCGGAGCGGAGGGAGACAAAAAAGCGAGAGCTAAAATCTAATTTTTTCCCATGTATAATACATTATTTTTTTCTGTGACGAATATTGAAAAAACATATTAAAAAAAATATATTAAAGTCAGAAAATTAATAATGTGAAATTTGAAGTTTTAAGCTGGTAGCTAGGCTGTGTATAGCGACAAGTAGACTTGCGTTGCTAAGTAATCAAAAACCTTTGATGGTTCATAAACAAAGGAGCTAAAAAGCCTGTGCTGATTCTCGTGGTCACCCGGTATACAGGGTGTTAAGAAAAAGTAGGTCATGCTGTTAACCGCAGATTCTTTTTATGGTGTGAATTTTTTTATTTTGACACGTAGTTTTCCTTATGCAGGGTGTTAAAGTTTAAAGTTTGAAAATAATTTTTATTAAGAATTATTCTGTTACTTTTTAACAATTTTACCCGACAACTTTTATCAGGAGTAGGTACTTTAGTTTCATCAAAGTTTTAAAATTTATATAAAAATATAATTTCTGATAATTGGCGTAGAAATTTAGGGGATTCAAATACGGACAGAACCCCATATAACTACGCCACTGCTTTTGTGTGAAATACTTTTTGCAAGTCAAAAAATGGATTATTATGACTAAAGTGTACAAAGTTTGAACAAAAAATTTTTATTTGTTTACAAGATAATAATGAATAAAATAGTAATAATTTTTTTAAAAGTTTAACACCCTCTGTATCTTGAAAGCGAAGTGTTTTAGAGAAAAATGTTATAGGCAAGAATCTTATTATTTTTATATGTTCTAATTGCTTACAAAAGTTATGAACGAAAAAACGGGAACACCCTGTATACTCGTACACGTATATTATTACTATGTGTAAAAAACCTTTAGCGTATTATAGAATTAAAGTTTTGTAAACTGTATTGAACCCTTGACCCATTGTATATGAATGAAATAAATAAATATTAATCAGAATAAATAAATAAATATTATAACTAATTCGGCACAATAGGGATAATATAAAAAAACATAGGTATCTGTAGAAACCTACCTGAAAACATATTTGTTTTGTTTCAGAATTTTCTTTATTAAAAATTAAGCAGTTTTGTTTTCTTATTCACAGGAAAAGTACCTAGGTAGGTATAGTAGGTACACTTCATATCATTCATTTATTTGTCGACTATTTCTATTGGTAGGTATAGGTACAAAGATCCATCTTAGTTTATCATCTATATCTTTATTATCGTTCTGAATCGCCACAATTTTTAATTTCATAGAATGCGAACTAACCTTGTAAACCTAGGTAGGTTAGGTATTTATTATTTTTCTACTCTATGTATAGTACCTATATAGAGACTATTTGTACCTTGATTGGCTTAATTTAAACGATAAAAAATGTATTAAAACGATAAAAACATATTTCTACTCTGAATATACATTGTTAGAGGTTAATTAATATAAATATCTTGATAAAAATAAATAAAAATACAAAGTTTAAACTTACGTAATTATAGGAGGAAGATTATTGTATCCTATAATCCCCCTGTAAGCTTAGAACGTTTTGTTTTCATGTAAAATAATAAATTTATATTTTGCACAAGATGATATTGTAAATAATTTTATTTTAACTGGCATGAAATATAAATATAAGGAGATAGGTATGAATTTTATTACCAATTACATCGTCAAACAAAACAAAAATAAAATAGGACTTGTTAATACCTATTTGAACGTTTAAAAATATAGGTATTAAATTTTTTATATATAGCGGCAAAAACAGAAGAAAAATTTTCATATATCCGAATATATACGACCCGTTCAGAAATAAATAGAATTAGTGCTTTTTTGAAAAATAAAACACTGTAGAGGTGTTGTTATGTCAACATGACAACGTTGCGAGAATAACCTGAAAATTATTTTTCCCGAACAGAAAAAAAATAGCAATTTAAACGTTTATGTTATATAGTACTAAGAACACGGTTAATACTCACCATTGAATCACAGTTAAAGATTCTCTTCCAGTGGTCAGTTTTGTAATAAACAAATCAACACTCTCTCGACTTGTCTCATTTTAGGTTATTTCGCTTGTGCTTACACTGCTTACCTTCACGGTTGTACTTTATACCAAACATGACGTCACAATTGATTGGTCCCATAGAACAATCCACCAGTTTCAGCAAATAATAAATATTACGATTAACGGTGAATGAAACTTTAGTGTCCACTGTCCAACAATAATTTTGTAAAAAATCTGAAAAGGCTGGTAAACTTTCCATGGGTGGCCAAACCGCGGCCCGCCGGCTGTCAACTTGAGGCCCGCGGAGCCGGGTCATATATGAGCAAAAATTTTATCTTTTATTCTACAATATTTGAATATTCTACATAAAACCACCAAAAAAACATTCGATCTTGCGATTCTTGCGTCGTTCGTATCATATCCTATCACTTTGGGAATATCTCAGTACATTGACTCAACTATCATTAGGTATATAATTTCTTCTATATTCATGAGGCGCGGACGCAACTCAAGCGAACGTGAGCTTGCGTTAGCCAGTCTGTGGCAAGCTCGTAACGCTATTTGGCGCATAACTAACTTATATGTAATAATGTGTGTAAATAAACCCAGCCCTTTTTTAATTAATCTAAGATGCTCAGCTTTAATTTTAGTAGGCTTATCTTTTTTTTGTTTCATGTAGGTATTTAATTCTAGTAATCTTGACACCAACCGATCTGAACACTGGCTTTTGTCTGAGTACCTATACCTACTTTTAAATTTATTAGTACAAAATATGTCGTTCTATAGTATTATTATTTATTATGTATTACCGGTGGTATTCAATTCTTTGTTTTAGTTAAAAAAAACCTACAATGGCGTCAACTAGTAAAGATGTTGGAGTTTAACATTTTTCAAATTTATAGGTACCAAAATCAATTTTATAATTTTATATGAATAAACCTGTATGAATATTTTTCTTGTTTGCTATGATTAACAAAAAATATTTGGTGTTGTGGCCCGACTGGAAATCTTTTTTCAAAATTTGGCCCGGCCACTAAAAAGGTTGGCCACCCACTAAAGGTTACCCAATCTGAACCTGACCTATCTCAATATATCATACGTCACTTGGCGACCGTCGGTACATCCATCTCTGTTCTACAACAGCAGAGCAGTGTTTAATGTCTCTTTTTAGTAGCCTTGGTTCACATGAGATTGCGCCAAAAAATATAGATGTCGCCCGCTCGGTGATTTTCGCGAATAAATAATAAATAAAAATTCAAATGTTCCAAGAAGTGTAAGTGGTTTCTCTGTTCATTTTGATCTATAGGTATGTACCTATTTTTATTTTAAGACCAATCGCTTTAAAACACAAAAAATGAGGAAAATCAGCATGAAAATTGGCATAAGAAAATTGAAAATTTGAATAGAAGTATTTATAAGAACTGATATGTAGACATCAGCCAGCATGAATACACAGAAGAGGTACCTACTCTTGTCGGTATTTTGGTAGGTAATGATGCAGAAAGAATTTAATAAACTTATGGAAACCAATCTCAAAAAAGTATACAGAAGATTTAAGCCGAGCGGCAGCAGTGGTAGCCTCTATACTTGTTAATGGAAAACTCGGCTCACTATGTTGAAGAAAATTACAGTAGTAACGTTCATAAGCAAATTCTTGAAATGGTCTTAAAAGCATCTAAATATTCCATGACAAATATATTACGAGTCGCATGGCATATCAAGAAAAATATATTATCGAACAAAAAAACAAAGTCCATTAAGTTCTATATGGTATATTTCTAGTACTGTACAAAAAATAAATATGTTTAACATTCCTATAGTATTACCACCTTTTACCACTTACTTTGAAAACAATTTCTTCGTAAGTTAACCAAAACGTTAATGACCACGGTGCTAATCTCAACCATAAAGGTATGAAACCTTTATATAAGGCTCTAAAACCTTCTAGTTTGATAGTTTTCTGTAAACAGTCAATGGAGGAACTGTAGAGAAGACCCCTACAATATGAAAATATCATTTTGAAAAAGAAAATTATTTTGTAATCGAATTACAAAAATATTTTTACGTTAAGTTTTTAATTACTCGGGCTGCGTAATAGGAACTTGGAAAATTGATAGAACACTCAATAATTTTCAATAAAAAATCAGTAACAGTGTTAAAAACCTATTATTACGCGTATCTACTTATTTTATGAATAAATAACATTTCTATTGTGTATCATTTGATACGCACCTCCCGTTTTCATCAATTGGTTGATTCATAACTCTTGTTTTGACGACATCTGCCGGAGTACCCATCAGAGCTGCAACTAGTCCTGCACATACACTAGCTATTACATGAAGTAAATGACTATCTGGTAGATTGGTATGTCTGATTGTATAGCTCTTTGCTAAATCGTAAGTGGTGAGGTCTCCTAATGTTACCAATGCTGCCCTTTGAACATTTGGGATTGATCCTAGAGATGTAATTCATTTAAGTTTATGTGAGGAATGTAATAGAAAATCAGAATTCATATAAGTTAGGTATCTAAAACGTGAAAGAAAATAAATATATGGACAACAAAATTGTAGGTAAAATATGTTAAACGGCAAAATATTTAATATATCTAGAACTTGACATACATTTTCTTAGCAGAAGACAAACTTTAGTTCTCTTGTGCATTACCTTAGGAAATGAGTTGCAAATAAATATAACATTGTATTTATTTTATCACATATCAGGAACCTGCAGTTTATAATGGCAAGCTGTTATTTTTATTTAAGCATATAGTTTATTAAGGAATATATATGTTTTTTGCACCTTTCCACAATCCTCTTATTCCTCCTGCATACCAGACTCTTTTAAAAGCATCAGTCATTCCATTGATTCGAGGACGTAGCCCTAGCAGTTTCCTTCTTCCTTCCATTTGCATTTGAACTTTCAGTAAATCTGCCGGACTAGATATAAATTGTGACACAGCACCAGAAGCTGCACCACCTTTCAGAATAAAAAATTAGTGGGGCAATAAACTTTATTTTTAAATACTGTTCCATTACATTATACTTATATAATTATTATCGAATTCGTTAAAAAATAACTAATTTCCTTATATTAACAAATGAAAACTCCCAAATATGTATATTATGTATTATCGCAATGACAAATGGTATTATTAATTATAGACAAGACAGTATAAAAACCAACAACTTACATACTGCCGATTTCCATACAGAGAAATAAGTTTCGTTCGGATTAGTCATGAACACTTTTTCTTTAAGAACCTTATAAGTAATTACTCGTCCTCCTGAATATATCACATGCCTAACAAATGCTGCATGTATCCCTTGCCACAGTTTATGCACACCTTCTTCTTTACTGATGCCAATGGCAGTTTTAAATGTTCCTCTGTATGGAACCTGTGCGTCAAATTTTACATAGGTAACAGATAAATGACAAATATAATAGGTACTTCATTACAAATTAAGATTTAAGATTATAAATCTATATAGTCTTATGTCAAATTCTAGCTCAAAATATAGTTCATTTCATATTTGTAAAGCAGAGAAAAAATGCCGCATTTTTACAAAGCAGAAACGCGGACACTTTAACCTTCAAAGAAGCCGCCGCACGTGTTCTTTTGTCGGTAATTTTTTATCTGCGGTACAAAAATGATTTCGACTTTACCTACACCTCTTGGGGCACATTTATGTTTAAAATAAATCTTGATTACATTCTTTTTGGTCTGTTTCAAATACACTATTGGGGGAAAGCCACTTTAAGAGCGGAAATGATATTTTAATGTTAAATTTTAATATTTTTATATGCGACATTCGTAATACTCACCGTAGCAAATTCACTTTCACCATTTTGTTTTACTAGTTCCCCCTGAATTTGGAGTCTTGTTTTTATTAAATCAAATGGATAAGTAACTAAAAAACAAATACAAAATTTAAGAAGTAGCTAGGTATATATGTTGGGTAGGCTAACATTAATATTACCTATTTCTGCATTCCAAGCTGCTGCTACTGATACCATGTATATAAACCATAAGGATTCCGTATGTGGATAAGCCCTTTGGGTGAATTTCTCCTCTAAAAAAATTGTACACATGTAAAAACCATTAATGAGTAGTGAGGACGGCCGGAGCAAACAAAGCGATGTAATGTACGGGGTGGGGTGTTCAACGTAACTTGCTACCCCCATAATTTCCTAATTTTTAAGGTAATAAAAAAATTAAAAATTCCATATGTTATTGCATTTTTCACATACTTTTTATTATGTTATCAGATCATATCTCGTCTTCTTCAAATAATGATTTTTGTTGTAAAGATAAAATAAATATAATTTACCTGTTATTTTAAACGGTTTTTTATTAATAACTTCCTTAATATTACTCGAAATATACAAGTATTATATATTTTTGAAATCAGAAAAAATAGGCAAATCCAATATATGTAAAAATATAGGGGTGTTCCATTAAAGAAAAACACGTTTTTTCGCACCCACTGTATATTTTCTGACATGGATATGATTTGATAACATATTTAAAAAGTTCGTGAAAAATGCAATAAGATGAAATTTTCAATTTTTTTATTACCTTGTAAAATAAGAAAATTATGGGGGTAGCAAGTTACGTTGAACGTAACTAATAAGTGATTATTAACATGATACTTTTATTTATTTGCATCATGATTATTAACGTACTACTGGTATAAGGGCGAATTCTGTTTTCTTTCTATTACTGTTAAAATTTAAAATCTACACATCACATGATAATACAACCCAAGAACGGTAGACATAAGGGGTTTTCGGAAACTTACTCCCTGTAACCAGATCACTATCTCTGTCTTTGTTATTCTTATAGTTTTAGAAAAAGAGAAGTATATTTGCAGATCACTCAGGGTATGTTTCCGAAAACCCCAATAGTCGTTGGTGAAAAATACCATATTCATACCAAAAATTAACCGAAGATATACCGTCACTACCAGTGTATTGAAATTAACCAATTAACCTGTGGTTTAACAGAACAAGCTGCCTCTGTGTGGCAACACTGTTCGAAATTGAAGGTAACTAAAAAGTAGTTCGAGTAATATTTGAGATCTTAAAAATTCTAATGAGTATTCATTGATTATTTTTTTGTAAAAAGTCAAATATCCAGAAAGTGTAATTTTCCATCCGGTCTTGTAACGGTGCAGTGTGATGTGTGAAAATATTTGTGTCATTTTTAGATAAGAAATACCATAATCCTCCGCCATTACATTTTCGGAGTGTAGTGTAGAATTTCATCGGTAACAGGGGAGTGTACTTCATACATTTTAGGACATTGGAGAAAAATTTAATAAAAATACCAAATAAAGACATTCCAGAATAAAAATTTGTTTAGTTTTAGCTCTGATTAATATGAAGTGTGTGTGTTTAAAGAAATGCATTAATAAAACAAGTGAAGTGAATATTCTTTTGTTTTGTTAACATTTTTGTGATAAAAACAAATTGTTTTTCTCCTGATCTTTGCATGTTAATTTATTTTTGTGATAAGACTTCGATTTGTTAATTATGGAGGCTATAGCCAAGCATGAATTCAATGCCACCGCCGAGGATGAGCTTAGTTTTAGAAAATTACAGGTTTTGAAAGTAAGACAGAAAAACTAAATATGCGGCCACCTTGATAATATTTCACCTTATATTTTTGTAGATTTTAAATATGGAAGATGACATGAATTGGTATAGAGCAGAGTTGGATGGAAGGGAAGGACTGATTCCTAGTAACTATATCGAAATGAAACCGCATGAGTAAGTACCCAAGTTTTATATAATGTGATAATGACATTTCATGTCACTTTTGTTATAGTTGGTACTATGGACGGATTACCAGAGCTGACGCTGAGAAATTATTATTAAATAAACATGAAGGGGCCTTCTTAATTCGTATTAGTGAGTCAAGTCCAGGAGACTTTTCGTTATCGGTTAAGTAAGTATATTAAATGGTTACTAAGAAATTAGGTACATTACTTTATAGTCTGTAGTCAAAATAATTGATCCAAACTATGTAATTACTAAGCAAGGCTATGCTGACCTTAAGAAACTCATTACTATAACATGTTTATAATGCACTTTTCTTGTTTGTTGCAGGTGTTCGGATGGTGTCCAACATTTTAAAGTGCTTCGAGACGCACAAGGAAAATTCTTTTTGTGGGTGGTTAAATTTAATTCACTTAACGAACTTGTAGAATACCATAGGACTTCCTCGGTTTCACGGTCGCAAGATGTCAAGTTACGGGATATGGTTGCGGAAGAGGTAAGTTGTTTTAGTAACAATTAATAACGGAAGCAAATTGTAATAGGTATTGTAATTATGTTGTCAAGTTATTTACCATCTAATCTATAAGGTAGGTATCTTAAAAACAAATTCCTCACCAGTCAGATAGTTTTTATACTATGTTGTAAGTAAGAATACACGGCTATAAATAGCAATAATATTTAAAAGTGTCAATAATAGGAATGTATAAGAGCAAAATTAATGGTTTTACAAATTTCAGTAGTAGAGATATTTACTGCTGCTATAATCACAGGGATATCCGCAGATGTGATAAAGTTCATTGAAGTGTTTCCTGATTGATAAATCATTTCTGAGATAATCCGTCGGTTCCTATTCCTATCATATTTTATAAACATTTTTGGAATTATGTATATTAATGTATATGTATAAAGTTAGTAAAGTAATTTTATATGTAGATGAAATGACTTGCTGTTATAAACAGTGATTTCATAACTGGAAAGGAATACTAGGTATTTTCCAGATTTAACTTTTATCGTGTTATAAAGTTTACCATAGAATTGCCTTAACCATGTATATGTGGTTGTGGTGTGGTTGTGTGTTTTATTATCAAAGGCATGTGTAATATCTATAAACTGAAATATTTTCTTTTAGTTATTTTTAATATTTCAGTATGTTGGTATACAGGGTGTTATGAAAAAGTAGGTCAAGCCGTTAACCACAGATTCTTTGGACGAAAGTAATGCGACTTTTATGATGTGATTTTTTATTCTGGCGCGCGTGGTTTTCCTTATACAAGGTGTTAAAGTTTAAATTTTGAAAATTATTTTTACTAATAATTCTGTTGTTTTTTAAAATATGTACCTGAAATTTTGCACAGACCTGTATCTGATGCAGATACACTTTTTTGTGTACACCACTGTTTTTTTATAATTTTTATTTTATCGAACTTTTCAAACTATGCACAACAAAAAGTCTCTAGCATTATTTGCCTAAAACGAGGCCTAAAAGTAATCAATTTAAAGAAAAGCAACGGTTACTACAAACAACAATAATAAAAATAATAAATTCCGCAACTGAGATATTGAAAATGAATCTGAATTTATTGAAATGTCTTGTTAATTTGCATAGGTATATAGGTAAACATCATATTATACTAAGTAGTATCAATATATGTGTATTTTTGTTCAGTATTTAGTGCAAGCCTTATATGACTTCACCCCCCAGGAGGTAGGAGAACTCGAGTTTAAAAGAGGCGATGTTATCACCGTTACAGACCGTACAGATCAACATTGGTGGCATGGAGAAATAGGACACCGCAAAGGACTGTTTCCAGCCACTTATGTGACGCCTTATCATACATAAATTTATACTTTGTAACACCAATGAATACCAATTACTCTCTATATATTTGAAAGGTATTAAGTTTCATCATTCTTTTTGGAAGTTACCTAAAAAATGAAGAAAAAAAGTTGTGTGATTTCTATTAACATGATTCTTTGGTGCAAAATGATTATAGCAGAATAATGTTAAGAATATTATTTAGTATTTGGAATATATTTCTAACATTGTTCAAAAAATTTAATACTAGGTTTATTATTTGAGTTTTTTTTTTCTTTGGTGCAGTTATTTTGTAACACGGAGCTTTTTTGAAAGGAAATTGCAAGAATTAAGAGTAAATAGTTTTAGTGGTTTTTGCAATATGCAACACTCACCTCTATTTGTTTTGTTTTTTGCTATGTTCCAGAAAATAATTGAAACTAGTTATTAAAGTTATACGAGGATCAGTCTTAGGTATATAGACTTTTACAGGTGATGCTGACCTAGATGTGTCTAATAAAAAAATATTGCATTTTGCAAAGAGAAAATAACAAAGTTTATTGCCTAAGTAAAATTTCCAGCCGTGTCAATTTTTGACAGAAACAAAATAAATTTTAAGCACAGTATTAAGAGAATAGTATGTCCGCGTACAGCTAGTCCATGTCGCTGGTGTCGCTCAGTTAGCAAGGTCACTGCCGATAACTCGGCATACTTACTAATTGAATTGGGTGACGTAGTGCGCAATAAATGCTGTACGGCAACCTGACATACCATTCTCCTTATACCATGATTTTATGTAGTACTAGTAGTACCCCTACCATTTTTATTAATACTTTGACATTTTTTACATGGTAACAACATATTTAAATCTTATTATTTATCTCCCATATATTGTGATGTTTTTATTATTTTTCGTATTTTATCTTTATTGTAATAATATTCTCGCTCACATTTAATATTCATAGTGTATAAAGTGTGGCCACTAATAGTGATTTTTTTGATTTATTTTAATTTGGTGGTTCCATTTGTACACATAAACTAAATATAATTTTTAAGTAGTGTAAGATACCTAATAATTTAAATATTTTTCTAATAAATTTTAGTCCTGGTAGATATAGTTTTTTTAGTCAAATGCTTGTACTTTTCAATTATTTGTTATGGCTGCAATCAACAAACTTTTTTTAAAGTAGTATAAAATACATCAGACTTTAGTTCACTGTAAAAAAAAAAACTGTTTACTATACATACATACCTACTCGTTACACAATAAAATTGAGGTTTATATTATTATACCTAAAGAATTATATTTGTTTGTTGTTTATTGAACACTCGAGTTTTCTTTGTACGTTTATTTGACAATATGCCATTATATTTTTCTTTATTATGTAGTTTTTATCAGTATATTTTATTATAAATCGGGAATATATTTTTCTTTGTATATACATATTATTATACCTGACGATTTTGCCAAAATTTTGTATATGGTTTGCATGATAACTATGCACTTTTATTTGGTATGATAATTTTTTTGGCATTATCAAGCTTATATTTTTAGATTTTTATGTAAATACTAACTTACTTTAATATGATTATGACGTAAGTGCAACATATTTAGTAAAATATATGTTATATATACATTCATTGTTTCTCTATATGTGTCATCCACTTTGAGGTAAAGCAACCCCCTCATATTATAATAATATACAGTATGTCCCCGGGTTGAGTTTACAAGAGGAACAACTTCTTTATTTTTGATATTACAAAATATTCGATTCTTTATAAAAAGTTTTGCTTCGGTCATAAATAAGAATAATGCCGTTGACAGAAATAAGATTTCATGTACAGGATGTCCAAGAAAATCAATAATGTGAAAATAATACAAGAGTAAAGTACAAAAATGTCATAGAAATAAAAGATTTTGATTGTTTTAAAACTACCAAATCCGTGAGACGGGCATTTTTTTAAATTGTCACTTAAAAATAATTTGTTCGAGGTAGCATTTGATGAAAGGTTACTAATGCTTCGTCAGTAAAGTGGAGCGATTTTATGTGAATTTGGAGGCATTGGAAATTTGTCAAATAAGCTGGCACTGAGATTAGAGGGAGTGGCGAGTTTAAATTTATTAAAAAAATGGGAAGTTACTCTTGCATAGTGACGGTTTCAAATAACACAAATATTTAAGCATTACGTTTCCATTTGCGCGAGCAATTTAACATTTTTTTTTGCTACTAATTGAATATATTGTACTATACAAAGTTACACTTTCGAGAACAAATACGCACTTTGCACTAATTACACCAATAACCATTTTAAAAACGAAACAAATGTGGTTTTAAAAATAGTAAAGAACATTATGGAGTATTACTAAACCAGCGATTTGTAAACTTCTTCCTCATGCACTTTTTTAAATGCTAATATTATATTGATCAGTTTTTACTTTGTTAATTAATTATAATTAATTAATTAATGGTTTCACATGCCATTTTAATTAAGGATTTACCTAACATTCTAAATTGGATTGGGTTGCTGTTAATAAAGGAGAATACTATATTTCTAATAAAATAGTATATTAAAGTATAAGGTCTTTCAAACGCGCGAAATACAACAAGTGTTTTAAAGACCAGTTATCCACGAATACTTTAAGCTATTTTTTTTTATTGGTACACTTTGAAATCATAAATAATTACTACAAAAAATGGAAATAAGAACTAATAATGTAAAATACCTTTAGTTGTCATCGAAATGAGAAAAACAAATATTAATTTGCAATCTTAAAAGGTAATCTGTCAGATCAATACCTAATTAAAAAGTTGACATTTACACTTCACGTTTCTCCGGTTATTGATGTTGCCATGCCATGGTAACTTTAAAACATGCACGTGTTTTATAGTTGGATTTAAACACTCTGAGGCGTACTTTAAATAAGCTAAATAGGGTACCAATAAAAAAAATAATAATTATTACAGATTGTGGTAGAATCATATTGCACAGAGTGTTTGATTGTATAACCTCAACACTTGTTACATTGAAAAAAGCATTCAAGGTAGTGAAAAAATTTAAAAATGTGTTTTAATGAGATTTCTTGTAGTCTATGGTAACAAGCGAGAATTCGATCAACTGATTGAACGCTTTTGACTAGCGCCGTTGTCGCATGTTTCATAGTTTCCTGTTTCTGCATGTCAGCCAGTTGTCAAATTTGAATTTGTTTATCTTTGAGTTTGATTGTTACCGCTTTCCTTATTCCATTGATTTTTGCACATTAAAAACAGTTCATTATGGTACTAACGATAGTTAATCTCCAAAACAACTGCATTTGGCAAATTATATATATTAAAAACTTCGATAAGAATATAAAATTAGTTCAAATTTAGACAGGCGAGATCGTTAAATTATTCTGACATTTAACAGACAAATTGCAGGTTATGTTTTGTTTTGACGTTTAAGTTTGTTTACATCCGGATGTCATTTTAACAAGCATGAATTTGACTAACTCAGTTCTGATTTGATTCACACGAATTATAATGATGACGTAACGGTCTTCTTTCGTGATTTGGACTATAGTTCAAATCACGAAAGAAGACCGTTACGTCATCATTAGAATTCGTAAGAATCAACTCAGTACTGGGTTAGTTATCAACAACGTCAATCGGAGATAACAGTCACATATAATGGACTCCCTTTCCCTGTCTCTCTAGTTTTACTATTTTGTAAACAAAGAACGCTTGAAGCGTACGTTGAAAATTAGAAATTAATTTGTGACGTAACGGTCATCTCTCGTGATTTGAAGTATAATTCTTTCACTCCTGATTTCCTTGTATTCCTTAATTATGAGGCGAGACCTCAGCGTTGGAGGTGTGTTCAACCAGTGAGTGAAAGAAAAAGCACACTGTTTGCAAAAAGGTATAATAAAATGACGCTAAAAAAAAAGCTACCTAGAAAATACATGGTTTTATCACAAAATTCACAAATTGTTAAAATTTACTCCATAACTAAATCGCCCAGAGGGCACCAGAATTATAAAATATGTATAAATAATATATTATAACTGGTAAAAACCTACGTGGTTGCCAAGAGCTTTCAAGAGAATCTCCGCGAATTTTGTAAATGAGCAAAAAACCGCGACAAAAATCCTCGTAAAAAGAAAGGAGGCAAACTTGAGAAACATGTATAGTGGGTTGCCTACCTCCTGGTACTAAGTTGGCAGATCGTACCGCAACACACAATACGGCGAAGCGCGCCAACTGCACCGTTCCGGCTCAAATATACAGGGTGACTGGAAAGTAATGGGACCCAGCATAGGTGTAGCTGCTTGTGATCAAATGGGATCGAATAAACCAAACATACCTTAGTCCAAAAGTGCTTCCTTAAGCAGTTGTAGGGCCTTAAAGGTTTTTATTTTGTGTATATTTTAGAAGCAAATAAACGGTCGATCAAGCTGGGAATTCATTCACCTACTTTAGGTAGGGGAAATCCGAATATTATGAGAAATAATCAACATTTCTACATATTGTAGGGGCGCTGTCGGCAACTTTTTTAATTATTATTATTTTAATCCATATATATATACCTATATGACTATATAAGCACTATATATGATGTATAGATAAATTATAATTTCACAAAAATAAGTTTTACTTATGATTTACGTCCATACATGATCCCATAGAAAAAAATCTAATAAAGGATTGAAGTCTGGCGGGCTTCGTTGTGGTCAAACTAGATAATCCCAGTATAAGAAAAATTTAGATTTCCACGGCTTGGAACTCATACCGCCTTAAAAAAATATATGTCACTTTTCATTCCCCATAAATAATGAACAAAAACAAACGTCACGAACTTAATAAATAATCTACAAAGGAATCTAACTGTTTTATAATTTTTTCACTATCTTTATGCATCAAGGTTTTCGAAATATCGGAGTGTTGAAATGGTACAGTCCATATAACAAACACTAGTCACTCTGTACATTAAAAGAAAATCCATTTACCTTTCTTGATCATGGCAATTGCTTATCGGATCGTACCACATATAAATATAGTATTATTGACACAGCAGGTTATTGGAAGAATCGACTAAAATAAAATCTTATTATAACTTATACCTTCCATTCATGTAATAACTTGGATTTAACTTTCAATATAATACATGCATTTAAATAATTTGAAACAAAATATACTAAAGATAAATGTTTAACTTATTGGGTATTATTAATCAAACAAATAATTGTTTACCTTTTGACCTCATTAAAATTATTTAATTTTGAGTAGTTAACTATTAATAATTGGTGCAAACACACTACAAAATTATAGAGATTTAATGTTAACCTTTGAATATATACCCCAGTTTCTTGATAAGGATAGATTATACTGTATTAAATAAAACAAAAATTCATGAGATATCATCTGGTTAGATAATATAAATCAAATATGTACCATGGCCAAAAAAAAAAATCAATCTTTTTTTATTCTATTCGAATACCGAGTCATGACATGAACATGAACCGATTCCAAGCGGTGAACCAGAGAGGCGTATTCTTTCGAAGCAAGTGTTCCGATCAAGTGAATCATGATTTTGAAAACAGGATCTGAAAAGTTCTTGAACAGGATCTTAATATTTTTGATGAGAGAACGCCGCGTTTGCACTTTTAATAGAATGTAAAAATCTTTTGATGCTGGTAGTGTTTTCTCAATAAAAAAAATTAAAAACAAAAAAATACGTCCCATTTTCCGCACGATTATAATCTTCACACGTTAAAATAACAGTATAATTATACGATTGGAATTATTGTCGAACAGATTTAATTCTTTCAAAATATCGTTCTCTCGTTTTCCTTCCGCCATATTTAAGGTTATGACAGAGACAACAACATTTCCGTTTGTATATTTTACGATCGGATCACACAAATCATAAATTTTGTATGTTCCACAGGGGCAAGGGGAAAACGGAACAAGATCTCAATAACCGCGGTGGTGGGAGTTAATGACATTTCAAGAGAACAAACATTTTAGGATCCTGTTCAAAAAATCCTGTTTTGTTCCGAACATTGGTGTCGAAAGAATACGGCTCAGTACCAATATAGGTTCTGGTTCTGATTGGTTGATTCAAAGAGAAGGTACGTCATTCTCATCCAAATACTAGTTGACCGCTTGAAATCGGCTATGAATGAAAAACACGACGCAAATTATAAATTGTAGTATGATTTTACTAATTACGCAATACGAGAACAGCGTGAGGGGAATTCGGAATTTGATATGCGACACTGCGACAGGTACTTATACCACAAGAATAACATTCTTGTGCTTATACTTATATATACTATACCTCACAGAATATCTACTATATACCTATCGAAGCAATAACGCAATAATTAAGCATAGCTCTCGTTTTCGCCCTCACCTGTCAATTCCCGATTCCAGGTCCTCGGATACTCATTCGACATTCGATTATCGATTAAAAGAATTTGAATACCGAGTTCTCGTTTCTTAAAATTATTTGATTCTGCCCATCACTAGTTAGATATTGTTTGATTGCCCACTACCTAAGTAGTAAGTAGTAAGTATTCTGACCTGGTGAAGGGCGCATTCGAATGAAAAATAATTATTCATTCGATTATTCATGTAACTCGAGATATCTCGAGAACTCACCACATCATTCGACTAATTTTACTCGAATGGCTGTTAACCGAATTAAACGTGATACGAAGTGAAATAATTTGAATAAACACTAATAAACAGAAATTATACACAATTAATCAAATATTTAACCAAATTATCGAATCCACTGAATCGATTTAGTAAATAATCGGGAGCGATTCACCGATATCTTTTAATCGATTTATAATCGCCCATGGTGGTTACTGGTCAAGGTTTCTACACAGAACAATTCTATCTACTAACCTTGGTAACTGGTATGGACGGAGCGTTAACCACAACCCACAGGGTCCACAGCAAACAAAAGACTCTGCCGGTCAAGTTAATTTACACAGATTTCTCGAAAGCTGTTCTGTGGATTTTAGGAGAGATGGTTAAGACTAGAAACTGATGTACTACAAGTTGCCTAATATTGGCGCAAAATGCATTATATTTGGCCAATTTCTAATCCCGATTTATTTTGTTAAAACTTAAAATTAAAGCTTAATTTTTTAGAAACTGACAAAACACATACTGGCAAAGGCAGTAACCTTAAAATATACGAAAGAAATTTTTATTTCTCCGAGAAATTAATTATTTAAAATGTGCTTTTACATAGACAGTAGAAATTAATTAATATCGTGATAATAACTTTATTACTATGTAATTTCTTTTACCTTACGTTTTTCTTATATGTATTCTGAAGATAATCCTACCTGATTTTTCTTCAAAGTACCTAACATTATTATGTAGGGCTCAGATTAAAATATTACAACTCTTTTGCTTGTCTGCAACATGGCGGACGCTATTAGTTCAGCCAAACTAGTGCAGGTGACGCTGGTGACGTTGCCAGCACCCTGCAGGGTTTATGAATGAATGATAGTTATTTTTAGAGAGAGATACACCGGTAACCGGTTAATTTGATTCTGGTTTGTGACTGGACAAAAGTATTACATGACGACATTATATTATATACTATTATAGCTAAACTTCGCCCCTAATGTATTTTATGTATTGTATTATATTTTATGTAATATTTAATGCATTAATAAAGACTATTATTATTATTATCGAACGGCAACAGTAAATTGGGTTAATAATAGTATTGACCGTATTTTTAGATTGTTAAAAAATGCTAGTATTTGACATTTGACAAGCAAGAATATAAAATATTTTTATAACCTAAATAAATGAGCTTGAAAATAGCTTTATTGTGTAATGTAATTATTTGTATTAACTGGTTAAAAAATGTTTATGCATAAAATTAATGAATAATGAAATGTGTTTGTGAAGTTCAGACATAAGTTACCTAGGTACCTACTTGTTTATTTGGTAAAATTTTACATTAGCGTATCTCCGATATTTAACTTTTTTTTATCTATACTTACGTATTTTTGTCTGGAAATCACGAATCTGAAGTCAATTTTATCCGCTCTCCTATACTTTTCGAGATATAGGGGCCGATGTACCCCAAAAATGGCATCTCGCCATAGGCGTAAATAACATTTTATTCGGCGATTTTTATCGTATTTGTTATCGCTAATGCTTATTTGAAATTCGCAGAACGTTTCTGTGAATTCGCTTTCGTCTTTTTTTTTATTTAACAGACATACATTGTAAATTAATTGATAACGAACATCGCCTCTTTTCCCCAACGACTTCTCTTGTCCAGAATGGTTGTCTTTTCCCAGCAAGAACTATAGGGATTTTTTACGTTGTTATGTTGGCAATTTACTTTTGATTTCAAACTTTCAAAGCACGCTTAAAATTGTTTTGAATTGCCAGTCTATTTTTTGCAGATTTTGCTTGAAAATTCCTCCTTAATACTTATATCCTGTTCATGAAGAAAAACATGTTCCTTCTTTGAAGTAACAGGTAACAGGAGTAAGCCCGCCCTAAGTTTGAAACCAAAAGAACTAAGCAAATTGCCAACATAACAACGTAAAAATCTCTAGTTCTTGCTCGGAAAAGCGGCGACAAAGATAGTAATCTTTGGCGGCGATGTGCGTGTTGTCAATTAATTAACAATTTAAGTCTATTAAATACAAATAAAGTGACCAAAGCGAGTTCACAGACACGTTCTGCGGTTTTCAAATAAGCATTAGTGATAACAAAAACGATAAAAATCGCCGAATAATATGTTATTTATCTATTTATGCCAAAGGCGGGATGCCATTTTTGGGGTACATCGGCCCCTATATCTCGAAAAGTATAGGAGAGCGGATAAAATCGACTTCAGATTCGTGTTTCCATACAAAAATACGTAGGTAAAAAAAAGTTAAAAATCGGAGATACGCTAATGTAAAATTTTACCGCTGTCTCTTTACAGACAGTCTTCACTATTCTTAGTCGTTTAGGTTACGCACAGAAAGTTTATAAAACGTTACTTCATTCGAGCATAACCTTAAAACAACAGAATAACAATAAAAATGGAACAAGTATAGAGTGTCTAATAAATGTATCCACTTCGTAAATAATCAATCACAACTCGCAATTTCAATAATAATATTGTAACACACATATAAAAGCAAATAATATTATTTTTCACTGAAAAATTTTATTATCTCGCTATATCATCTCTGCTCTGTGCTATATTTATATAAGTAAAGTAAATATAACCAGAAACTTGTCTGATTCCGTGATTCCTACTTCGGAATGCGTTTCTCCCACCAGTTTTGACCAAACGTCGGTTATTAACGAAGATAAACGAAGTCACGATTTGTCCCGTGAGATAGTAAATTGCATATATCAGAAATATTTGGCTTGTAAAATTAATGAATGAAATGCGTTTACTACTTTAGTATCGTAGCCGCACGGAAACATGTAGGTAGCGCCCTCTGACTTGGCAATTGGTACTTCGTTAGAAGCGACGGTGACACAGTTTCTAGTCTTAAGTAGATATTCTGTGGAGATGGTCATTGCTATTCTATATGTTTTGTGGTCATTTTGGTGACCAGAGACTCTCTTGTCTCTGTTGGTGACCTTTACTTGACTATGATGGTGGCGATGGTAAGCATGTGATGGTGTGGCAGTTAACTTAAAATATCGATATCATCAATAAATATTTCGACATTATTTATTTGAAATAAGAAAGTAGTATAATTTGTATTAACTACCGGCATGATATATTTAACAACCGAATTGGTATTTTTGCATCTTCTTAATAACTCAAAATTAATGAACAATGAAATTGATACTCACAATAAAGCTAAATGAAATAGAAAATTAATGAAATTTTATGCCTAGTTAAGTATTAATCAATTTGTATCTATTTTAATGGAGTTAGGGCTACTGGCGAGGCCTCCTATATACGTAAGTTATACCTTTCTATAAAATATGTTTTTAATAATTCCCTGTATACCTAACGATTTTCTAGTAAATTTGTTGATCAATATTTTCCTTCGTAGAATATTAAGGTTTGTTTGTAGCTCAGGTAGCTCCAGAACAATAATTAAAAACATATAAAGTACTTTCCAGGTGCTTTTTAAATTTGAGGTCAAAGAAGTTAATATATTTTCTTTATCTCTGACGTGAACAAGAATTTGACTCAATGTGACCGAGGCAAACATTAATGCAAATACAAATATTACGATTTGATGGTACACCCATTAAAAAATGCCCCATTATTGTGACAAAATTTGCTTATCTGTTTTTATATAAATTTATTAAATGAAAACGCAGGCACAGTAAGAATAACGACGTGGACAAACAGGTGAGCGTATTTTGTTGCAAAGTGAGGTACGTGGTTCTCAAACTTGTCACGAATAGGTTAAATAAAATAAATCCAATGATGACCCTTATCATTTTTCTTTCGTTTGAGTTGTAGATGTGATTCGGCATTTATGTTTATTTCCCACATAAGTTAAATTTCTACCAAAAATATTTATAAGTAAAATAAAAGGACTTAGTTCTTGTGATGATATTACTAAGGAACCTATGATTGTAGGTGATTATTATTTTAATACTGATCGAATTTTACAAAGAGAATAATCTGTTGTTATAAGCAGTGCTGGTGTTAAAAAAGTTTGTTGTATTTTAGTTCACCAGCCAGATCCAAGCTGCTTTTCGATAAATCTTGTCTATTGGTTTTCATCGATCCTACTTTTAATCACTCATCACAGAAGCCTCATATGCCAACATTCCAGTGATTGTCTATTACAATACTAACTCACTCTCGATATTTCTATAACGAGAAACATATCTCTACACGTTGGATTTTTGTGGTGTCTACTAACATGTGAGGTAACGTATTCAGTTACAAGGAATAATTGTAACTTGTGGTTTTTAAATGTACTTATATTATATTACTTTTGTCTTATTCACGTGTACCAAAAACGAAATTTTTAAATTCAAAAACAACCAAAAAATTGGGGGCGTACATTGACTCGTGGCCACCCGGTATATTATGTTTTTAAACTCAAATTATAAAAATTATGAGTTACTAGTTCTTAAATCCATTATTTTAATATTTTTAGTCTCAGTTTTTATAGTTAATAATACAAAATTAACATTCCATTATCGATGTTGTTTGTATCAGGAAATTGGACAAATTTGATTTTGTTGGTTTAAAATATGGAAAATAAATTTTATTTGATTAGTTCCTGAATATAAACTACATGATGACAGTGTTCCCAAAAATACTAAAATGTTATCAAATAAATTTTTCCACCCGACACAAACGAGAATCTCATTATTAATACTTACTAAAGAGGAGAGCACCCTGACAATAATAATATATTTCCATTCAGATGCTTCGCCGATATATAGTAGGATGTGGCAATTGATGTATTCTTTTACTGTGAACCTGAAGAAGCTAAAAAAGGGGAACAAGCTGTCGAAGGTGCTCTTGTTGTAGCATAACCATCCAATGCAGGAGAGATGCACTACAATACTATGAAACCGATGATTAGACTACTGAACTTCTGCCGGTAGTGATGCTAATGGCAGGTGCTTCCGAATATATCGTAGGTATGACTGATACTGGGCTGGCGAAATATTTATGTAAGAACAGTGATCCGATACTTATATACTGCTACAACACCAGGTGAAGTTTACGAACGGAGAAGTTCAACTGATAGCACTGAATTTATTGGTATACATTTATATTAATAGAAACAGTTTTACAAATTATTCTTTAGAGTTTTCTTTCATTTTTTTTTTCTCCAAAAAAGTTGTGCCCGTTTATGCAAGGAAAAGTATGCACCATGGAATTAAAGTATGTTTTGATCCATTGCGCTATGAAACTTGTTTTACTTCCATGGTATATGAATGACCAGACGACAAATTGATCATTTTTATATCATTTATTTTAATGATTACGGGATACATATATACGTGTCCCACTTAAAATGCCCCCCCCCCCTCTATCTCCTTTATTAATTAACAAAAAATTTTGAAACTTGGCAATGTTAGTAAATCCGAGGTGATGACTCGAAATTTAAAGCTTACGTTAATTTTTCACATCCGGTTCATACCGGAAGTGAACTTTATTTTACTAGTACAATAAAGAGGAACTTTTTAGCGGCAAAACCGAGGGCAAAACTATGTTATAAACAGTCCTTTATAACGTGGTCGGACATAAAATGCTTTACAAACCTTGGGAATCTCGATGTTTAGTAAAACAAATATATAAATTTGCATTCTATCGCACATGTCATTTTTGGTAATATTTTGCAGTTTTGATGCCAAACCCACATGGTGCTATATGTGCATATTCAAAAAATTAAGGGCTAATCGAATATTTGAAAATTGTATAGGATTCCCTATTTAAATAAGGAAGTTGGTATTACTTCCGGTATGAACCGGAAGTGGAAAATGAATGTTATATCAATGACAAATGTAAACTATAAAGACATGGAACGACATTGTTGTAATTGAAGCAAGAAATTGTATAAAATGCGGTTGGACACTGCCAGAGGGCGACATTAAATTTTTCTTCTTACTCTGTTAATAGTATCCTTAAAACACATATTACAATATTGCTATAAAGTTATTCCAAAAAACGTATTAAATATTTAAAACCAGTAGTATCAGTAAAGAAACAGAGAGAGAACAGTATCGCCCTCTGGCGGTGTCCAACCGCATTTTATACATTTTCTTGCTTCAATTACAACAATGTCGTTCCATGTCTTTATAGTTTACATTTGTCATTGGTAATATAGCTTTAAATTTCGAGCCACCACTACTACTACTATAAAATATTGCCAAGTTTCAACATTTTTTATTAATTAATAAAGGGGGGGATATTTTAAGTGAGACACGTTGTATAAAGCGTAAATAATAAAATAATTACAATTAAAAAATTTTATTTGCAACAAAAATAGAAAACAAGGTTATACAAAATAGTTTACATGTGGGAGCGATAACTATAGATAACGAAAGTGCGCAGACTTTGACATCTACCTAAATATTAACGCTTAGTTTAGTCCGGTTAGATTATCTGTACAGACGATGCTCGTAACCTATGCATAGGCTGTCACTTACAATTCCAATAATTCTGTTGGAGTTGCAATAAGAAATGTAAAACTAATATTTCTATGCAGCGGCCCTGCACATCGTATATATTTTAAGGTTCCCAATGTAAAGATGTGCACTTTCGTTATCTGTATATTAGAATATAGTATGTGGATACGTTATTTCGCCATAAATAAAATTCTTAGGAAAAAATCTGCTACATTTGCTACTTAAAGTCTATGAGGAAAGATATAGTATACAGAATAAAAAAGACTTGTGGATACTTTTGTTGGCCCACCAAAATTAATTTCATTGAACTATCTTCTTAAATTTTTAAAAATATCGCTGAATTGTTAAGCCTTTGACATGATTCAATGTTTATGATCGAAGTTTAAAAAAACTGCGCCATTTAAAAATACTTATTTTACATTATTTTACATTACATGCTAATATTGCATATAATCAATATTTACATATTACATAATAATATTATGATATATATTAATGTTGGTTATCTGTGGACCAATTTTAAGTTTATGCAAACAAGTGAATTAATTTCATGTTGATTCAACTCACGTTAAGTGTCTTCAATTCATACTGCCAAAAACATTCTATGAAGTACTACTATCAATTTAATCTAATAGTTGCGTTATAAAAAAAAAAACGTTTAGGACAATCGTGTAAACGTACTACATAATCATTTTATTTTTCTCAAAAGTCAAGTATTTTGATTAAGTATTGATCTTTTATAAATACTATATTTTTTATCGCCATATTAATACCATTATGTCTTGTTCTTATTACCACATTTTTATAAGGATCAATAAGAAATTCAAACGCAGATAAAATCTAAAAAAAAATATAGTTAAAATAATGTGAGTAAAACGAACACCTCCTAAAACACAAGACCACAGCGCTCGTTATTATGCATTACATCTAGGCTGCATATTTGTTTACTTTAAAGAATAACGCTAATGGAATTTAAATTTTCGATTTAAATATTTAATAATGCAATTAATCACTTTTTGCTTTCAAAAAAGATTAATAAAAGTATCCGTAACCTCAAAACATTGAACTGTCAAACACTTGTTGAAGTACGATGTTGGCTACCCAAAATCCGTCCAGCCTAGATTATATGACGTCACGCGATAAGTGCTTTGTCCTTTATATAAGAGTTGTTGGTAAAACCCATAAAGATATGAAAGATAGCGTCCATTTTGTTCATTCATGTGTAAATAGTAGTATGAATTTTGACACATTTTAATATGTTTATTTTCTTAACAGCATGTCCTTTATTTGCGTTTTAGTACATTTTTTCAAACCTTAAAAATTTAAAGAATTAAACATGCTCACTTGAAATGCCTATTAAAATTAAAAAACTGCATAAATCAGCACACCTTGGTCACAAAAACAATAAAAACGTAATATAAGAGACAAATTAGTAATTATCTATACAGTAAAGACCGAGGAGGTTCGAACATGGGTATTAGTTTGCGCGATTTACTTGTGCCCGTTGTAGGCAAGCGGACACAATGGTGGGAATCGTGGATCTCCGCACTGTCATATCCTAAATAAACATAGCCGCGACACTCTACTGCTGCAGCGAAGTAACGAGTCTGGCTGGGCGGAATGAAGTTTCAGTGAAGCGAGGGCACTTGCCTGCTGGAAATCATCGAGTCTGCTATTTTTAGGTAGTTGTTTTGACGTTGTTGACATTGTTGTACTTTCTATAACTGATATTTTTTGTTTGTGTTATTATTACTAAGTTATTTGTTGAAATGGGCAAAGGAATCAAATCGTGTCGTCCCCACTACTGCTTAGAGAAACTGTCTTCCAAAGATCAAAAGGTGCGGCGGGAGAGTGTCTCAGCTAGGTTTCTTTAGGCTATGGCACTGTAGCCGATGGCTCTCGCGTCTACTGTTCCTTGTTTGGATTCTTTTATAAGGCTTAAAAACCATGAAAAAAATAAGGAATAAGAAAATGGAATAAGAAATAAGATAAAAAATTATTTCAATACTCTGGGCGATAATATATTAGTTATTAGTTCTTATTCGATTTAAAATTCAACTGTTCAAATTGCTCCTTGCTTTTCGGATATCATTATTTATTAATTCTATTCCATATTTTTTTTTCTTATCTCTTATTTTTTTCGTTGTGTTTAGGCCTATAATAATTTTTATTACACCTGCAACACTCGAGGTGTAGCGACAATTAATTTTATGTTGTAGAATCACATTTTTGTTGCGAAAAAACGAACAAGGGAAATATTTAAATGTGTTTTGGGATTTTTTAAAAAGTACAATAATTATTCCTATCTAGGATGAATTATTGAAGTTAAATTTCGAAACGTTGGTCCAGAATATGTAAATCAAATTTCTTTCAGACATGAGTTCTACATCCCATTAATGAGTTACTAACAAGAACAGTCTGCTGCTGACTGCTGAGGCTAACAGCAGTGAGTGGCCACAGCGTAGTGCCGCGCCCTTCTCCTAATGTACAAATTTTGAACTGAGGCGAGTTGTCGGCCACTCGTATATTCGTCCCAATCCCTGTCGTGTTCGAGGCATCCTGGACGTATCTCTATAGTACAATTATTACAACAATATAAACCGAGAGATCAACAGAAATAAAATTGAGGGCACCTGACTTTTTAAACGCATATGTCTTTGATTAGACCATTGTTGGCTAGATTGTAATAATTGCTTTGATAATTCTAGATTCTGTTGAAAGCAGTAGATGGCTCCATTATTTTTTGGTTATTTATTAGTTTGACTATTGTTGATTCAAGGCTGAAGAATGATAATTTAAAGTTCAATGACAAACGTGCTTCACTCATCTATACAATATTTAGGATATAGCTCTTGGCTAACTTACCTTTGCAAATCAACTTACTTAAACAAGCATTCTACACAATAGAAGACTTTTTTACAACAGATAGTGTTTCCCTTATTTGTACTGTTCAATTTATTTGTCATAAAAATAAAAATTATATTTTGCAATTCTTTAAGGTTTTATAATATATAATGTTTTGATAATACCTGCTTTTTTGAACTAGGAAATGGAGGAACTCACTTTGTTTCAGATGAAAACTATTACATAATGGTCAAAACGTCAAGCATTCAAAATAATCTATGCGGAAGACACCCACTATAAGAATTTTAAATATGAATAAAACTTATATGTACAACCTCACGTGGTTATTCCTTATTCGTAATTGAAAAATATATACATATTTTGTCAAACAATATTATTTAAAAATAATTTAGAGATAAGCAAGTCTTCTCAGTACCCCATTACTTTTGAATATTTTTATTAGTCAAGAATAAAAAGAAATATCGAAATACGAAATATCTTTAAGCATGAAGTCATTAATACGACCACAGTTATTTAAATTTGGATTTGTCGTGTTACTGGACAAGTTATGAACACATACTGAAAACGTAAAAATTATATAATATAATATGATCGTATGGGTACAAAAGTTACAGAATATAATATTCTGTTGCATTAACAAAACAAAAAATTACTGACGCAATACACTAAGGAAATAAATGTCCTGCTCAATACAAATGCGTAGAGGCACAAATCAGGTATATAAGACTTTACTTTCTACTGAGTTATAAGAAAAAATAAAGAAAGTGTACTTTGGGCATTCTTATTCTAGCTGAGATAAGATGTACTTTAAGAGAGCTATTCACATTTTATTTACATGAGGGGAGGCTTTGGAAAATCTGAATTCTGTTGGTATAAATGACTGTTTTAATTACTGAGGTTATGTTGAAACTTCAAAAACATAACCACAAATTCAAATTAATTCTACATAGTTGCCAGAGTGAGACCCTAAAGAAAGCACAGCAATGTTATCAATAAAAAATTTGGCAATTCAGCCAAAAATAAATGACTGACGATCAATTAAATCTGACACTTCAATATTTTGTCAATATACAACCCTGAGACAACCTAAGAAAAACATATCATAGCCACAGAATTAATAACAATCAGAATACTAACTCCTATTGGCGGGAAAAGTTCGCGCACCGTCTTCGCGCACGTTAGTCCGCCATGTTCTTAAGAAGTGAATGTGCCAGGCCAGTATTAGCGACAGTACCCCGCTAGTATAATTTTTAAGTGTTTGGTGTAATAAAAGTGGTGGTAGAATGAACCAATTCGACTATAAATTAATTTTAGGAAAATATTTTTCATCGGTAATAGTGTTTCCTAAATAGCAAAACCCTGATATCTATTGTGTGTGAGTTGAATTGAAGTGCCTATGAAAAAAAATAATGCTAAACGGAGGAAATGATACAATTATATAAGACTGGTTTATGAAAGAGCTACAAATTATTCGAGTACGGCCCTGAACGTTTTGACTAAGAATATGGCCGATGTATATTGAAGGTCACCGAATCTGGCTACAAATGATAAATGGTGAAAACTTTGAGTTTGGGTTCTGATTGTTATTAATTCTGTGTCATAGCCTCCCCTCATGTAAATAAAATGTGAATAGCATATAAATCTTATTCCTATTTTGTAATAACAAATAATAAAAACACAAATTTGAGGGTTGGAAGATGTAACCCTAAATTAAATATGTAAATTAGTTGCCTCGTTTTCAAAGCCTGTTGTAATCCACAGTTTATTTATAAATTTTAAATATTTGCAGTCAGTGCCTAAAAAAAATTATATACTCTAAATAAAAACATAAAACTAGAACTTGTACAGTCGTACCGCAATTACTTAATGCTTTTGTATTAAACTTCACAGAACAGCTTCACTTGTATTTGTATTTGATCTATAGAGTACCCACTGCTAAACTTAAATATAAATATTCACAAGATGGAAACTAAAAATAATACAGATAAATGTACTAGAGTTTTAATTCCGTAGCCCATTTGGTTGTACAAAAAATTAAAAGCTGTCTGAATCTCACCTTGTGATCGCATCAATTGAACTCAGAACAACTTGGGTCTAGGGTACTAATAATAGCCCAACAGGCCCCATAATAGGGCCTAGGGCTGAGAATCTCGTCACCTACGCCCTTCTAGGCTGTATACATTGACGCAACAATCCGATGTGCCGGTGGCCAGAGCAACCTTATGCGGATGATAATTTAAACATGTTACGGGGCCTATTTTGTGCCCCATAAAGCCCTCGTAGAAACGTATAGTGTTAATTAAAGTACCCTTAAGTGTGTAGATGCTGATGAATTGGTTCAATGATCCACTAAAAAAAAAAATATATATTAAACTTTTAAATTACATAACGTCAAGAAATTAATAACTTTGTGTATGTGAGCACGTTAACAAAAAACAAGTCATTTATTAGTAATGTGGTCATCAAAGCAACCCTACTAAATATACGCAATTTAAATTTGCAAGTCACAGCACAACAAACGTATTGTCGTCCCCTGTTCAGTTAGTGACCACCCATATTTTTGGTAGTTTCTACCTTCAAGTAAAATTAGATCTTTCCACGTCTATACGTTTTAATGTCACTGCTTACGCTTAATGAGTTTTTTGTAAAAATCAAAATACCTACTAATAATTTCTAGTAAAAATATTTTGCTTTATCTACGTAGTATTTACACTTACCAAGCATATGTGTTGGCACTGCGGTGTATCGAAATGCAGGACATTCCGTAATTTTGAATAGCTTGTGTGGTGTAAATTGAATCATTTCCTCTTATGTCATAAATTTTGACGTCTCCACCAGAACTGTAAATAACGTTTTATTAACACTTGAATCAATTATAAAACCAAGGGACCAGCCGATGTTCTCCCGATCCTTACCAAAACAGTTACGGATCTACTCCAACAATATAAAGCATAACCTTGAGGAATATTTACCTGCCACTAACAACTAAATTATCCCTCAACTGAACACCCAAGACGCTGCCAGGATGCTCCCTCCAGATTTTAACCCTGGCCTCTGGTGGAGCACATCGACGATCAAATAATCTTACGGATCCGTCTGCACAGCCAGCCACACACATGCCTAATTTTGGTCCATGATAACCTGTCAAACCGTCATTGTCCATTATAAGACCGTCATCATCTGGACCATATTTGTGGTGATATTTTTTATAATTCTCGTGACATATACTCGAGAATGTAGAGTCTATGCAAGTCACTGAGCAGTCGGTGCCTAAAGAGATAATTGTATTAAATGTACAAACATCACGTCAAATAGAAAATAATAAATAATCATTATTAAATGTTCAAAAAAAAAAAAGTTACTTACCGGTAGGTACGTCATAAGCCTTCAATTCTCGTTCTGCATCCCAAAATCGTATTACACGCGTGTCGCCACTTGTAATCAGGGTTTGCGTCCATTGCTCCCACGTCATTATTATTCCTAAATAAAGACGTAGACCCTTTATAAGCAGTACTTAATTTGCCAAGTAATATCTATGAATATGCAAACACTAAATTTACTGATTAAACAAAAAACGACTAAAAGAATGACATTAAAAAAACAGGCAAATAATCAAATATTTGATATAGAAAGAAATGCAATACCGATGATTAATTAACATCATTTAAATTATTAATTACTATTATTAAACGAGGTATGGAAAAATATATAAGTGAGAATAAGATAATTTCAACGCTACCAACCCGAATATTTAGGCTTTAGTTCACTGAAGGCTTGCCAAGCGCTAATGAGGGAGGGTTCCCGGCTGGTACCCACATTAGGTCGCCATAACTTAACACTACCATCATCCGAGGCCACCATTAACATTGCAATATCGTGCCCATTTATCCATTCCAGAGCGGTCACTCTACTGCTGATTAATTTCGTAGATTTATTCTGGCAAACTGTAGTTTTAGCACCAGTACCCCAGTCCCAAATTCTGAAATATTTGCAATATTACACGACGTTAAGAACACATGGAAAAATTATATCTTACGCAAAGCTGTCATTTCCAGCAACAGCAATTTGCTGATCAAACGGGTGAAGCTGGAGTAAAGAAGGTGCAACTGCGGTTCTTGTATGAAAGACCTGCGACTCTACTCGTGAAGCCAGTGCCCTACGTTGTTCCTCAGATGCCTCGATTCTTATATTGCTGTTCCTAAAAGAGAACGCTTAAAATGTACAATTTGTTTAAATTCTACAAGCTAAATCAAAATAAGGTTTTCCTCCTTTAATAAACTCATTGAGAACCTAAATAATAGGTAATGTCTAAATTTTGATTTACCTACAGTTTTTTGGATATTGAGTTAAACATAAAAAAAACTGAATCTGGTCATCTTTGGAAGGTCATAAATCCTTTAATATGTAGTATTAGAATAGAAAATACTTTATTTTAAAAATTCAGTTTTTACAGGTCTAAAGGAATGAAATATATTGACCAAATATGTATAGAACATTTTCGTTTTGTTTTGAGCCCCTCTACATGCTGTAAAGTGTAAGAGTTTGGCCGCATAATTTTGGAACACCCTATATATAATATATATGTATATACTTAGCTCTTGAGAGCTTATGCAAAAAATCTAGTGACGTATTAACCCAATTTGGCACCCAAAGCCCGAAAATTACGCCCCCCCCCCCGCCTCCTCCATCTCATTGATTTTTTCTGTTTCACCAAAACTTTTTTAGATTTTAGTGCTTCTCTACATTTGTTTTTTTCTTTAATTTTGATAATGGTAGGACGGAAACGTGTATTGTTTATTAATAGTAATATAGTAATTAGTAATAATACATAATTATAGTAACCAAAAGTAGATGCAAATGGGTGGATTAAAAAAAAAAACAATGATTGTTGATTCAAAAACGCTACTTTCTGGCTTTCTCGTTAGCAAATGCGTTGAAAATTTTGTCAAAACTGAGTGGATTTAGCTGTTAGCACTTGATTTTCGAAGCACATTATTGCTATCGCGTTCAATTTGAGGTTAGATAATATAGATCTGTGGTAGTCTGTTACCCTCTTCAATGCTGAAAACACTCTTTCACCTGTACAATTAGCCACCGCTCTACAGGCGAACATTCTCAACAGAATCACAAGATTAGGAAACATGTCAATATTTTTCAACTGTTTTTGTTAGAAAGTTCAAGTTGCTCCAAGAATTTAATGGCCGTGATTTTTTTTTGCTCCGAACAATACTAGATTTTATTATTTCTTTGAAAAATAAATCCTTTTTCAAAATTTTGCGCCCCTTGAAATTTTTGAGCCGCAAGCCCGGGCTTCCTAGGCTTCTGCTATAATACGCCACTGAAAAAAATCCTATTTTTTTATTTAGATTATTATAAAACAAATATTACTATGTAAATTACTAAATTGTATCGATATATTTTTATAAATAAATAAATATGTATTATTATTATTATTACTAACCCTGTGCAGAGCTTAACGTGCGACCATAGCCTAAATTCAATTCAGATTCACTAATTAGAATTAAACGATCTTCAACCTTATTGATAGACTCACGTTATGAAAAAACATGTAAACATGAGTCCTGAAACAAGTATTAAGAGAGAACTAAGAGAGCTCATACCGTGTATGTCTCCAGTCGCGCTCATAGAAATGAGAGGACTCTGTATCTCCAACTTTTTCTTTTTGATTTGACTGGGCAAATCTCTTGGACGACCATTCAATAAACTTCGTGTCCACTAATGGTTGACGAAGTTTCTCCTCGCACTCCTCATTTAAGGTATTTCTATGCATTTTCCTAGGTTTTTTTGCTAAAGTTGGTCTGGAACAAAATAAAACATAAGAATTCGTATATAATATAGCTATGAGATTTGTTAGCGTTACCTCGATAATTTCTGAATAGTTTCCGGAGGATGCAATGTAGGAGGGCTCTCTCCTGGAAAGCAATTGCCCTTATTTGGACTTGGCGGAAGACTCATGCTACGGCTGTCTACGAAGTCTCGTTGCTCCTAAATTATAACATAAGAAAACAAACTAAATTTTGTGTCTGGTCAAAAAAATAAATAACCGTAATCTATTACCTTAGCAATTGATCTGATATATCCAGTGACTGTACAACACATCTGAGCTACTTCATGATGAGGATCAGTCTCTAACGAGCGAAGCGCATTCCACATTTTCATATAAACAGACCCATATCCCAAACTAGGCAGAGTTCCAAGGCTTCCAGTGTGACTTTGTGTCATAACCTGATTGTTACCCATACAGTTTAAACAAGATATAGACGATGTTTTCTTTAAATTTTCCTTAGTTTCATAACTAGCTTTCCTCAAGTTTTCTTTCGAATCATAGTCGGTTATCCTAATTATATCTCTAAAAATATCATATATATATACTATGTAAATTGCAACCGAATAAAGTATAATACATAAATAAAATCCGTTTTTCCTATAATACCTGGCAAAGTGTTACAAAGTTGGTAGAAATGCTGCTTAAACCGTAGGAAATTTATACATTAGAATTTCCAATTTTATTTTCACCGACTTAAACCCAAATTCAATAAAAATTATTAAGGTTGTGCTACGTAGGCCGTTTAACCTAACGGAATCGAATTCCTTAGACGACCACGAACAATAAGTTTAATTCCTTCTCAAAGAAAAAAAGGTCGAGTACCACAGCTGGAGCACAAATCTGGGACACCAAGATTGAGAGTTTCATTCCAATTTGTTATGAAATTAAAATACACAATAAATATGTTTTGTTTAATAGGTACATGAATCTGATGTAATTTGTTTAATTGATTTTTCAGAAATTAATAATTATACATTCTTTTATTATCTAGTTGAAACCAAGTATCTGAATAACTATTATCCAACTTCCATGAATTGAACACCATTAAAACGAATAATTTACCAATCTAAGAAATGTTCCAGTCACACCTACCCTACCTGCTTGCTATCCTGCGCATCCCAGTTGGAGTAACGATGGTATCCTGTATGGGCGATATGTTATTGTGTTCCTTCATAGCCACATTAAGAAAAACAGGTTCAAAAGCCAAAACAACCCACTGCAGAGCATTTACCAGTTCCTTGCGTACTAAACAGCTCATATCTCCGCTGACAGTATTGACAAGCGTCATCACTATCGAATGGTCAATATTGTTAGCATGTTCAGATCGTTCAGTCACCGAGTTTATAAAAGTGCCCAGGGCATAGACGGCTGCGGCTCTAACCTACAAATATTTTTATTAACATATTTACTACTACAATTGGTTAGTAACTACAAAAAATATAAAAGTATACAATTTCATAAGGAAGTGCAAGAGTGATATAATTTTTCTTTTATTTGGACGATGCGACGTACTTTTATGAGCGATATAATTTCCGAATTATACTACTCACCTCGGGACAGGGATCTCTTAGTAGACTGTACAGTTTTTCGTGGGCTATATCTCTCACTCCAGTCCACCTGGCTTTCTCATAATTATTCCACAGCCTCCCCAAACAAATTGCTACCCACTGACGTAACTGAGAGCATGGATCATTTAACTGTTCCAAGCACACACTAACGAGAGAACCTTGCAAGGCTGCTTCCTGTCCATCACGGAAATTATTAACAATGCAAGCCAGCACAAACGTCGCTTGTGTTCTGTGCTCAGACTAAAATTAAAGGCTAATTAATTTTCAGAGTAATTTTCCTAAGAAAACATGCAGATTTTTCACAGAAACAGTTAAAATAATGTAGGTATTAGAAAATTTTATATGGGATAGGCCAATTATAAATTTGTTGACTTGAAATACAGTGAATATTAACCAACGACATAAGAATTCTTATGTCGTTGATATTAACAGACGGTGTATTCTGTATCGCCTGTCGTTAATTATAACGGACTGTTAAAATTCTTATCCAATCAGGCCAAAGATTTCCTCAAAATGAGGGGCTCTGATTGGATAAGAATTTTAACAGCCCGTTATAATTACACCCTATAATTGTCGATTAACTAATACTGAGTCTCTATAATGCCATTCGGTCAAAAAATAAACTTATACTCACCGATATCGAAGTGTCTTGAACAACGGACAAAAAGTATTTATGTCCATTATCTCTAACCAGGTCTGCCTGACATGTCTAAAAGAAAAATATCTCATTGATATATACTTAATACAAAACAAAAACCGTTGCACGTCATACCTAATAGAGAGGCACTGTTGCCAAATTGTCAAAATAGCATAAGATGTGGGAAATGTCATGGCAATAAGGTTATGCATTTGGCGTTAAAGTCACTTTTTATTAATTTTACATTTTCATATAAAATTAAGGAAAGATACAAAACACTTGTTGCAAGCAATTATATACTATTAGAAATTACCGTTTACCGAGAGTGGAAGAAAACAATTCGAAAGTTTTAGAAAACATTTTTTTATTGACAAAGAAAGATTTACCAAGCTTCTAATTATTGCATCAACTTGAGTTATGAAATGTCAAAACAGCATGTTGTTTTATTAAATTAAGGCAATTAAAACTTCATGAATAATGAATTTGATTTGATGAATGTGATTTTGATAAAAGCAACCTGATATTCAAAAACCTTAAAAAATGCATATTTTTGAGGTTAATCGCCCATAATGAAATAGCGATTTTACTTTTGTGCAGTTGTATTACTTTTTCAACTAAACATGTTATTTGATGACGTGCAATGGTTTTTTATTCCATAATCATGTTGATGGTTATACTCAACGATTTATTTGTTTTTGAATAGAAATATTAAGATATAAATATACTTACATTATCCACAGCCAATATTTTTGCCCAAATGAACACCAGCAAAGGCCTCAGTTCTTTTGCACAGCTTTGTAATAGTTTGAGAACATACGGAAATATTCCAACCGATAGCGCGAGGTTAACAGCCCATGGTCCCAAATCCAGGAACTTTCCCAACAGCTCCAGTGCCCTCATCCTATGAACTTGGCTCAACAACACTTGCAATACAATTGGCAGCTGTTCTGGAGGATTCCTTTCTTCCGAACCTGAAAGTTCGGCTAGTAAGGGATAGATTATGAATTTGCCAACAAAATTTTGTCCATCATGCAACTATCTACTTTACAATGGTTGTTACTAAATACCGTACCCACGTTAATTGAAAATGAAACACACCACATAAACTAGACAATCTCCAATACTGTCCAGGAGTAGACTACACATTTGGAAAAACAAGAGACGCGCATCCATTACCCATCGACTTTTTCAGTGTCAGAAATGACGACAAATCAGACAAATCAATAGATACCACACTCTAGCTCATTGAACTATCAAATCGTCAAATCGGTCGATATTGAGACATATATATATATACAATAAAATCATGATGTGAATATAGGAATAATTAGTCTCTAAACTTTTACCCGCTGTCTGGTAATAGTTTGCCTCCTCGTTGTTGAATATTGCATTGGCGCACAAGCAATAGAAGCAAGTTATATCTGACTGAGTCCTACAATGGCAGTAATCGTAATACTGTAACCATGCCTACATCCTACGTTACGTTTAATATGCTCCAGCAGTGTATGGTATGTATACTAACGGCCGTAAGTAAATTATCTTTTTTTTTTTTCATGTTTACTGTGGTTTTAACTATACAATAATGATGCTAAGCAAAACGAAGGAAAACTACACAGAAAAAGTGAGTGTCAGCAAATAAAATAACAATATTAGAAAGAGGTAATTGATTATGGATCTCACTGAACTTTTTTTTTACATAATACAATTTGATTATATCGAATTACATAATTTATCTTGAAACCATGCTTGATGATAAGAAACTTGCAACTTTAGAACGTCATTAACATGTCACAAGTTTTTGCAATGAATGGGAATTTAAATAGTAAAAATTGTGAGAAAAACAATTAAAAATTTTATTATAAATTATAACTTACCCAGTTGAAGCCATACTTGAAAAGCTGTTAGCTGCTCTTCGAAAAACGGCAAATGCTGAAACACCTCATCATTCTTTATGATGCCTGACAACTGTCCTAAACTTAAGTCTAGGGCAAGGTCCCAGGCATTCCACATAGGATGCTGGTAAGTAGTGGGCAGAGCAGGATGGCTCACAGGAGAACAGTCGCACGACCGCATAATTCTTTCTGCGAGCAGAAAGTTTCGGAACAAACTGGCTACTAGCAGATCTTGACGGAACAACTTTTGAAATAAGTCTGCAAGAGAATACATTTTCCCTATATTAAAAGCGGTCTCCTTTTGTTTTGGATGCTTGAATAAAGGCAAAATAATATTGATCCTGAGAAAACATTGGCTACCATTTTTTAAAAGCTCTATGGTAGATTATAAAACCTTTCTCGTAAGACGGATTCAACTTTATCACTAGAGTCCTTATTCCTTACCTCTCGGCAAAGTATTCCAGGCTATGGTATCCGTTATTGCAGTAAAAATCCAATTCAGTTCACCTAACATAGTTCTTCTATCTGTTATTTGTCCAGGAATTCTACAAAAATTAAAATTTTAATCATTACCAACGAAAATACACCATTTGTACATAAAAAAAATATGCACTGTTGACGCTTATAACAAGACATAAGAAACGGGTAACAACGTTAATCATTTCTATCTCGCACGCTACTAAACTTATTCTTTTCTATTTTGTCATGTTGAACATCAAAATAAATATACTTCAAATCACGAGAGATGACCGTTACGTCACAAATTAATTTCTAATCTTCAACGTACGCTGTTCAAGCGTTCTTTGTTTACAAAATAGTAAACGAGAGAGATAGGGAAAGGAAGTCCATTATATGTGACTGTTAATATCTCCGACTGACGTTGTTGATGCGTTATACCAAAACCTAACCTCCTTGACGAAAATGAAAGAGAGGGCCTAATTTCGTATGTCTCAGTAACAAACGAGAATTCGATCAACTGATCGAACGCTTTTGACTAGCGCCGTTGTCACATGTTTCATAGTTTCCTGTTTCTGCATGTCAGCCAGTTGTCAAATTTGAATTTGTTTATCTTTGAGTTTGATTGTTACCGTTTTCCTTATTCCATTGATTATTGGACATTAAAAGCAGCCCATTATGGAACTAACGATAGTTAATCTTCAAAACATCTGCATTTTGCCAAATTATATATATTAAAAATCTCGATAAGAATATAAAATTTGTTCAAATTTAGACAGGCGAGATCGTTAAATTATTCTGACATTTAACAGACAAATTACTGGTTATGTTTTGTTTTGACGTTTAAGTTTGTTTACATCCGGATGTCATTTCAACAAGCATGAATTTGACTAACTCAGTACTGATTTGATTCAGATGAATTATAATGATGACGTAACGGTCTTCTTTCGTGATTTAGACTATATTTGTCAACAGTAAACTATACTGCTTTCCTATCTACAGTGTGCTGACTAAAATGACTAGGCGACAGGGCCGGCGGAAGGGAAATATTTTTCTTCTAGCGAAGATATTTTGGTTGTTTGTATCCCCATCTGCTTTATGAGCTCTATGCAGCCCTGGAGGGTTTTTTCCAGTATATTAATTTTTGAATACATTTTTATATTCACGTCATTTACTTTGATTTGGCAAATGCCACATGTCCGCTTTATGTTTTGATGATTTCCCTCAATGAATTTAAGTTCTGAAGGTTTAAAAACACTACACTGTATAATATGTAAGAACTTATTACATTCACCATGACTCTTTCAGATTCATTTTTCTGAGGTTTTATACATTTAATATACAGACTAACTTCTCTGTTTATTTCACCCTCTGCCATTTCTTGTCTAGCTGATATACAAGCCGCTAGAAGTGTCAAGTCAGACCTCCGCTCGCTGCTCAAATACTAAAGTTACTGTAACTATACATCAGTCCAGTGATTATGGTTAACCTTATATAGGCAACTTTCTTGTGATGGAGTTTAGCTGGCGGCTTTTGTGATTATCACTGGACATTGGATTGTAGAATATAGAATATGAGGAACTAAAGAGTTTAGAGGTTTTAGTGTACTAATGTATTTTTAAGTGTTACCGTTAAGTCAACTCATAATTAATTTTTTTTTTTTTTTGGCTTTGGGTCATAGACCATACAGCCAATAATTAATTTTATATTAAGATTGACTAATATATTCGTGATGTGAAATGTGAATTTCCCAAATTGAAAATATATTCTTACTTGTCTATAAGGTCCAGGTTAACTTTAGGCATTAATTTAGAGGTAGGTTGTAACACGAACCAACGTAAGGCAACTTTAATTGGCGTTGTTAAGCAAGCAGTGAATAAATCTGCTGGTAAATCAGGATTCATCGGCAATACTTGATTGGCACTACATGCTGCTAACTGAATGCAGTTCTTGAAGGAAGGTGGAGGGTGAGGCGAGCCAATCTTCTGTTGTGACACAGATTGCTAGAAGAAAACATAACGATTTACTTTTAAGATCAAATTGATGTGTTATGTTACGGCCACTTCAACGGTGCCAGTGCTAAACACAATTATTGTAGGTACCTTGATTAATGCTTACCTCATATTCCGATTCATGTTGTATAGCAAACTGCTTAAAAGATTCAACTATAATTCCTGCATTAGAACAATCGTATACATAAATAGAAGGAGCTCCCATCCAGGTTTGTAGGTCATATATTGATAATGGAATGTACTGAGTGTATGTCTACAATAAAAAAATAAATAAACAAAGAAAAATATAGAAATGGCAATACCAATATTTCCCAGGTTAAAATGAAAATTTTATGGAGCCGTTACCAGCAGCTATTTCAAAAATCTTTTCAGAAGCAGCGGGTGCCGGCAATAAAAAAGATGTGAAATAGGTACTTCTCAACAAACTCATTTGACAAGTTCTTCCGAGCAGGGCTTGTCCGTTGTCCACATACGCTTTAGCACCATTATGATTAATAATGGCATATTTTTACATTTTATTTAAAGGCTTAAGTAATGATTAAAATGCATCTCACCCTATTAAATACCCATATTTCCCCATTAGCAGTAGGTTTAGGGACTCCATGTCCGTTATAATGGAATAAAACTCTTTCCTCTTTGGCATTTCTACGCAACGATGTGCATAACTTTTTCACTTCATCAGAAGTGGGATCCAGAGATTGCTTATACCTGGCTCTAGGTTGCCAGCGTTCATACTGTGTTTGCAAATTCTGACCTATTTTTTCTAATGCTTTAGGAGAAGACATTTGCATTGGATCTGAAAAGTAGTAAACGGGTCTGAAGGAATTCATAGTAGTGGAGTACTCTAAATAATTTAATGGCCGATATACATACAGTAGAACCCCGATTATCCGGAATAAGGTGGACCGGCACGAGTGCGAATAACCGCAATTTCCGGATAATCGAAAGTATTTAAAATGTAGGTGTGTTAAAATAAAAACACAATATTCTTCTATTTAAAATTTTTATTTAGACATGTTTAGAAGTTTACAAAAATCAGTTAAAATCTGTTATTTCCGGATAAAACGGAGCGCGACAAAGTGCGATTGCGGATAAAACGGAGATTCTAAAAACCTAATCTGTTTCGGATAATACGGAGTTCCGCATAAGCGGGATCCGGATAATCGGGGTTCTACTGTATATAATATATATATACATATCGCCACACATTATTATCTTAATTTACCTATCCAACATTCCAACCTCGCACATGGTTGTGTTTTAACGATATCAGGAGGATCCACTCCAACGTTTAAACATAGTACTAACGCAACACTGACTGTCTTCATCTGAAATTAAACCGAAATGCAACCTTCATTTATGTTATAATACGTTATTTTACCCTTTCTTTCATTCTCCACGTTTGCGTTACACAATCTATACCTTCTATTGACTCCAAATGTCTATCTTGCGTAAAACTCAAAGGTAAATCCTTGTCTGTAATTGTCTCTTTTTCATCCACCTTTCCTCTATCGCCGTTAATCGTTATTTCGGCCATATTTATTGTTGTTAAAAAATTTTAATTACCACCCAGGATATTGAAATTTATCACATTTAACAAATTTTATTCGAAATTGATTTAAAACGCAATAAATTTACCTTATATGTAAAAGCATGGCACTTGCACTTGAGTCTTGAGTAATAACAATCGTCAATCTGTCATTTTACTTTTACTCATTTTTAAAAGATTTTGCTGTCAAACTGTCAAACCAACTACAGTTTAGTTTCACACTAATTTTACAGGTTCCTTTATCTATTCAATGTTTTAAATACTTTTCATTTGTGACTTTCCAAAAGGTGTATATCTGTAAACATACAAAATACAAAATTTTAAATGTATTTTTTTTATAATTCATGCTTAGATTTTGTAATACAATACACAAAATCAGACTTGGAGTGAAAAGGAGTAACCCGAACGCACTGAACGCAGCTTGAAGTGGGTTCGAGTTCGAGATTAATTAGTTGGCAGAGATCAAGAAGGGCAGAGATATCTATTTTTTGCATAGACTTTATATTACGTCTATGATTATAGACACTTTAAGTTGTGTCAAAAACGTAGACGTAAACGTACGTTTTGGTAGTCGCGCTTGCGCAGTTCATAAATTTTCACGTTATCGTCTTACGTATCTACGTTATCTTACGGATCCTCACGTGTACCTAAAACGGTAACGTACGCTAACCGAAGTGTACCGAAGCGGCGGCGATAACTCGCGAAGTGTATTTTGATGCATTTTTAAATAACTTACCTAGTTCCTAGTTGCTTTATAGGGTTTACTTTAATAAATAAAAAATTCAAAATTTCAACTCGACAAACACAAATGTTCGTCGGATTTTTAAGGTTATATATTTGTTGACATGTTGATAACCAAAATTTTAAGGTGACCTACAATCGTACAAACTACTTAAACTGAATTGTGAAACAGGACGTAAACGTGAAAATTGTACGTTAACGTGCACATCTGCATCTACGTATCACGAACAACTTAAAGTGTCTATTTTTCGGTTGACAGCCATTCGACTCATTCGAGTGATGTGATGATGCTTTTGCCTTGTGATGAGTTCTCGAGATATCTCGACTCGAGTTACATAAATAATCGAATGAACGATTATTTTGTAAGATTTTTTCTAACTATTTTTTATTTCTAACCTTAGTTTTTGCTTTTTTGTTTTGAATTTTAAATTTTAAATACCCACGAGTAATGGCAAAAAATCTATTCTGTGAATAAAACAAATAGGTGTTGTCTCCGATAAGTCCGATATGACCTTAGCGAGAAGGAAAATTGAACACTTTGTGAGAATTAATAATATTAATTATATTTTTCATATTCTAATTACGTGCTGGGTTCCGGCACTCGCGTTTTTAAAAAAGAACGCAATTTATTTAAAACACAAAGAACTTTATTTGAACAGATTATTGAATATTTTTGGTTAGTCATTAATATCTCAACACAGATAAAAATACATGTGTTAAATTCTACACGAGATGAGAATTAAGTGAGTTGTAAGAATAGATAAACATTAATCCTGGGAAGCATAATGCTGACAGCCTACTGCTGGACGATGATCTTATCTCCTATGCAGGTCATGTAACTTTCTTTTTAAATAGCCAATAAAGAATAGAAACACAAAATATTTCGTTAATAAATCATATTATGCGTTCCATTTATCATGTAGAGTGGATTCATAGATGTTTAACTGATTTTTTTTTGCTATTTCGAATGAGCAGACACTTTAAAAACTGGTGTTGTTCACTGTCCCGAGCTTAATAAACCTGATCATGGTGGAGTGCCATTAACGTGTGAAAAGTCTCTCCTTGTTATGTAGTGGTGTACCAGGCATGTTTTTATATAAAAAAACATCTCAGAAAACCAAGCATAACAAAAACACGTTACATTAGAAAGTGTTATTAACAAACTGTCAATTTTCATCACACTCCCACTATATCAACCGTTTAAAAATTTTCTGGCTTATTTCTGAGGCAGCGCGATACCGCCGATATTGTTGTAATGTAAATAATTATAAATCTCGTATAGATATTGAAATGTATGTGGTCCAAAAGCCAAAAAGCACGAGATATAAATTATAATTATTTTTAATATGTATAAAAAATAATAGAATCATGTATTTTCAAATATGTTTATTAGTGTGACAAAAAATCCTTAGTGGCTATTCTGCTCACAATTGAATCTAGTAGAGGTACATCTTCAAGCTCTTTTTCACTGATTTTGTAAGTTTTTTTGATAGCACTTAAATTACTAAAATCACTTAAATCAGATAAATCCACTTGTTCACCGACAATTTCTTTATAAATGTTATCATCATTTCCGTCACTTATTTTATTAACCGTCACTATTAATAAATGTTTATCTTTATCATCAACTCCAAAAGTTTGTAGACTTCCACTGATATTCTTTGAAAGAGACAAATTAAACAATATTTCAGTAAAAACAGATCTTGTGGTAAATTTTTCAGCTGTAAGAGCCTTATTTGCTGCTACAATTATTTGAAATGGATCAAATATTAGAGCAGGTTTTATCATACAGCACTTTAACTGGCCACATTTTTGTTTTAAATCCAGAACATTTTCAACATTTTGGAAAAGCTTAATATGTACTTGACTTTTTGTAACTGGATCTAAATCCATATTAAAGCTGGAACACATGGAACTTTTTAGATATAATATATTTGATTTTAATAATCAATACTGCGAAAAAAATTATGAGTACACTTAACTCGCTGGAAAAACTCACTATTAATGAATTTATGCAATTTTTAACTTTTCTCCGTTTTTGTCTTTTATAGGTTAGGTTAGCTCACATTTCACAGAACATAAAGGTAGGTTAGCTTCTCTTCATCTTCCCAATCCCCCACAGAACATACTTCACCGGTAGGCGTTTGTTTACGTGGTTATTGGTCAAGGTTATCTACTAATCTTGAGATATTTTCTTTGTGAATCGAAAAAAATCTTGTTCGGAAGTTTTAATTTCCTTGATCTAATAAAATAAGATGCTATTTGTTGGTTGGAATTCCAACCTATAATTAGCCGTCTATTTTTAATAATCTACAATATTGAAACTTTATAAACCTACTGTCTAAGAGTTTTTAAATGTTATAACAGATCCAAGCTAAAACTACAAAATTTAAAGTTAAAATTGAAAATAAATTTGCAAAAACTAAAAATTTTAGGTTATGTTAGTTGTAGCGTACTCTGACTTAAATTCTAAATAAATAGTTTAGCCTTTTTATTAATATGGAGGTCATGGATGGTTGCTATTAGGGGAACAATATATATATATATATATATATAAATCAATATCAAAATCAATTTTGAATTTAAAACGTTTAACATCTATCTAAATAATGTACCAAAGCTGTTGAAGAATTATATATTATATATTGATTATAATAAAATTGTTTTAACTACGATATATTTTAATTATACCAACAACCAATGCTGGTATATTAGTCATAAGATGCGCATGAGCCCATGATCAATACGGATGGTGGAGAGAGTAGGGATGATATTATTACTTCAACATAATTAATTTATTAAATAGAGAAAATTGCAGTATAAAATAGAGATATTAATAGGGTTGCAGCCTATATGGTTGAGTACTGTAACGTTTAGAGTAATTTAAAACATTCTTTTTAATACAGTACGGTTTAAAAACTCCTCCAAACGTGTTTTTGAGCTTGGAATTTCTTGAAAAACTTTTATAGAACTTTATAAATGTATCTGCTGGTAGTTCATTTGGTACAACTAATGAACCATGCTCCATAATATTTGGGATATTATTAAATAACAATGTATTTGTTTTTAGTGGTAACCTTGGTGCAAAAGGATGAACTCTACGTAAAACGATAACTGCTCTTCTACTCTGTACATCTTCTGGCCGTATACAATGTGTAATTTTGTTAGCTGCAAAATCACTGAAACATAAAGTTAGGTATATACCTATTGCTGATATCCATAATATTGATAAATGAAAATAACAGAGGTAGTAAAATTAAAAATAGGCTAGCAGGATGACAACTATAATAGTTATGAGTGAAGGATGCAATTGAGTGTGATAGTTGATTTCCTTTTTTTACCTTAATAATGTTACAACACCTCTTGGTAAATCAAGTTTCAATACTGGTTCTGAACATCGTATGGGTTTAAAATTAAATTTACACCCAAAACAAAGTGCGCTATCACTAAATAGGCTCAACGACACAATTGGCCTATCGAAAATGTGTGGAGGATCAATGTGTGAAACAATGCATCCTCCTGGTTGATAATCATTTATAGCCACGCTGTTAACAAAATTCTCTGGAACAATTTTAGCTTCCACCAGAGGATTTATTATTCTTTGATTTATCCAAGAAGGTATGGGATCAACAGAGCCTTTTGCATATACTTTTTCCATTCCTAGACCTTTTTTTGGCATCTGGGCGCCATATGTATAGCCCTCACCAAAAAAATACCTAAAAATTTTCATTCTAAGCTTTCAAGGAGTTCGCAAACACTAATACAAATACCTAAACATGCAAATAAATCCGTGTCAATTTTAAAATTTAAATAAAACACATGTTATTAAAATGATAGTACCTATTTAAATATAAAAATTAGATAGGTAACTGATTTAATATACATATTCATATTTATTTGGTAAAGTCACATATTTCACCGCTATAATACCAAATAATATAGTTAAGTAAGCTAAATACTAAATTATCAATTATTACTTGTTTTGAATCTAATAATGATCACGTGTGTCAAAGTCAAAGTTGGGAAACTGTGTAAACGACCTTTAATACCGAATGTACCATATATACCGGGTGCATTATAACCAGAGTACACTGTATATCAAATTAATTCTATTACATGCCAATTCTAAAAACATCTTGAAATTAATATTATAATTAATTTAAAATACTTTTAGTAGTGGTATTCGCTATTCACTACTTACTTGTTTCTTAGCGGTGTGCGGTCCACAGTACATTCATTAAAATATCCATTTTCAGCTTTAAACGTTATTTCATTGATATACGATTCAAAAAGGTTCACCTCAAGCTTGCTGAATAGAAAATATTGTTTGATACTCTTACAAATTTTCAACACTCTGTTTTCTTGATCATCATTTTTCCACCGAGACACAGCTAATCTAGAATGTAATTCATTTTTATACAAGCCTTTATTACTTATATATTATTTACTTACCTAGTCATATCACAAAACATTTCTTATCTATGTAGAACAAAACACTGTTTGCTGTTTACTCTTACTTTGGTGTGTGATGTTACTGATGTTATTGATACCATTGGTTTTTGTGTTTTTATTTTGACACTTAAATAAAAAACTATTTATTTTGTTCTCTTTATTATAAAAAATTAAAACAAGAATGTATTAATATACACATTTCACATAAATTTCAACAAAGCAGGGCATCTTTCCCTATTATACAAATTTATTTGATCACCGACTTTAAATAAAATATGTATTAACAAATATTATTATTTCATATATTCTGTATAAAATGCAGTATGTATTAACAAATTAAATAGTTTAATTATTGACAATGGCAGAAGTATAAATTGATTTTTTTTGTGACATTGACAGAAACTATATTACTTATATACAGGGTGTACACGTAGTGCATATTTCTTCCATAACTCCTTAGCTATTGTAGATTGACAAAAATTTTTAAAACAAAAGTTAACACTGTATATTTCAAAAATATTTCTAGTTGTATGGGGTGTTCCGCTTAGGCTGGCCAGTAACCAACTTTGTTAAAGTTAAATGGAACACCCTATATATTATTCCAAATTTAATTAGAGAATGTCGAGAGCTTTCCAATGAACTATCATAACAATCATAACATATACTTCTCTTGAGCGGTTTTTGAAATATTCTAAATTGTGTCGAAATTTTGATAGATGTAGAACCTAATGACAAATACCATATTTTTCAAATTAAAATATTTTTAAATTTTTTATTGTGGCGGCTGATTAAGCTAGGAACTTTCAAATTATGAATTAGAATTTAAAGTTTAGATTACAGGGTGTTCATAATTTAATTTCGAATATGTAAATTTAAAAACATCAATAAATTTTTAATTTTAAATGGAGCACCCTGTATATTATTTCATAATCAAATAGAGAATTACGAGTTTCTTTCTAACGACCCCCCCCCCCCCCCCACACGATGTTATTTTGAATATTTTTTAAGATATTAGCAATCTAAAGGTAATAATATATATACGAGCTGTCTCCTAAAAAAATGCCGTAAGCCATAACTCCGTTATTTATAATTTCGAATGAAAATTTTTTTATTTACTATTGTGCAGATTTTTTCTAAATCCAACAATGTATAACAAATTGACTTTTGTGAAACATTTAATCACAGAAAAAGAATGTTTATGGATAGCACAATAGGTTATTGCTATTGGATTCAGAAACGAAATTTGTACAGTAGTAAATAAAAAAATTATAAAAAATATGCAATTTGCACAAAAAGTTGACTATCGCTATTCAAAAAAAAAAAAGTTTAAAAATACTATGGTAAGCTCCCTCTATAGTTTTTTTTTTTACAATTCTCTATAGTGTATTTAAAGCCATTTCATTTGATTTTCTTGATTTTTAAAATCAGATTATAAATAACAGAGTTGTGGCTTGCGGCATTTTTTAGGAGACAGCCTGTATATATACAGTGCGTTCACAATGAAAGGAATAAATACACTTGCCGTATAACTCAAAATGTGCCAATTCAAAATTTCAGATTCTATTGAATTTATTCCTTTTATTGTGAACGCACTGTAATAATAATAATAATAATAATAATAATAATATTTATTTCTCCACTGTGCAGATATATCGGGTGGTCCAAAAAAAAACCGGAATTTTCATTTTACCTTATAACTTTTTTATTTTTTCAGCGATTTTCAACTTTTTGGATTCGTTCGACAGCTAAAGCTTTCAGCTAAACGATTCTCTGTCAGAAGCTGATATTATGATCATAAATGTCAAGGCACACGTATTTAAACTTGAGCAATTTTTAATAACTGCTGGAATTTTGTTGAAATGCCGAATTTACAAACGGTTTGTTTCATCATCATGACTGGTCTTGTGGCAATATTTTGATGGGTAGTTTTAAAAAATCGGTCAAAGAACTACGGAGCTGTACCAAAAAATGTAGAGGCGTGTTATCAACGTCTCGGCAGCAATGGTAAAAACAGAAATTTTTATTCTCCTTCATAACTTTTTTGATTCCTTACCGATTTTAATTTTTTTTGGATCATATAAAACCCAAAGCCTTCCACTACAATATTGAATGGCAGAAATTGACATGAATCATAAATCCAATATGGCGGAAGTAGTCAAATTTACCTAATATTTAAAAGCCGCTGGGATTTTATTTAAATGGCGAATTAAATGGCTATTCTTTTTATCTGGAAGCCTTATCTTCTAAAAACATTTTCACGCATAGATCATGAAAATCGGTTAAGAATTTACAAAGATGTAGTTGATAACGTAATCATGTGCCCCATAACAACAGTATTAGATTAAAACAGAGTTACCGATACACTTATCGTCATGGTTACAAAACAAATGAACATTGATACTTAACTGCCACTTCCGCTGTTTTTAAAAAGTGTTTTGTGGTACCTAGTTTTGTTAAAATGGTGTTGTCAAATGAAAACAAGATTTTCATTAAGAATTTATTGATTCGCGGCTAGACGTTTCAGTTAGTTGAGCAATTTGACTCACACTAAAACTGGAATGCGGTGTCCTTACAGGGCTAATTGCCAAATTGGCGACCTCTTCAATGTTCTAAAAAATATTCAAAAATATTAGATTTAAGTTACTCTATATTGCCTCTACGTTGACACTAATTACACAATGTTACAATAAATACTTACTTCTACTCTTACTGATCTCGGCCTACCACTTCCTCGACGTCTTTAAATCGTTCCAGTTTCTGAAAACTTTCGTGCAAAGTCGTAAATAGTACTTTTTTAAAAGTTATTGTCTGGAAATTGTTGTATTATTTCCGAAACTTTATAGCCGCGAATCAATAAATTCTTAATGAAAATCTTGTCTTCATTTGACAAAACTAGGTACCACAAAACACTCTTTAAAAACAGCCGAAGTGACAGTTAAGTGTCAATGTTCATTTGTTTTTGTTTTGTAACCATGACGATAAGTGTATAGGTAACTCTGTTAAGAATTAATTTAATACTGTTGTTATGGGACACATGATTACGTTATGAACTACATCTTTGTAAGTTCTTAACCGATTTTCGTGATCTATGCGTGAAAATGTTTTTAGAAAATAAGGCTTCCAGATAAAAAGAAAAGCCATTTAATTCGCCATTTAAAAAAAATCCCAGCGGCTTTTAAATATTAGGTAAATTTGACCACTTCCGCCATATTGGATTTATGATTCATGTCAATTTCTGCCATTCAATATTGTAGTGGAAGGCTTTGGGTTTTATATGATTAAAAAAAAATTAAAATCGGTAAGGAATCAAAAAAGTTATGAAGGAGAATAAAAATTTCTGTTTTTACCATTGCTGCCGAGACGTTGATAACACGCCTCTACATTTTTTGGTACAGCTCCGTAGTTCTTTGACCGATTTTTTAAAACTACCCATCAAAATATTGCCACAAGACCAGTCATGATGATGAAACAAACCGTTTGTAAATTCGGCATTTCAACAAAATTCCAGCAGTTATTAAAAATTGCTCAAGTTTAAATACGTGTGCCTTGACATTTATGATCATAATATCAGCTTCTGGCAGAGAATCGTTTAGCTGAAAGCTTTAGCTGTCGAACGAATCCAAAAAGTTGAAAATCGCTGAAAAAATAAAAAAGTTATAAGGTAAAATGAAAATTCCGGTTTTTTTTGGACCACCCGATATATACAAAAGTATACAAAAAGTCAATGAAGAAAACGTCACAAATATTTAAAAATAGCAGTACAAATAAATAGTGCAAAAAACACTGCAAAGTAACATATTAAACATTAGGTATATAATAAGGTAAATGACACCCAGTAAATAATACTTATTAAATAAATGCTGGTTAGTCTATCAAAATCCTGTTAATTGTAATGTCGGCCCGTTGATTCAATATTTTAACAGCCATTTTAGGGGTGAAATGGTTCACGCCTATCTCTTTCAGTGCCTTGCCTCTAGTATCTTCTATGCCAGTTGCACCTTCGAGAGCTAGAATTGTTTCCCTTAATAACAGGGCACTGCCCTTACTTATATTCAGTAAATTGCAGGATTCTATCAACCTAAAAAAATATTTTTTTTTGGAGCATTCATAAAAAAGTATATTTATACAGAATATTCCATGTAAGCTGACTGATTTCGACAGATGACATCGTGTATAGCTAGAATAGGTTAGGCTTCGTATATAATTATCACAGACAATTAATTATTTAATTTTGAACTTACTGTGTAAAGTAATTATTTGGTCGTTCGCTAAATTGTGAAAACAATGGTATTAAATTCCTCATGGTATCAAATTTCAATTGCAGGGCCCCTCCTTCACTAAACCTGTTGTCGAGTACTAAATCCTCAAATAAATAGCTATCCAATTGTTGTGCTATAGAACGCCAAACAAAAGTAAAAAGTCTGCTGTGTAAACTCTTCTGCAGCTGATGTAAACGTTTTGAGAGGACCTCAAACATTGGACAAGCTGAAGGTGTCAAAGAGAGGCTGCGAAATTCTTTTTCCACTTTCATCAAAATCCATCTAAAATTTTTAACGTTTTCATTACTTCTTTATAAACACAGTAAATAAAGTGCTAAAATGAGATTTAATTTTAACACTTGTGCTAAAATGAGTTTTCATTTTAACACCTGTGCTAAAATGAGTTTAGTCACGTAAACAGATATTACGACATATTCATTTATTTTTACTAAGAATACAACATAAATATTAAACGTACAACATTTTTATTGAGAAAACACTTATCATATTTATTATATTATGTTAAACGTAAAGGAATCTAACGAAAATTTTATTTTTTTCGTAACAACTAAATTGCAAAAAATATTGTATAAAACACGATGCAAAACTGCGTGTTTTTTGCACACGATGAGTTGGACCACTCGCTACGCTCATGGTCTAATCTTCACATCTAGTGCAAAAAACACGCTCATTTTGCAACTAGTTTTATAAATAGCTATTTCGTTATAGTAACATAATCAATTTAACTCGAAAACCATGCATTCTATCGAAGTTAGACTAGCTCAAACTGATGGCAAAATCTTTCTAGCTAATTTCGGGACACCCTGTATTTACAATTTTTTCCACGACAGGCAGTAGAAACACCACAAAATGCAATATTTTAAAAATTCTGACAAAAAACGTCAAAACCGTGTCAGTGTAAATAAATAGAATTGTAATTGACCTATATCATTATTGTTAAAACAATGAAATACTAAAGACTCCCTAGAGCAATTCTTGGCCACTTTATTTACCTAGAGAAAAAATGTTTCACTTCTGTTTTAACTTCTACTCCCTGATGCGGAATGTCTTCTTACTATCATTTCCAACTTATTAGTATTAGTACATACATATTTGCTTTTTAGTAATAAAATAAGTTGTTACAGAGAAAACTGACCTTTCCCTCCGGTAGTCTTTACTTCTACGTTTGATCTCAATTATTACAGTTTCAGCTAAAGTATTTAAAAGATCTCTTCTCATATGCCGATAAAGAGATAAAGTCTCTACAAAAACTGTGTCCGTTTCAACATCAGAAATGGGACTTTCATCAAAATCAGTTAATGTAGGAGTAATAGGTTGTCTGGCTCTAGCTGCCTCCAGTTGGCTCTTGTAGTAATACAGATTTAAGTAATGCTGAAAATAATATTTATTTAATTACTATTTCGAGTATCAGCAATATGTTAATGACGAGTTCGGAAGAGAACCGGCATGAGATATGTAATAAATCAATTAGATCTGGTAGTTTGAAATGTCTGAATGTAGTTTAACCAGATGCATTAAAAGTGTTTTGATGTTATTTCCAAAATAGTTAATGGAGAAAGAAAAAAACTGGACGTGTAAACAATACATCTTGCAAAATCAAAGTAAAGTATTCCATTTCCAAATTTATTTATTAAATGAAAAGGCAAGACAAAAACTGTTGGTCATTTATGAGTACTTTCGAATAACTTTACGTATATCTGCAGTAGAAATTGAAAATAGTAATAGTCCTGGGATAGCCCCAGGGGCAAACCTGTTTGAGTCGCCATATATTCACATAGTATGGTTTATTTAGAACAAATAGGTAGATAATTAAAATATATTTTTCCCCAACTGTTTGTAGTGACCATTAGTGTTATCTATAAATAAAAATACGGTAGGTATACAGCGTGACCAGGCGAGAACTTACACAATCCATATCTCGGAAACCAGTGAACAAATTTTTGTGAAATTACGTACATATAGTAAATAGTTTATGGCCTTTATTACTAAAATATTTTGACCGTTCTATCATTTCCGTTTATACCGGAAGTAGATGTTAACTTTGTTATTTTAAATGGAACACCCATGTTTTTATTATCGGTATTGATATGTTACTGAATTTTAAGTCCACTTTGTATAACAAACCCTAATACCAATGACAAATGTTATAGTTTACATTTGTCATTGCTAATACCTAAAATTTATAGTTTTTGACATTTACATTTTTACCAAAAAATTGACAACTGTAAACCCGTAAAGAAATTCTTCCTGCGAATAACCGATACAGGAAATTAAATTATATTTTACTGCTACTATTTAAAAATAATTATTACGGTGTAACCGGAATTGATAGAACTGTCAAAATATTTTAATTAGAAAACTGTTTACTATACATACGTAAGTTCGCAAAAATTTGTTCAGTAGTTTCTGAGATATGGATCGTGTATGTTCCTCGCCTTAACACACTATATATTTTGTTGCAATTTAACTTTGAAAATTAGGAACTCATTAAATAAAATTATTACAAGATGAGTTATTGGACTATTATATTGTGCATGAAAATGATGATAAATATACCCACCAACATGGCTCCCCAGTCTATTAGAACATTTTCAATGTAATAAATACTGTTTGCGATAGAAGGAATTTTGGATTCAATGATATCTCCTTCCTCGGCATTTACTAGCTGTAACAATCTAACTCGAAAATCATCCAACAATTCTAGCTGTAACTCTAAAAATTGTAGCCTATGTCCTGGTTGAGGCAGGGACTCATATCTTTCGGTTATAGTTTGCTGTAGTGTGATGAAAGCATCAGCACAAGTTGTTATTTTTAAGTCCTCCACATCTGAAGTTAGCGGTTCAAAAGCTTCTAAGGAATTTGGTGGCAACATGGCATCCATTTTTTCAGTTGCATCTAAAATATATACAGGGTGATTCACTAGGAAAGGGACAAAATGTTATGGTAGATACTTAGGTGAATTAGAAATGACTATTGAAAAAAGCCTGAGCCTTTATTTTATTGATCTACAGGGTGATTTATGAGTTTTGCCCAATACTTCTTAAGGTAATATCTTTTAAACTAATCACTAGAATCAGCTCGTATTGTGGGTAAATAATATACTATTAATTGTCAATTTACATGCATAATCAAAGACCGAAAATTCCAAGTCCGGCGCAACTAACCCTGTGTACGTGATTTTTAAATTCTAATACTGAATTATGAAACTACATACAAATATCTTACATTGGTTGCCATCGGGTTTTTTTTAGTAAAAGTAATTGCAGAAAATATTAATAAAAATTGTCACAATTAATTGCTCCCCGAGTGTGTCCTTAAATTATAAATTTGTTTTGTATATTTATATGTAATACACGTCATAATAACATATGTACCAGTTTAGCTTCGACCATAATATCATATATTTAACTATTACGAGATAAAATAATTTGTCGCTAGTTTAAATATTCTTAAACAAATTTTTTTTGTGTAGCTTCTGGAAACAGATCAAAACATTTTTATTTTTACTTAATTAAATTAAAATGATTACTTACACTTTTTTTCCATGGCAAGCCACTTTACAAACACTTGTGCCTGTGTGAGGACTGCAAGTATGCTAGGTTGGTTGGGAGGGTAATCATATGTTTCGCGTAATTCTTTGTCAAATCCTAACGCTTCATCTATCGAATGCGAGAAAGTAAAATCGTCATATTGTAAATTGGGTAATTCTGAATATAGCTTCTCTACGGCAAGTTGTACCAAGCCTCTTATTAATTCTAACTAAAATTTTAAGTAAAATAAAATTATAAATGCATATAATGCTTCAGTAAGATTCCTAGTTATTTATTTTTAGGTCCATGATATAAGTACTCCCTCTATTATGACAATTTACAATTCACTACTCATTCATTACAATTACAAATAAAACACGGATAATGTAAAATGAATTGTAGTAGATTTGTATAAGTTTACCTTTGCATCTATATGATGTAATCCCAGCTTATCTATTACAGGCTGTATATATTTTCCCACAAAGTCCTTATGGTCCCTGACCCATGTCAGAATTTGGGTGAAATACCTACAAGAAAAATAAGATTTAATAAGGACATCTACAATGACTAATAGTAGAAAAAAACTATGTACAGGGTGGGCCACCTATCCTCGCTTGAATCATAGCGACTACATATAACTATTGAAAATTAAGAAAAAAATTTAATTAGACCGTAAATATGCTAGGTACATTTTAAAATTATTTTTGAGTGTATAGGGTGTATAAAATAAATAAATTTTCATCTTTGTTCTCTTACCATTCTGGTTTATCAGATCTATTGGTTTGTCTTGCACCATAAAAATGATAAATGAATCTTTTCCTTAATGGCTGTACTAAGAAATGGATAGGTAAACATAATGGTGGGAAATCAGACAATAGTGCAGAGGTTACCACGGGAACAGTACTTTCACTTGGTATTTCAATCTGAAGTAAATATTCTGAAATAATCTGCAACTTTTGAATTTGCGAGGACAATGGTATAACTAATGAAAAGTTTGTACTGACAAAAGGCCACTTTATTGCTTTTAAAACTTCATCAAGATCCCTAAAATAATATTATTAGAGCCAGCAACATATTTTGGGTATTTGCGGCAGATGCTGGAAACTGGTTATTTTCCTACACTTCCCTAAACGGGTTTCCCTAAGTTCGCACTCAACGATAACCTTCCGTAAATGTAGGGGTTTTTAGAATCATTGCTATAAGGATCATTTTTAGTTTCAAGAATAATTTAAAATATTTTTTGGCAGATGGTAAAATTCGGGGCTTATAGTTCGGGAAAAATAAGAAAAGAAGCTTCCGCGAGTCAAATTGATCGGCAGAAATGTGCATCTCGATTTTCCTTTTTGGGTCCAAGGATAGGACAGCTATTTATGTTATTTCCAACAAATATAAAGCAAGGCGTTGTAAAGGAAGAAATCCTTCGCAATCATTGTATGATGTTACTCATATACAGGGTGTTCCAGTTTTTTTTAGCAGGACTTTAATAGTCGATAGACATTTGAAAATTATTAAAAAAAGTTCATATAAACATAGGTTGAGAAATGCTTAGTTTTCGATATACAGGGTGTTAAAGTTTGAAAATAAATATGGATTTATATTTATATTTCCAGAATGCTAAGAAGTATCGAATCCAAACTTACCAATTCGTTACAGGCAATTTAGAGGCCTATTTTAGAATAACAAACTACTACTTTACTTAACCATGGGCGTAGGTAGATATATGGACATCGCTAATGATGCTTGTAATGAAGTAAGACACTTTTACATGTTGCTAGCTTTTGTGTTTGTGTTTCTAATAATTTATTTTAGTTCGACCGTTGCGTTTTAATACATTTGTGTTATAAAAATTTTGATTTACATGATAATGAACTTTTACAATAAATATTTTAAATGTTTCATTCTTTCTTTTTTAGAGACTTTTCGCACCATCAAATTTGGGGAAATTCTGAGCGACTTCAAGTTTGTCTAAAATTCGTCTAGAGGCGTGAATCAAAAGATTAAATGTAAATTTTCTGAACAACGGCTTGTCATATCAAAAAGTGCCAAGAGACATTAAATTTTTGTTTTTTCTTGCTTTATTGAATTAAACTGGAAATATGGGAAAATATCAGTGGCGTACTACTTTTTTGTAAAAAAGAGCTTTAGTAAATTCATATATCTACGCCAATGGTTAAGTAAAGTAGTAGTTTGTTATTCTAAAATAGGCCTCTAAATTGTATGTAAAGAATTGGTAAGTTTGGATTCGATATTTCTTAGCATTCTGGAAATATAAATATAAATCTCGAAAACTAAGCATTTCTCAACCTATGTTTATATGAACTTTTTTTAATAATTTTCAAATGTCTATCGACTGTTAAAGTCCTGCTACAAAAAACTGGAACACCCTGTATATACGCTTCAAAGTCCTACAATTTTTTAGCCGAGGCAGGTAAAAACTTGTTCCGATAAACTGGAAGTATGAATAGGAAATCAGTTATAACCCTTCTGCTGTCCCGCTGGCTCCACAGTAATCTTCTGGCAATGACATATCCTGTTATTGTATGATATATATATATACACTTCTCCAAGAAATGAACGCACCACCATAAAATAACCAATAGTTTGAAGTTAATTTTTGTCTAGACCTCTTGTCCGATTTCGATGATTCTTCTTTTGTATGATAGGCTCTTTATTCAAGAATTGAATGTGATTCTATTTTTTTCGATAATTTTTTTTTATTGATTACAGGGTGTAACAATTGAGACGTGTTTTCTTTTCATGAAATTTGTAACGTCCTGTGAAGTTCAACAGTTACACCAGCAACTTATCTTTTCTTAACATTCTCTTTTTTGATTTACTTTATTATCATTATTGGTACCAGAGAAACACAATAGGGGCTGCCGCCCCCCAGACCCCCGCAGTGTATAAATCCATGTGCACAGTGCTGCCACCCCACACGAAAAACTCGCGAGCCGCCACTGGTTTCAGGAAAGGGTAATGGTGGGTTAACTCTGAATGTGAATTTAGAGAGTCCCGCTCTAGGAAAGTATAATATGATTAAGTAACTAGTTTTCAGTATCTACCGATTATACGTATTATACCCAAAATATGTCTTTTTAGACAATTTATTTTATAAAAATATTGTACAAATAAAATATTTAATCTTACCTAGATAATTTTTCTTTTAATATATTATGCCAATGATGTATTGTTTCTTTTAAGTAAGTCCTTAAATGTACTGCAGGAAAGTTTGCTAAATTCCTACTAATTTCAGTTAAATTAGCAAAAAGTGTAGCACATTTTTCGTCGTCCTTTTTCCCAACTTCTCTCTGAAGTTCTGCACTAAAAGATTACAAGTTAAATTAGATTGATAAAACGCATCACCTTGAATATTAAATGCATCACCTTAAATGTTCTATATATTGTATCACTCTCATATATTGTAGAGTAGTTTGTAATACATTCAATTTATCGAAATGTTCCTTAACTTCTTGTCTAACTTCATTAACATCATCTAGATCTTTTTCGATATGTTCAATTACTTCTTTGGACCTTTTTATTATATCCTCTGTTGTATTCACAGCTTCTTTAGCTCCCCTTATACTTTTACCAATAAAACATTTTGTATTTACGACATTCAACTGAAATTTAAGATTTAAATTTTTTCGATTTATACATTGGCAAATTCATGATACAGTGCAATCCTAACATAGCAGTGTTGCATGTAGTAATTCTACTATTAGTAAGACCAGCTGCATGAATTTGCATATTGAATTAAGTACGTACTTCGAAGTTGATGGCAGTTTTTTGATCGAGAAGACTTTTATACAGTACTTTACATTTTTCCACATCCAACAAATCTCTTCCATATTTGTCATTTAATTCCTGAATTACTTTACGCTTTAACTCACTCGAACACGAGATCATATTATTTTAAATCGCTCAAAAATCGTTTCAAAAACTCAAGTGAGTTGGCAAAACATAACCTAAAAATGCAGTATATTAAATAAATGGCTTACACGCGGTTTGTGTATAATGTGGGTTTTACATTAACAATTTCTTTATGAATAAATTCATTAATTAATTCTCCAATTTCTTGTAGAATTGTTTTTATTTTACACTTGTGAAGAAATTCATGAATTTATTTTACAACACTGTCATTTCATTATTTTCATTACTGTCTGTCACTGAAGCAATTGTACCAATTACCGATTTGAAATTTGGCGGATCCCAAAATATTTGAGGTTTTCAAAACACTTTCCGCCGATCTTTACACACTCGTTTTAATCATAACGTCAACAACAAAATAAATGAATCAAACCTAACTTTTTCGTCTTTTTCAAGTGTTTATGCCACAGAACTTTTAGGTCTGTGGTAGCAAGGCTGCTTCAAACTATTCAAATCTCGAATTTTATAATTATATTCTGTGGTTCAAACCAAGTAGAAGTAAACTAAAAGGGCCAGTTGTATAAAAGTGGTTCAGCTGAACTTGGTTCAAAATCCAAGGATACCATTCTTGCAACAATCCTTGGATTTTGAACCAAATCAGCTGAACTTTCGCTGAACCACTTTTATGCAACTGACCCTAATAAATCAACAATCGTGATCAGTTTTAATCATCTCCCGATGATGCCAACTTGGTTGGCGAAACGCGCGTCGAATGTGTGTGGAAAACTACTCCAAGTGTAAAATCTTGAAGGGTTTTGTTCTTGATCTGAGGGTTTTGTGCTTGGAAGCTTGTCAAATACGTAAGTACCTAGTACCATAACGACAGTAGGTACATACCTTTATGTTGTGTCAAAATAAATACTGTACTGAGCCGCTTTCCAGTAACTATCTATCTTGAGTTGCTCAGAGCAACTCAGGAGTACGCCTCAACTACTCTACGCTGTTCCAGTGCATCCGAGAGTAGTTGGTGTGTACTCCTGACCTGAGTTGCTCTGAGTAACTCATGAAAATCACTGGAAAGCGGCTGTTCTGTGATGCGCGCAATGCATAATTACCTTTATTTATGTTCTGTGCGCATAATCATCACGATATCACGAATCAATTTTATCATAAAAATGAAAACTATAATATTAGGTCGTATATTTGTTAAACAAATTTTTATATTGGGGCAACCAACTGCCCGTGAAACATATGATCTTTCTTGACCAGCCAAGCAGGCCATGCAAACAAAAGGATTTAGAAATCACTATCAACTACAGATCGTCAAGATTTACAGAAAATTGGAATAGGTATTATACCTTGGTAGGTAAGTACCTATTTTATGTACCTGTTAGAAGTTACCTATAGTGGTAAGAGACTCTTATATTTAGTTGCGACATATTTATGTACACATTTTATCAAATTTTTATTCAATACCTACTTTTAGCGAGAAAATGAACTTGGATCCAATAGATTTTTTTCCTGGCTATGATCCTTACTTTTGTTGCGTCAGACCGAGATCAAGACGTGTGACTTTTACAGGTAAACAATATGATTGCATATAAGCATTAATTAAGGAATGAATATTGAATAAGATACGCGACTCCAATCCAATGGTAAAGTGCGAGGCTAATTTCGGCAACGAGATTCCCAGGAAGTTGCTGGCATTCCTGTGATTCACATAGTACCTACCTATGCGCGAAAATTGAATGATCAGATTGATTTTGGTTTAAAACTAAGTATGTGACAGTTAAAAATCAATTAAATGTTGAGAAATAGCTGGCAGAGAGAATATACTACGTTAATAATTTTAAACTAAAATTAATCTGAACATTAAATTTTTTTACCGCTACACAGGTTTATCAAAATATTCAAAAGCATAGTTATGTGAATCACAGGAATGCCCGCATCTTGATGGACCGTTGAAAATTTTGGATCGTGTTTAGTTGTAATTTGGCCATTATGATCCTGGAGAGCCCCAGCGGATAAGGTGGTTTGCAAAAGTTTGAGTGTGGTGGTGAAAGAGGGTAAAATGGGCTCTTTATTATGTGAAAAACTGGTTTTTATAATAAATTTATGACCCTTTTGAAAGTTTATAAATTATATAGTAATGTAAGTAAATATAGGTACCATTTTGTTCACTGCCTCTTAAAGCACAACTTTCATCTGCCTTTTGAAAGTAAATTAAAGTTTCACCCTAAATATTAACGACCCTAAAAATTTCCATATAACGTCTATTTTTATTGTACCAATAATTATACAGTAAGTACACCAGTTTTTCAATTTTAGGTATATGTACCCATTTATTGGCTATGGTAGTTGCAGTTGCAATCTGTGGATTCATTTTTTATTGTAAGTGAAATGGTGCTAAGAACCGTTCGACACTTAACTGACTTTGGTACTAAATTGTATACAAGCATACAAGCGGTGCACGCGTCGATTCAGTCCAAGAATTTATCTGTATTTGCCTTGGTATCATACGTGCACTAGGTTTTTATGCAATATCGGTTCAGTTTTTTGTAAAAGGCATGCGCTTGCTGGGTAGAAAAGTGTTAAAATTTTGAGGTTACATTTTTCATTACAGCCGAGTAAAGTATGGATCTTAAGAAGAGAAATAATCAGAAAAAACTGTTATTATACGCTGCGGTCGCAAGTGTTATCCTTGTGCTTGTTGATAGAAAAAAACAGATATTATTAAAACGGAAAAAACAAGTACGGATTTTGTTTGTGGGGTTCAATCAAAGCTCTTATTTGATCTCGGAACCACATCATAGTGTGTGTGTGTGTGTGTGTGTGTGTGACATTAAACCCTCACACAAGAACTCAGATGAAAGCTCGGATGAAGACAATCACAAAACCCACGTGTTTGATGTTGACACTGTCATCTGTGCGAAAGCAAAATTACGACGCATACTTTTGAATCATTTTAGTACAATTTTGGAAACTCTCAAAAAATAATTTAAAACAAGCTTTAAATTGTCGTATGCGATAATTTTTCTTGTATACAATTTAGTACCACAGTCAGTTAAGTGTCAAACGGTTCTTAGTACACAATTATTTACAAGACTGTTAATATTTTACTTAATATTATAGATTATGACAGTTATATGAAAAATGATTATGACGATTTAAAAGGGGACAGAATTGCTATAAACAAATTTCAGTTTAGAAGTAAGACTATTGGCCAGATCAGAGGAGAAATGGAAGAAATGAAAGAAAACATTGAGAAAATCAACGTATGGAGGTATTTAATTGGTGGATGAAGTAGATAAGATGAAAAACAAAATATAATAATATATTCTTCATTTTTCTTATTTTAGAAACAATTTAAATGAACTTTTTACAAAAATTTATCTCCAACAAGAGTCAATTATGGATAAAAAAATTGAAGAGGCACTGGATTTATATGACGCTGACAAAATAGGACTATTTGGTAACAGAAAAATTTATTAGCTAAAAATCATTATTGAATTTCTGATTTAACTGGAATTATGTATTGCATGAAATGTTAAAATTCGTTGGCTGTGTAACGTGTTTTCAAACTTTTAGTTTCGACTTCTACACCATACTCTCTTCTTTCTATGGTCTCATATAAAGTAATTTCAAAGTCAATGTTCAAATATTATAATGCCATTCACACTTTATTTAAAGGACTCTGAAAAATCTGAATTTTGTTGTTCCACGTAAGCTGAACGACTTCGACAGATGACATCGTGACCTGCTGAAATATGTACTTTTAAAAAAAGTAGATCGTAAACTGTGGCGTAGGAGTACAAAACAAAATGGACCATTGGTATCATATGTTTCTTCTGGTTTTGAGGTTATTGTTAAAAATTGTCAGTGTTAGTTTTGTGGTGTGTTAATTATTATGTTGTAATTCGTTGTATTTATCTAAGTTTGGGTGTGCACGTGTATGTGTCAACGTGAACATTAATAATGGAATAAAATAATTAATAAAATCAATTGAATGTACAAAAACACATGCTTTCTTAAACTGAGTTTTCTTACACATGCAACCAAGAAATCGAAGTACCGTATTGTTAGTTGCCTGCTATCATTCATTCAATTTGGAGGAACTATTTTATTAGGCCGTGCAATCCGAGGTGGATCGAGGTCAGTAATCATTGTGATCAATAATATTGAGTAAAAAGTTACTATATTTGTAGTCATCTGTCGAAACCGTTCAGTTACGTGGAATATACTAAATGAATGTAAATTTAATTATTGAGGTTATGTTGGAGGAAAGTCAAAAATATCTTCTAGCTAGCATATAAGGGAAAATAGAGCTAGCATGCCTATCTCGTAACAATGGGATTGTTTGTCCGCGAAACTGGCGAGCGACTATAGATCAGGGGCGAGCATTTGTTTACATCTCGTCCTCGCAACAGTGGCGTAGCTTTATTTTTACAATTATTTTCATTTATTTATTAAACTTTATATCTCTTAAAACATTAATATTTCTTATTTATTAATATTTATGTATATTCGATATTATATTTATATATAAGATGGTAAATAAGATGTTGCCCAAGCATTTGCTAGATTTTTGTACATTTGTCTTTAATATTCATAATTACAACACACGATCTAGTCAAAATTTCTATATTCAAAGGACAAATACCAAATATTATGAAAATCAACTTTTTATAAAAGGCCTTAAAATGTTTAATGATATTCCCCAGGACATTAAAATAAGTAGAAGTCTTCCTGTATTTAAAACAAATTGTATTCCGTATATTAAACAGAAATGGCCAATTTAGCTTTAATTTGATTGTGAATTTTTCTTTAAATGTGATTTATTTTTATATATTTATATTTATTTTGTAGTCATATTTCTATATATTTATATTATTTGCTGTCTGATTGTATGTATTTTAGCCATGCTAAATAAAGATTATTATTATTATTATTATTAGCTTATGTGTTCATAGAGGTGAAATTAAGTATAATAAACAGTGGCATAATTAAAGTTTTTGTGGTTTAAAGGAATATATGGTCCAAGTGAGAGTTAACATCCAAACTATTATAGATATTTGAGTTCTGTGTTCAGAGACGAACATCTGTGCCATCTTTTTTTGCCTAGAGTTAATAAACACTGTTTACCGGGTTTATTATATTATTTGAAGTTAATAAATAAGGCCAAGTCGGTATACACCTGAAACTCAACCGAACTATTAGGCTTAACACTAGGAAGCAATATTAAATGGTTTACAGGTATCGACCATATTAGTGGAAAAATTAAATAACATAGTATGCTCCGAGTGATGTATATATTATATATAGCCATTTCAGTAAGAATAGCTATGACGTTCGAATATATGATTATATAAACGAGTCAAGTACTTCTTCTCTGGTGTCTTATATTAACAACGTCGCTCAAAATTAAAATATTTTATTATTAACTTATATTACAATTACCTACCTAATCCTCAACAGGGATGAAGATTCACACAGCCTTAATGGAACAGCAAGTTTCTTTAAATATTTCATTTAATCCTGCAGTTTTTCAGTGAAATCATTTTCTGCAAAGTGATCTGAGCAATATGCATATTTTAGCAGATCTTTTGAAATGGCCAAAGACAGTAGCCATGTTTGCTGTTGTTCTATATCTTCTGAAATTCTAGGAAGAAAATATATAAGTACCTCAAAAAAAACGTTATGCCTATGGAATTTGACTCTTACCACTGAAATATCCGATTTGCGTTTTTATCCTGTACTATATGACATACTACGCACTCTTGCTCACTGTCTTGTTAATAAAGTATTCAAACACTCAAAAACACAACAAATAAAACAAAAGTCGGCAACAATAATAAATAAACTAAAAATGACAATAACCACCATATACAGTGAACATACGGAGCATGTCATTATTTTTCGCCAACCAATAAGATTAGGGGATTTGCAGTTTGTTTATTTACTGTTGTTGGTCAGACAAACAAACGGGGCTTTGGCCCCCTCTATTTTCACTTCTATGCTCGAAGACAAATATAACCACAAATTCAATTTAGTTCTTTTATGTACGTTTATGTCTCATCTTAATTATAGATTATGCATCTTTATATGCCTGCGGATCTGTACTATCTACCCCAGACACTTTTCCTTACCCCGCCAACAAATCTATAAGTTTTTTTAATTTACTCAACATGGATCTGTTGTCGAATCCAGAATCAATCTTACAACCTGGAAATTTGCCAGGAAACTGTTTTGCTTTTTATGGCACAACAGGTAGAATAAGGATAAAGCTAGGCAAGAAGATATCGATCGAGGCGGTCACATTAGATCACATAAAGTTAATGGAGGATGCTAGTAGTGCACCAAAAGATTTTGAGGTCTTTGTGAGTATAATTGATAAAATATTTTTGTTATCGTTATACAACCGATTCTTTATTTTAGGGACTTTATGATCCGATGGACGTAACTGGGGTGTCTCTTGGAAGATTTACTTATGACTTAGGTGGTAGGCCGTACCAAACATTTGAGATTAACCACACTCATGTTCCCTTTGAATATGTGGAGTTATATATTATAAATAATCACGGTAGGCGTGAGTTTACCTGCGTTTATCGTTTTAGAGTACACAATACATCCTTGTTGAAAAGAAAATAATAATATAGGTAGATCAAATAATAAAGTTAAAATCATATCTAATATTTTTTTGAGCTGTATATTCATATCATATCCAGACTATTTTTATTTTTTATGTCGGTAAAGACTTATTATTTGGGAGTTTTGGGACGACTTCCTTAAAAATAAACCCCAGCAATAACGGTGGTAAAAATAAAGAGCCAAGATAACGTATAATAACTATAGTGATGACTATAGTTATTATACTTTATCTTGGGCCATTGAGTAAAAATAATAAAGAGACGCGACTTTCTAGGTTTCGAGATTTTAGTGTTGTATTTTTTCACCAATAGCTTCATGATTGTCTTCAATTTTAAGGGCTATACAGCCACATTACAAATACCTTCCTGTAGCATTAAAAATTGATGACAATCATGAAGTTATTGGCAAAGAAATACAATACTAAAATCTTGAAACCTTGACAGTTGCAACTCTTTATTATTTTTTACTCAAAATGCTGGGGCATATTTATTACTGTAACTTTTAGGCTATCAATCAAATAATTGTTTTTCATTTATGAATCGTTTATATTATTTATTAGAATAAAATTGCAAACAAAATCAACAAACACCTTTGGGAATAAACATATCTTTAATGTTACAATTTTTCTTAGACAAATAATTTCTAATTTTAATTACGTCACTGGCCATTTCTGCCAACATTAAAACAGGCCCATTTATATTTCCACTTGTCAAAGATGGCATTATTGATGCATCTACTACAAATAAATTGTTTGTACCTTTCACTTGAAAATCGAAATTTACAACACTAGTTGGATCTTTTTCGTGTCCCATTTTACATGTACCAACGGGATGGTAGGAAGTCATTGTTAAATGCTTTATATAACATTCCCAATAATCTTTGCTGTCAAATGGAAAATGTCCACATCCAGGGAATATATTCCTGTTCAACTTGGCTCCAAGTTTTCGCATCGAATCGGTGTGTATTAATTTTTTCAATAAATTGATGCCCTTCAGTAATACCTCCACATCGTCTGGGTCACTTAAATATTTTGGATCAATAATGGGCATACTTTTAAAATTTGCATCTCTCAATAGAACCACACCTCGGCTCTTGGGATGTAATAGTATAGGTAAAATTGTAATTGTTGTGGTGTGGTTAAGTAATGAAAAATAATTGTTCCATGTATCATCGCTTATACCCATTAAATGTCTTAAATGAACACCATTGTCCTCATTTATTCCAAGTGGCATCACCATAAATTGCAAATCAGGCTGCATACTGTTATTTTGATTTGAAGATGTCATGTCCATGTCGACAAATGCCAACACTTCACACCCACACGTGGTCCAAGAACCCTTGCCTTGCCAAAAATATTCAAAAATCGAATAAGGTGACAACATCTTTTCTATACCTATTCCGATGGTTTGATTCAATAATACTAGATCGAAACCTGTAGTTATGTGGTCTTGTAAATTTTCCCCTACAGGCAAATTTACCTTAGCACTAATATTTAAAGCTTTCAAATGATCTCTAGGTCCTATGCCAGATAGCATCAAAATTTTTGGTGTACCTATTACTCCGGCAGATAATATTACCCCTTTGGAAGCTTTTGCATAATATGATTTTCCTAAGAATGAATATTTCACGCCATAAGCTTCGAAGTTATCATGCATTAAGACCTTTTCAACAATCCTATTTGTACGCAGAATTATATTTTTCTTATTTAGATCTAGTAAACGATGTGATGTTGTTGAACGGGCTCCTCTGCGTATATTTATTTTTGGCAGACCGAAACCTTAAAAGAGAGATTATTTAAATACCAACATTTGTTTTGATTATTGTGTTACTATATTTACTTAAAATTATAAAGTAAACAAATATTGGAATTTTAAGACATATACAGGGTGACCACGAAATGACGCTCGCCCTTATATCTTCTTTGTTTTACAAGATATTAATTTCAAATTTGGGCACGTCAAATAACGGTTAAATATGCATTATTTCAACGGTTTTATCACTTTCCGTCGTTTCCGGTTTCACCGGAAATGACACTAACTTTCGTTTTTTAAATGGAACACCCTGTATATTTTTACATTTTTGGATTCAGGAGGTCATATTGAATACAGTTAAGGCATATTGAGATAAAAATATTATTGACAGACATTTTTATGGCCAAATTTAATTTCTGATCTAGGCGGCCGTGACCCCAAAAAAATGTTTTGTTTTGCTTCAATAATTAATCAAAAAATACAATTATGATATTATGTCGTATGACATTTGTGTTATAATAAATAATAATAATAAATACACTACATGTAATTACGACCCCCTTTATCCCAGAAGGCTGAGCCTTGTGCGGGAGGGGGCTACACATTTAAAGACAAGGGACACACATCCAATATCCGTGTATAATGGAAAAATCCCTCTCACAGTATTTTCCATTGCCACGACCGGGATTCGAACCCGGGACTTTTGGGTGAGAGGCAGGTACTCTACCATCTCGACCATCAGTCATATAAGATCTTAAACATTTCGGAAATCATTTTTCCAAAATAACTAATTTTTTTTAAATGGCACCATGGTGGCTCACTATGTTATTTTAATAAAGCATTTCATTACCGATAATTTGGTACCAAACACTTCATTATTTGTTCATATTATAATACATAAAAATTACATTCAACAAGATATAAATGAAAATAAAAATATTTAACACTGAATTTCTATCAAATAGGTGCCTTTGAAATGTAACGAAAGAAACAAATGAATAGTTTGACAGCTCAAATGATATTTAAATCTATGAGAATCAGGTATTATTTTGCTGCGTATTAAAAAATTATGGTTTATTCACAAAGTGACAAAGTGGTGTTCTTGAGCTACTCTCTCTTGTCTCAGCTCCCGTTCTACACTTTCTTAGTGGATAGCGTTCTGCATATAAATCACGGGCTGCCAGACTATTTCTGCGACTTTCCCCGTATATCAACAGCATAATCCACTTTGTCACTTTGTGAATAAACCATAATTTTTTAATACACAGCAAAATAATACCTGATTCTCATACTAGATTTAAATATCATTTGAGCTGTCAAACTATTCATTTGTTTCTTTCGTTACATTTCAAAGGCACCTATTTGATAGAAATTCAGTGTTAAATATATGAGTTTATTTTCATTTATATCTTGTTGAATGTAATTTTCATGTATTATAATATGAACAAATAATGAAGTGTTTGGTACAAAATTATCGGTAATGAAATGCTTTATTAAAATAACATAGTGAGTCACCATGGTGCCATTTAAAAAAAATAAGTTATTCTGGAAAAACGATTTCCGAAATGTTTAAGATCTTATAACACAAATGTTATACGACATAATATCATAATTGTATTTTTTTATTAATTATTGAAGCAAAACAAAACATTTTTTTGGGGTCACGGCCGCCTAGATCAGAAATTAAATTTGGCCATAAAAATGTCTGTCAATAATATTTTTATCTCAATATGCCTTAACTGTATTCAATATGACCTCCTGAATCCAAAAATGTAAAAATATACAGGGTGTTCCATTTAAAAAACGAAAGTTAGTGTCATTTCCGGTGACACCGGAAGCGACAGAAAGTGATAAAATGGTTGAAATAATGCATATTTAACAGTTATTTGATGTGTCCAAATTTGAAATTTATATCCAGTAAAACAAAGAAGATATATGGGCGAGCCTCATTTCGTGGTCACCCGGTATATTGATTCGAAGATAATTCCCATGCCTCATCCTGGGGCAAATTAAAAATTTATTTCCGATTTGCTTCGGACACTTAGACGGAGCGAGAATAATCGAAGCCCTAGATGTGGTTTGGACTTCACAATAAACTGTAGGGCCTCGTCTCTCTTCACCTAACACAAAATTCTAGGATTTTCCAAAGGTTTTTTCGGTGACTTAAGAAGAGGCGGTTAAGAAAACATAATATATCAAATCAAAATACCTTTTCTACAGTTTGTTGTATCTTCAGTAATATGAAATCCTAAAGCTTTAGCAGCACCTAGCATAAACTCTGGTAGTAAAGATGTGAAGCTGATATCACCCACATATATGGAACCTCTCTGTTCATCTGAAATACTTCCATTTTTAGAAAATTATGTAACCCTAGACACACCAATGTCTGTCATGTTCTCAGCTTATTTTTATAATTTTTTGCACGATCATGTTTTTCTTGTCACTTACTGCCATTGTTCACAGAAACAATAAGTTGACTTTACTGAACGATTATTATTTTTCCTAACGACCAAAGTACACACGCCATATCTAAGCCGGTAAGTTCAACTTACCGCACATTTGCAGTAGGTAAACTACAGCTAAAATTAACTAAAAAAAAAAATAGAAAGGAAACAAGTAATATAGAATATATTTATTGATATGAAAGTTAAAGATACAATTTGAACAATAACAATTATTGATAAATATAATATCTGGAACATTACATACAAAATTTGACCAGGTTTTTATACTTTTTCGTAAAGATTAATATGATTGTGCAAAAAATAGTATAGGTACGATACTTAGTAAGTGCTCACCGATTTCTAAAAATTTGCAAAACTCAGCCTTGCGGGCCTCGTTAATCAGCAAATTTTCTCGATCGATAAAAGGCACTTACTGACTATACAGGGTGGCCCACCTATCCTCGCTCGGACTATATATATATAGCTACTAGATTAATGCACATTAAGAAAAAAATTCAATTGTAAATTATTGGACCGTAAATGTGCTACCTTTTAAAATTATTTTTGAGTGCACAACTCTGCCCTACAACGGAAAAACGCCGTATGTGCAGTTTTTATCAAAATTGAGATTTTTGGTGTTTTAAATGCTTCAGATCTAAATCTATCTAGGGTATTTTTTTCGAATTTTTTTTAACAAAATTTATTAGAGAAAAAAAATATCAAAAAAAGTCATTTTGAACGGTTAAGAATTTAAGATATAAATTACTAGATATAAAGACTGTATCTTATCATTTTTAACGTAAGTCGTTACATTTATTTAAAATCACTAGTCATAAAAACCGTATGTATGTATAATTCTATCCTATACGGTCTTTATGTCTAGGAATGTTCGTTATTTCAAGCTCCAGCCAAAAGCTAAGTGGCGTAAGTACATTGCGTGGTCTTTTTGCCTAGCAACCAATGAACTTCTGTGTTGGCGCGCTACCGCACGTGACCAGTCAGCCATAAAACAATAATTGTTTATGCTATTCATTTAATAATAATAAACTTATTATTATTATTGATTACTTAGTGCGTTGTGAAAGAGTGCTGGCAGGTTTGGTGTTTCTGTGAATTTTTGTTTGCTTCCGATTTATTTTCATTTAAACATGGTATCCAGGGCTAAGAGAATGGTTCTTCAAGCTATCCAAAATACTCAGAGTTCCGAAAATACAAGTCTGAATAACGATTCCAGTTTATTATTGGATGATATGCTTATAATATTGAAGACGAATAAAACATTTGTCTTTAGATTTTTCTGAAGGTAATTTTCTATATTACGGAACATCCGATTTTTGAAATTTTTTTGCTTTCAATATACGTAGTTTTGCCTCCTGAACAAAAAATTCTAATAAAAAACAATTTAATAATGTTTAAATAAGTCTGTAGTAAAGGTATTCATAAGCATAAAGTGAAAAGTTTGGTGAAAATAAGTGATTATGGCAGTGGAAAAATAGGAAAAATACGACTGTCAGAGACTTTGGGGCCAAATATCTCGAAAACCTTTGCCGAGCGCCGATTTTTTTATTAGAATTGTTTGTTCAGGAGGCAAAACTACGTATGTTAAAGGCAAAAAAATTAAAAAATCGGACGTTCCGCAATATAGAAAATTACCGAAACTTTTATTTAAGTTTGATTTTAGTTATTGTTAGACGCTAATAAATAAACAATATTTTTTAAACTAATTTTGTTTTCTAAATATACTTTTACCCATTTCATCATTTTATAAAATTACTATATTTTATGTCTTTAATATTGATATTAAATTTCAATAAAATGTAGAAATAAATACCGTATCTTATTTCATACGGTCTTAATCACTAGTAAAATAGTAGAAATTAACTCACTAACTAGTCGTATGTAAATATTTTATAACATACGGTTTTTATGCCTAGTTTCGAAAGAGCTTTTATTAGAACAAATTCGCGTATGTGACTTATATTCTCGATTTATTTAAATAATACATGTTTTAAGCACAAAGATGATATCTGAGTACATAGAGTTGTTTGGTACTTTTTATTCACACACATAATGCCACTCATTTTAATTCTTGCAAGGAAATTATGTCCAATTTTGTGGTCTTAAACTTCAATCGCCATTTTCTCGAAAAATACTTTTTTGTAGATACGGTGTTTTTCCGTTGTACGGCAGAACTGTACAGGGTATACATAAATCCGGGACAACGAAATCGGACTTTTTTTTAAATGAAATACCCTCTACATTTTTTTATTTTTAGAATCTGTCTTTTATGGACAACAAAAATATTTTATTTTAGGTATCAGATGCAACGTTGCCAAGTTATTCACGTTTTCATAGAAATAAATAAAAAAATCATCGACACGGAAAAAATCAGCCATTTCTACAGATTAATTATTAAAGGTAGTGGCTATTTGTACGTCCAACATATATGAAGTTAGGTATACGTCCTATGCGTGCTTTGACATTAGATCATTTTGTAAAATTTTTTATTCACTTTAATTTTCACAAGTTTAACTGCCATTGATTTAACTTGAGGGTCGAGTCGAGTAAAGGTAAATAAAGATGGTCATAAAAGCTTCCGAAAAAAATCATAGCCATATCACCAGCCAGGTATCAGCGCATTTATATAATGATTATCCATATACAGTAAAGACCGAGGAGGTTCGAACATGGGTATTAGGTTGCGCGATTTATTTGTGCCAGTTGTTGTAAGCAAGCGGACACAATGGTGGGAATCGTGGATCTCCGCGCTATAGCCGATGGCCTCGCGTCTACCGTTCCTGTGTTTGGATTCTTTTATAATAATTTTTATTGAATACAATGAAAAAAATAAGAGATAAGAAATATGGAATTTAATTTGTTCCCTTAATTTTATGTTTTAGAATCACATTTATGTTGCGAAAAAACAAACAATGGAAATATTTAAATGTGTTTTGAGATTTGTTTAAAATTACAATGATTAATCCTATCTAGGATGAATTAGAAAAATTTCAAAACGTTGGTCCAGAATACGTAGGGTCAAATTTCTCTCATACATGAACATATTGAACATCCCAACACGGTTAAAGAGATACTACAGACAGTCTGCCTGCCGGGCCGACTGCTGAGCAGTGAGTGGCCACTGGCCACAGCCGTCCTTCATCCTAATGTACAAATTTCGAACTGAGGCGATTTGCCAGCCACTCGTATATTCGTCCCAATCCCTCTCGTGTTCGAAGCATCCTGGACTTATCTGTATGTAGTTCTGCTATTATGCGGACATTTTAATTTGCTGTTTCCGAGTTAGTTGTAGGCAAATTATAACCATCTTCCTCGCCATCAAAGGCAATTCGACCCTGAAGCTAAAGCAATAGCAGCTAAACTTGTGAAAATGAAAGTGAATAAAAAAAATGGTAAATGCCACTACCTTAATTAAAAAATCCAGGTATTACTATATACCTACGTGAATATGTAACAAAACTTGTATTACCTACCTTGGATATTGCGATCTTCCAATTTTTCAAAATAAGGCAACACATCAGCAACATAATCATATTTCTCCTTGCCTTTGAACCATTCTCTAAAATCTTCAGGATGTCCCCTAACATAAATCATATTATTCAACATACTGGTGCCGCCTACAATTTTTCCCATCGGCCAATGGCTCACCTGATAAATGTAGATATTTGTTTACTAAAGCTTTCAGTCGATTATTTTTATTCTACTTACATTATCATTTAAAGCAAAACATGATGTTGATTGTTGAACAGTGACATACTGCCAGTCAAAATTAGTTTTTTGTAACAATAAACCAATAGATGGTATGTCCAATAATGAATTGCCATGTTTTCCAGCTTCGATTATCAACACTTTTACATTTTTATCCTCTGCTAGCCTCCTAGCTATTAGTGCACCGGCAGAACCACATCCCACTATTAAATAAATGATTTACCTACCAAGCTAATAACGGTACTTACGTACCTATAATGTAGTCAAATATCGCATACTGAGAATCCACTTCAGTTTCAGTGCAATCATAACATAGCAAATCTTCTAAATATTCCGAGTACCTTATAAATAGCCCGAATAATTTTACCAAGATGAAATAAATAGTTATCAGAACAACTCGTGTGCACAGGTACATTTCCATTTACGTCAGAGACAACCACAGAATATAAAGGTAGGAGACAACCACTGTTTACGTAATGCAATTGCACAGAATACCTATATAGAGAGAAACACTGACGACTGACGAAAAATGAGAAATGGACTAAATTGAGAAATCACGAATTCGGAATTTCTCAAACTGATAACTGAGTAAATTTCAAGCGATCTACCGGTAAATATCGGTATTTACCAAAGCATTTAAGAGACACCGGAAATTACTAGTTATGGCACAGATTACTACAGATTGGCCACTCGAGTCGGAAGTCGGAAGCTTTGATATATTTCTTATCTTTGTATGACCTTGATTCAGTCGCCGCTTTAAACGGGTTAATAACATCGAGGGCAGCGAGCAGAGGACTGACTTGACTCACTTCATAGCGATATGAAGTTAAGCAACAGCTATCGCGTTCAGTTCTTGGATGGGTGACTATTCACGGAAAGACGCGGTCTCGCTGCCCCACTTCTAGCGGCTTGTACAGGGTGTTTCAAAAGTAAGCGTAAACCTTCTGCGGGCGTAATCCTCGGATAAAAATCTGACAAAAAGTTCCTATAAACATGGCCCCGAAAATGCTTCCTAAGGGAGCTACAGCCCAGAATAAACAGATGGATTAAGTATAATTATGGAAGACAGACGCATACGCTACGCCTGGTGAATTCGTGGAATCGGTTATGCGGCGATGTCGCGGCAACAACAAACGACGGCCGGGTTCCGTTCGGCGACGATCGCCTCGAGTCGGCTGACCTAATTAGAAACCGAAGTCTCGAAGGTTGAGCTTGAGTGGCAGCCAGTCTATAGTCTATACCTGCGGACGGACGTGTTAAAAAAACGGCAAATAATAATTTATAAATAATCATAAAATGCGCGGCTTGTGTTCTAGCAGTGTATCGTACGTGTTTTAACTAGGCGTGTAATTTATTTAAATCTATTTAATGCGAAGTGTGTGCCGTGTGAATGCAGAACCACTGCACTGAACCAAAAGAATTTTCTAATCTAATCGTGTGTGATATGAGAGACGTTCAACCTCAAGGGGGTGAGTAATTAACAGTCATAAATTTATACAATAAGTATTGAGTACTAGGTACCTATATAATTAAATTAAACGTTTTATTGTGATTACTTATGAAAGAAACACGGCTTTGTGCGCATGCGCAGCTAATTTAAAAAAAATCAGACAATCGGGGTTTGCGGTTTAAATTTTGTTACAGTTAAGTGTTTTTCAATATTGAATACTCGTTAGTTTTTGTTTTATTTACTTTTATTAGGTACTTTTCTTTTAACACAAAAATAGGTACATTTATCGGGCATAAAAACAGCGTGAACGCCGTGAACATATTTCTGTTACACATCGAATCGACTACTACTACTACCAACTTAATATTAATATTAAATAAAATAACCAAATATCAATTTGTCATTGTTACCAAAACACACCCCCTCATTCCTCAATGACAAATCTCGCTTTACATAATAATATGACATATGATAATAAAGATTAACACAAAAGCATAACTGATGTTATTCAAGACCTAATTCTTTACAAAACTGTTGGAATAATATTTTCCCCAACGGCTTTTTGTGAAGATATCAGCAATCTGCTTTTCAGTACTCGCAAGTAGGTAGGTACCTATTCTACCTTTATAATATTACCTATCTTTAATTTTGTCCCTCACAAAATGAAACCTGATATCAACATGTTTAAGTTTCTTATGAAACTCTGGGTTTTATAGAAAAGACTGATTGTCTTCGAACTGAACAATGTTACACATACCTACCTACATAATCATTAACAATTTTTAAGTCATTGAAAATATATCGTATCGTATCCAACAGGCCTCAATTAGCCGCTAAACTAAGTGCTACGTAGGTACTCTGCCTCTGTGGATGACAATGCAACATCAGTTGATTGCTTTCTAGAGGCCCATGACACAGTACAGCTAAACACTTTCAACACCATCACCTGCCCAATCCGAGTCCGCATAACCTATAATATAGTTTTCACTATTTACATTGTGTTATAATATACTAGACTTAAATTTACAGTGCCTGCTTTCACATATCGTAACACCCGTTTGAGAGCTTGCCAAATAAGCTCCTGGCTCGCGCACGTTTGATATCTACTAAGTATACTTATCGATATATAAGTACACGTTGAGCACAACATGGCATACATTAATGAACCAATATTAGCATACGACATATTTATTTTCTAACTCAGAGCTTTCAGATTTTTCTTTCTTTGATATCTCGTGTTTAAAATTTAGGTACCTACATCCATCGGAGTAGAAATAGGTTTACAGTTATGCATATTGAATTTAACCAAAATATTTTGTAAGTAGGTACTTATGCTGCTTGATTTACATATTGAAACTTCACCTTTTGTCACACTTTGTGAAATTTCCATTCCTAAGAAATATTTGATATGACCTAAATCTTTCATTTTAAAGTTTTGACTTAAAATTTGTTTTATATTCTGAACTTCTAACTCATTATTTGTGCCTGCTAATAATACATCATCGACATAGAGTAAGATATACATTTTATAATAATTTTCAGTGAGACCTGCTTTACATATAAACAATATTCATATTCTGACCTTTCAAAATTTAAAGATAACATACACGGTGGTGAATTTTTCGATGCCCACCGCATTGGTATCTCGGAAACTATAAGATATAGAGGATCGGTTAAATTAGACAAAAGTTGCGCTATTTTATACTTTACACAATTTCCTGCCAAGCAATGCTGGATATCTTGATTCGTTCGCAGTTTATCCTGAAAAAATTGAAAATCGCGATTTTAAAAAGAATAATAATATCTTCTATACCATTCATGCGAATTTAATGAAAATTGGCAAGGATATATTTTTGTCTACTACCAATTGAATGGCGTTGACAGAAATTTCCTAAGCCTTCTTGATTTTCAGCAACGATAATGTTAACTTTTTTATTTCTTATGGCCGCCATATTGGATTTTTACACCATTAGTTAGAGAAAATAATTCTCTTTTCACCTATGTCATGTCACCAAAATGGTCTGATTTTTTAAAAACATGTTGATATTCGAATTATTAATGTAAAAATAATTTATAAAATCCAGTAAGTATGCTTATTTGGAAAAATAATTGCAAGCAACATTGTAATCCAGACGCTATTATTAAATTGTACACTCGTAAAAAAATTACAGAAAAACGCCAGGTCAATTAAGCTCCTATTAAATATTACAAACAATTTATAAAATAAAAATAGTATTATTTCTTTTCTTGACTCTTTAATGAATTAATTGTTTGTAATATTTAATAGGAGCTTAATTATTAAGCTGGCATTTTTCTGTAATTTTTTTACGAGGGTACAATTTAATAATAGCGTCTGGATTAAAATGTTGCTTGCCATTATTTTTCCAAAGCATACTGGATTTTATAAATTATTTTTACATTAATAATTCGAATATCAACATGTTTTTAAAAAATCAGACTATTTTGGTGACATATATCATGACATAGGTGAAAAGAGAATTATTTTCTCTAACTAATGGTGTAAAAATCCAATATGGCGGCCATAAGAAATAAAAAAGTTAAGATTATCGTTGCTCAAAATCTAGAAGGCTTAGAAAATTTATGTCAACGCCATTCAATTGGTAGTAGTCAAAAATATATCCTTGCCAACTTTCATTAAATTCGCATGAATCGTATAGAAGATATTAATTTGGTTTTGAAATCACGATTTTCAATTTTTTCAGGATAAACCGCGAACGAATCAAGATATCCAGTATTTCTTGGCAGTAAATTGTAGAGCATAAAATAGCGCAACTTTTGTCTAATTTAACCGATTCTCTATATCTCATTGTTTCCGAGATACCAATAATGCGGTGGGCATCGAAAAATTCACCACCGTGTACCTATAAGTGTATTAAATTTTTCATTCCATTTCCTTGGAGAACCTTTCAGTCCATATAAGGATTTTTTAAGTTTACAATATTGTATTATAGTGCCCCGTTTTTTCGTTACAACCTTTTGGCAATGAAATAAGTATACCTACAAACATCTAACTGATAAATAGGAATCTTCAACTTATTACATAAACGTAAATATGTAGGTAAATTCTAACTGATGGCAATTTAGCGACAGGGCTATAAATATCTGACATCGACAAACTAGTTTGTTGAAAGCCTCTAGCTACTACCAACCTAGCTTTGTAGGTTATAACACCATCACTTTAATTTCTTTTTGAGTTTATACCTACACCCACTTACACTCAATCACTTTCAATTCACTGTTGTGTGTTCTGCTTTCACCCATGTTTGGTTTCCTTCTAAGGCCTTTAATTCTGCTGTCATCGCCTTTTTCCACTCCTCAGACTCGTTGCTCGACATTGCATCTTCGTAAGTTTTCGGCTCCTCGCTTTCATCATTAATTTATGGTTAGGAAAACCGTTTCATAGTCATTAAACCTACAGTGTGTCTCACTTTTCACCAGTACACCCCAATATCTAGGCCAAATGTTGATCGATTTAGATCAAATTTGGTATACTTCTCTTCTTTCAGATTGTGTTTAAAAAGTTATTAATAAAAAAATTTTTCAAACTTAAATACGCCTACTATGATTAAAAGAAATTGCCAAAAATTAGGAATTTATATTAGCGATTGAGATAGGGTTTTTATTTTTACAGATTCTTGTTCAGCATGACCTAAAACGCCTGTATACCAAATTTCGTTAAAAAAATTTTTTTAAAAAAAAGTAATAAAAATCTAAGATTTCAATAATAAAAAATAATAAAAGTTGAGTTATTTGATATTTTCTAAAAAATAGTGTCCTAATGCTTAATTAGCGTCATTATATCACCCGACTACCAAATTATGTAAATATCCGACAATAAATAACTGGCGTAGTAGGGTGATTATTATTAAAATCTTAGATTTTTATTAATTTTTTTTTTTGTGAAGGAATGAATATTTTTTAACGAAATTTGGTATACAGGCGTTTTAGGTCATGCTGAACAAGAATCTGTAAAAACAAAAACCCTATCTCAATCGCTAATATAAATTCCTAATTTTTGGCAATTTCTTTTAATCATAGTAGGCGTATTTAAGTTTGAAAAATTTTTTTATTAATAACTTTTTAAACACAATCTGAAAGAAGAGAAGTATACCAAATTTGATCTAAATCTATCAACAAATGGCCTAGATATTGGGGTGTACTGGTGAAAAGTGAGACACACTGTATAGTTGGCTGTCTTGTCGTTCTTCTTAAATTGTATCCCGAAACATTTTCTATTTCATCTAAGTTACTTATCATCGGAATTTTCTTCTTGATTTTCTCTATCTCGCTCTCTGATCTTGTCTCACTTTCACTTTCAGATTCAGTATTTTCTATACGGACGTATCTTTCATTTTTATTCTCTCCAGTCTCATTTTTCTTTTCATATTTTTCAATTTCAGGCTTCTCCGCTTCTTTTATTGGTAGAAAAATCCTAACGTCTTTGTGACACTTGATTTTATTTTCATAAGGGAAGAAAAATATTCTATACCCTTTCACATTGTCATAGCCCATAGCCATAGCCCACGAATATTGTCCGTCTGTTTTTTGGGTCCCATTTTAAACGAGCTTGCTCGGGTCTATTTACTGATACTCGATTTCCAAACCTTTGAAACTCATTAAAATTAACCGTTTTATTATACCACAAATCATACGGGGACTTATTTTTCACAGAGCTCGTCCCAGAGTTCTGTGCAGTAGGTATATAGGTATGCAGTGGTATTTACTGCTTCTGCCCACAACTTTTTATCCATATTGCAAATCATTGATGTAGCTGCTTCTACTAGTGTACGGATTTCACATTCAGCCCTTCCGTTTTGTTGGGGAGTAAGTAGGTATATACACTATTGGTAACGTTTAATCTTGGTAGCCGATATAAATGCATCAGACGGAGATAACTTAAAGCATTTACAAGTTAAACAGACAACGCGCTATCCCCTAACTCCCACCTTCCATTCTTTACAACACGCGGTCAAAGGGGACGACGGAATCGGGCGAATGTGTAGAATGGCCGCGGTGTCGCGGCACAGGTCACCTGTGGCACGGCTAGGTCGGCTGAATCGCTGTCGTCGAGCGCGCTACACGCATATCCCCTCTTTAGTAGGAGTGTAGGAATGGTTAGGCATCTCTTGTTAACTTTGCCTCTGTGTACCTTCTCTCTTAGTTGCATTACAGATTTCGCACTCCAAAGTCGAAGCTTGCCAACAGTGTATACTACTGACCTTTGGTGATGAATAATTCCATGACGTTTTAAAAGGCTATCCATCTCGTAATTTACAAACTCAAGACCATTATCCGTTCTAATAAGTATCTTTTTATCTTACTATCTGTCTCTCTTTCAGCTTGTAAAATAAAATCTCCTGGTACCTTTTCCTTCACCTCTGCTTTTGTTTTTATAAAGTTAACTTTCCGAAATGACGAGAAATCATCCTTTATGACCAGAAAATATCGAGCCTCACCTAATGAAGGTACTTCCATGGGCCCGCATACATCTGCATGTACAGGGTTATCCAACGAAAAGGCCCACCCTTATATTTTCTTTATTTTTCGAGTTAGGAAAAAATGTTTCAAATAAAAGTTGTAGTGAATCAAATGAACTCATTTAAAACCCCCGCAAAGAATATACAGGGTGTTCCATAAAAGCTGGACAAACCTAACTTACATTTTTTTAAATGGAACACCCTATATTTTTTTACATTTTTCAAATCTGTGTTTTTTTGTGACTTCAATAATATATATATATGTTGTATCTTATCTTTACTGTTTTTTATTTATTGCAAATTTCGTGAACAATATTATTTATACCAACATTACAGCATCTGCATGCGTATCAATCAGGTTAGCCATGGATGAAAAACAATTAATTTGACACTTATGCCTTACAGAATAATTGAATAAATTCAAAAAGCAAACTTTTCGTCCATGGCTAACCTGATTGATATGCATGCAGATGCTGGTGGTATAAATAATATTGTTCACGAAATTTGCAATAAATAAAAAACAGTAAAAGATAAGATACAACATGTATATATATTTGAAATCGCAAAAAAACACAGATTTGAAAAATGTAAAAAAATATAGGGTGTTTCATTTAAAAAATTGTAAGTTAGGTTTGTCCTGCTTTTATGGAACACCCTGTATATTCCTTGCAGGGGTTTTAAATGAGTTCATTTGATTCACTACAACTTTTATTTGAAACATTTTTTCCTAACTCGAAAAATAAAGAAAATATAAGGGTGGGCCTTTTCGTTGGATAACCCTGTACATTGTACATTAAGCTGCAGCAACTTTTCAGCTCGCGATTCACTTATAGGAAGGATAATAGGTATGTCCCTTATGTCACTATGTTGTTTACCAGCTGCTAGACATTGTTCACATACAAAGTTCAGAGTATCGTCAATATACTGGTATTTTATTGATATTTAACACATTTCTTTTTTTATTTTAAATTCCGATGAGCTAATTTGCTGTGCCAAATACTCAACTTTTCAATTTTTTCAACTAAATGACAGACTGAAATGTCACTTTGTTTGTTCGTGTATTGACAGTTCCGATAATCCGTAGTAGTTAGTGGCTGCGTTCCGAATCGTCAAAAGATACGTCTTGTCTGCTGCTGGAGTGAAAACCATTTTGTACAACTTGTTCTCTCTTACCGCGAGTAATAAAAATAATACATTTTAAGAAATAAAAGAGTAATTCGTAAATGACGTAATTTTGACGAATATTTATAAATAAACGCTGCTATCTTTAAAACGTTTAAAACTTATATTATGAGAAAATTTATAGCATATTGGCCGCTAATAATTAAATTTAGCGACACTGTTTTATGAACTCTGTTGCGGTTTCCTCCACCTTCTTCCCTTACATTTGTAATGTGATTCCGACATGTCCTACAAACAATTTTTTTTTAAATATGTTTTAGTTTAGCTAAATACGAATGTAATTGTGTCGTTATACTATAACATCAATATTGCCCGTAACTTTAAATTTCTCCTCGCCTTCCACAAATTCTTCAATAACTTCTGGAAGAAGTTCTACTCCTGCCACATACACTTCTAAAAATTTTCTAAGTGTGTCCAGAGCTTCACCATCATCTTCTTCACAATTGCTACGCTACCAGGTGAACGGGAAGACATAAAATTGTTCAGCACCATTGTTTTATAATTGGCTGCAAATGCAGAACAAGTTGGATTTATATTTCTTCCGCCTAATTGATGCAGAAGGAAAATATTTGAACTGGATCCTGATTTCAATTACGGGGACACAAAAAAGTTACGTCGGGCCCATTTAATTTCTGCCACAATAAAAATATCTCTTGGTTCTTTTTGCTGCATCTTTATCTGAGACATAAGAAAGCGGAAAGTCGTCTTGTTGTTAACTTTTCCAATAGTTCACCATTTTCAGCAACTCGCATCGCCTCCTGCAATCATTCCTTGTTTCCCGCATTCTTTTTCTCTAAATAGGCAGTGCATGGTTGGCTATTAGACTTTTTGCAGTGCGGTGTACAGGGTGTCTCACTCAAATTGGTGAGGATTGAGGGGTTACACCCACTTCCAGAGTAGCTGGAAAAAAACTGATGACGCATTCCTGAGGTCAATTTTCGAGACGAATCGAACGGTCAAGGACTCATTTCGATATCTTTTACCGTTTTCGAGATATAAGCCAAAATTAGTATTTCTGTCATTTTAAGAGGGTACCGTAACTTCCTTATTTGTGAATATTTTTTCAAATTTTAAAAACTTTGTTTTTAAAACTTTTTTTACGTACCTAGATTCAGAATCTGAATAGTAAAATTGTCTAACTGTTACAGATTCTTCGCTACGACCCAAACTTCAATTTTTTTAAATGGAAACCATAGTTGGCTGTGGCTTAAAAAAATTACATATTTTGCAAGCTTTTCAAAAATATAACACAAGGCATACTTAACCGTTTTCAACACGAGTCGGATAATTTCGATTTTCATTGAAAACTTTAAATGTTGACAGTTTACCGTTGCTTAAAATATAGAGGAGGCTTTGAAATATTTACATCCATGTAGAGGTTTTATGAACATTTGATCTACCTAACTTAAAAAATATTTTTCTATTTGGCTGGTGTCTCTCTGGATATCTATTTAAATACAAATCTTCCGCATATCCACAGTTTCCGTTGCATTCGATGAAACATTTTAGCATATCATATTTCTCTTCATTTGTAAACATTTTTATTCACGCCACTAAACAATATTACCTATATCAACTTATAATGAAATTAACTGTCAAACTTCCATGTAACATTGTTTTATGTTGTATTTTTTCCAAAGCACCGTTTGCTTATTTTGTAAAAAAGACGCAATCATACTCTATTTATTAAATAAGAGATTTTAACAGATATTATATTAAAAATAGAACATTAAAAAGATGAATGTAAATATTTCAAAGGCTCCTCTATATATATTTGAGTAACGGTGAACTGTCAACATTTAAAATTTTCAAAATCGAAATCGAAATTATCCGGCTCCTATTAAAACGAATATGACTTGTGTTAAAATTTTTTGGAAAAGCTTAAAAAATATGAAATTTTTTTAAGCCACAGCCAACTATGGTTTCCATTTAAAAAAATTGAAGTTTGGATCGTAGCGGAAAATCTGTAAGAGTTAGGCAATTTTAGTCTTCAGATTCTGAATCTACGTAAAAAAGTGCCCCAAGAAAGTTTTTAAAATTTGAAAAAATATTCATAAATAAGGAAGTTACGGTACCCTCTTAAAATGACAGAAATACTAATTTTGGCTTGTATCTCGAAAACGGTAACAGATATCGAAATGAGTCCTTGACCGTTCGATTCGTCTCGAAAATAATTGACCTCGGGAATGTGTCATCGGTTTTTTGCCAGCTACTCTGGAAATGGGTGTAACTCCTCAATCCTCACCAATTTGAGACACCCTGTACAAAAATTTGACTTTTGGTGTTAATAATTGACCAACTCTCGTAACATTCACTCTCCTTAAGAGATTCCTATTTACTTATGTGTTCTCACACCTACAAAAAAAAAATGAAAAAACATTATTGCAATTAATGTACCAAGTATATTTTAGGGATGACGATACCCGTTAATTTTAATACACGGGTACCTACCCGTCGACATAGAAATTTTACCTGTTTTCCTCAAGTTTGACATAACTGCAGATCGGTTGCTATCAGCATCCTTAAACAATTTGCGTTTTATACCGGTGGGTTTGTCCGTACAATGCTTCACCAGTCGAAGAAACACTTTATGTTGATGGGCCTGGTTGTGGTTCATCAATTGTTATAATGTTACTTGAAGCTTCTACTACAGCAGAAACACCTGGCTCACTGCCTGTTTTTAATAAAATAATAAATAATATTTTAAGTACTATTGAAATATACACCAGTAGGTATACCTATAGGACTTACTCTCTACTCGTGGTGGCATATTTATTGTTGGCAGCGCTCCATATTTTTCAAGTCCAGATTGACTATAATATTTGGAATTGATACGATGTTCCACAGCAAAATGTAGGTACCTAGGTATGTCACAAACAATAACATGGCTTTTTCTAACCAACTTGTGACCTTCACCACATACCTAAATCATCGCGCGTTGAATTATTAAGTCCAACCATTAATTGTTCATACACCTGAAATAAAAACAAAAATTACTTACTTACACACTATAAAACAATGAAATTATTTGTGTTATTAGTTTCGTTTGTACAGATCTGCACATAAATATTTTTTATTGTATTTTTACAAATTTAAAGAAAAACTTGGAATGTACTTACTTTTAACATCTTCTACAGGGAAACGATGTAGGTACTTTTATAACACAGTTACTAGTGTTTTTACAATTTGGAACACAACAGACAAATACCATTTTGTTAAAGCAATAAACGGGCAACTAGGTATCACACAATCACAAGAAAAAAGCAAGCATGTTAGTTAAGTTAGTTCAGATTCAGATAAACCCATAACCAACAAAAAGTTCGGATTACGAGAGTCACAGAATATCTACTTGGACGAGAGTAAACGATGTGTAACGTTTTGAAACTAACAGCACTGCGGGCGAGTGTTGTATGTATGAGTCCCCCAGTCCCCACTCAAACGCAGTTTCATTTTTTATTAAAATAGCTGCTTCCCTTTTACACAAAATCTCATATTATTCTCACATTTTGCGTCAGTAGGTACCTACCTATTCAATATTCATTCAGTTACCTACCGGTACCTAAGTACCTACGTTTCTTTTATTTTTCACATGTGCATGTGAGTTTATAATCGTCTATAATTTTAAGTGTTATAAAACTGGAAAAAATACTCCAACATATCTCTATACAAGCGAAGGTTTCATTATTTATAGATGGATAGGGCAAATGATTTGTCCGAAATGATTCATCTTCTAAATAGGTATCAGTTGATATATTATGTTACCGACCGGCCAATTTCCTTTCTTGGTTTAACCCATTTCCTAATTCGAATGATTCGAATTACCTAATCATTCGAATCAATAATTCAAATTAATCATTCGAATCAATAATTCGAATTAATGATTCGAATTAATTGTTTACATTATTTGTAACGTCATTAACTACTAATTGCCATATTTTTTTATAATTATATATTTTTGGCAGAATTTATTTTATTTTTATAACATTCGTTTTTAGTTTTTTAACTTGCATGGATTGTTAAGAAAATTCCGATATTTTGCTTAATATAACGAGCTTCCAGTTCTGCTAATGGATTTTTATAAACATATTTAATTTTAGTTTGTCCCTGCGTCTGATTGAGTGTAGTAAACCTAAAATGAATGATTCGAATTAATTATTCGAATTTGCGAATGATTAATTCGAATTAATGGTTCGAAATAATAATTCGTATTAATTATTCGAAATAATGATTAGAATTAATCATTCGAATAATTAATTCGAATCAATAATTCGAACCATTAATTCGAATTAATTGTTTACATTATTTGTAACGTCATTAACTACTCGCCATATTTTTTTATAATTATTTTTGGCAGAATTTTATTTTATTTTTATAACATTCGTTTTTAGTTTTTTAAATTAGATTGTTAAGAAAAATTCCGATATTGCTTATTATAACGATCGAGCTTCCGCAGTTCTGCTAATGGATTTTTATAAACATATTTTTTAGTTTGTCCCTGCGCCTGATTGAGTTTATATACCTAGTAAACCTAAAATTAATCATTCGAATTAATTATTCGAATGATTCGAATTAATCATTCGAATGATTCGAATTAATCATTCGGATAAATAAATCGAATAATTAATTCGAATAATTAATGCGAATGATTAATGATTCGAATTAATTATTCGTATTAATTATTCGAAGTAATGATTAGAATTAATCATTCGAGTTAATGATTAATGATTCGAATTAATTATTCGAATGATTCGAATTAATCATTCGGATCAATAATTCGAACCATTAATTCGAATTAATTGTTTACATTATTTGTAACGTCATTAACTACTCGCCATATTTTTTTATATTTATTTTTGGCAGAATTTAATTTTTATAATATTCGTTTTTAGTTTTTTAAATTAGATTGTTAAGAAAACTCCGATATATTGCTTATAACAACGAGCTATACCAGTTCTGCTAATGGATTTTTTTAAACATATTTTTTAGTTTGTCCCTGTGTCTGATTGAGTTTAGTAAACCTAAAATTAATCATTCGAATTAATGATTCGAATTAATAATTAGAATTAATTATTCGAATGATTCGAATTAATCATTCGGATCAATAATTCGAATAATTAATTCGAAAAATTAATGCGAATGATTAATTCGAATTAATTATTCGAAATAATTTTTTAAACATATTTTTTAGTTTGTCCCTGTGTCAGATTGAGTTTAGTAAACTTAAAATTAATCATTCGAATTAATGATTCGAATTAATAATTAGAATTAATTATTCGAATTAATCATTCGAAAGATTCGAATCAATCAATCGAATAATAATTCGAATTAATTATTCGTATTAATTATTCGAAATAACGATTAGATTTAATCATTCGAATTAATTATTTTTTCGAAAATTGAAAAAATTACTTAAAATTGATACTGGGGAGCATTCATGAGTCTCTGACGTCCAAACGAAAAGATATATCGAACTGCCGTTTACGCCATTCGATTCGCCATAGTTTTCTCTATCTCCATGAATTATTTCATAATTTTAGAAGACGGATCTTTCTCGTGACGTATCTCTAAGTGCGGCGGTGTACCGGAATTTAATATCCAAACACTTAAATGGCTCTATCTCCCGAACGGAATGAGATAGCGAGCTCCGGTTTGTTCCAGTCGACTAGTCTCGTCCTTGTCTATCGCCATGTACTAGAGCGAAAATCATCTGACACAATTTTTACTTTTCGATAATTGAAAAAATTACTAAAATTGATACTGGGGAGCATTCATGAGTCTCTGACGTCCAAACGAAAAGATATATCGAACTGCCGTTTACGCCATTCGATTCGCCATAGTTTTCTCTATCTCCATGAATTATTTCATAATTTTAGAAGACGGATCTTTCTCGTGACGTATCTCTAAGTGCGGCGATGTACCTTCCGATTTAACATCCAAACACTTAAATGGCTCTATCTCCCGAACGAAATGAGATAGCGAGCTCCGGTTTGTTCCAGTCGACTAGTCTCGTCCTTGTCTATCGCCATGTACTAGAGCGAAAATCATCTGACACAATTTTTACTTTTCGATAATTGAAAAAATTAGTAAAAATTGATACTGGGGAGCATTCATGAGTCTCTGACGTCCAAACGAAAAGATACATCGAACTGCCGTTTACGCCATTCGATTCGCCATAGTTTTCTCTATCTCCATGAATTATTTCATAATTTTAGAAGACGGATCTTTCTCGTGACGTATCTCTAAGTGCGGCGATGTACCGGAATTTAATATCCAAACACTTAAATGGCTCTATCTCCCGAACGGAATGAGATAGCGAGCTCCGGTTTGTTCCAGTCGACTCGTCTCGTCCTTGTCTATCGCCATGTACTAGAGCGAAAATCATCTGACAAATTTTTACTTTTCGAAAATTGAAAAAATATAATATAATTATATTTTTGGCAGAATTTATTTTATTTTTATAACATTCGTTTTTAGTTTTTTAAATTAGATTAAGAAAATTCCGATATTGCTTATTATAACGATCGAGCTTCCGCAGTTCTGCTAATGGATTTTTATAAACATATTTTTTAGTTTGTCCCTGCGCCTGATTGAGTTTATATACCTAGTAAACCTAAAATTAATAATTCGAATGATTCGAATTAATCATTCGAATGATTCGAATTAATCATTCGGATCAATAAATCGAATAATTAATTCGAATAATTAATGCGAATGATTAATTCGAATTAATGATTCGTATTAATTATTCGAAATTATGATTAGAATTAATCATTCGAGTTAATGATTAATGATTCGAATTAATTATTCGAATGATTCGAATTAATCATTCGGATCAATAATTCGAACTATTAATTCGAATTAATTGTTTACATTATTTGTAACGTCATTAACTACTCGCCATATTTTTTTATAATTATTTTTGGCAGAATTTTATTTTTATAATATTCGTTCTTAGTTTTTTAAATTAGATTGTTAAGAAAACTCCGATATATTGCTTATAACAACGAGCTATACCAGTTCTGCTAATGGATTTTTTTAAACATATTTTTTAGTTTGTCCCTGTGTCTGATTGAGTTTAGTAAAATTAAACATTCGAATTAATGATTCGAATTAATTATTCGAATGATTCGAATTAATTATTCGAATGATTCGAATTAATTATTCGAATGATTCGAATTAATTATTCGAATGATTCGAATTAATTATTCGAATGATTAGAATTAATCATTCGAATGATTCGAATTAATCATTCGAATGATTCGAATTAATCATTCGGATCAATAATTCGAACCATTAATTCGAATTAATTGTTTACATTATTTGTAACGTCATTAACTACTCGCCATATTTTTTTATAATTATTTTTGGCAGAATTTTATTTTTATAATATTCGTTTTTAGTTTTTTAAATTAGATTGTTAAGAAAACTCCGATATATTGTTTATAACAACGAGCTATACCAGTTCTGCTAATGGATTTTTTTAAGCATATTTTTTAGTTTGTCCCTGTGTCTGATTGAGTTTAGTAAAATTAATCATTCGAATTAATGATTCGAATTAATTATTCGAATGATTCGAATTAATCATTCGAATGATTCGAATTAATCATTCGGATCAATAATTCGAATAATTAATGCGAATGATTAATTCGAATTAATGATTCGAGTTAATGATTAATGATTCGAATTAATTATTCGAATGATTAATTCGAATCAATAATTCGAACCATTAATTCGAATTAATTGTTTACATTATTTGTAACGTCATAACTACTCGCCATAGGAATTTTTTTATAATTATATTTTTGGCAGAATTTATTTTATTTTTATAATATTCGTTTCTAGTTTTTTAAATTAGATTGTTAAAAATTTTTTTAAACATATTTTTTAGTATGTCCCTGCGTCTGATTGAGTTTAGTAAACCTAAAATTAATCATTCGAATGATTCGAATTAATTATTCGAATGATTCGAATTAATTATTCGAATGATTCGAATTAATTATTCGAATGATTCGAATTAATTATTCGAATGATTCGAATTAATTATTCGAATGATTAGAATTAATCATTCGAATGATTAGAATTAATCATTCGAATGATTCGAATTAATCATTCGGATCAATAAATCGAATAATTAATGCGAATGATTAATTCGAATTAATGATTCGAATTAATTATTCGTATTAATTATTCGAAATAATGATTAGAATTAATCATTCGAGTTAATAACTAATGATTCGAATTAATCAGTCGAATGATTCGACTCAATCAATCGAATAATAATTCGAATTAATTATTCGGATTAATTATTCGAAATAACGATTAGATGTAATCATTCGAATTAATTATTTTTTCGAAAATAAATGGAAAAAATTACTAAAAATTGATACTGGGGAGCATTCATGAGTCTCTGACGTCCAAACGAAAAGATATATCGAACTGTCGTTTACGCCATTCGATTCGCCATAGTTTTCTCTATCTCCATGAATTATTTCATAATTTTAGAAGACGGATCTTTCTCGTGACGTATCTCTAAGTGCGGCGATGTACCGGAATTTAATATCCAAACACTTAAATGGCTCTATCTCCCGAACGGAATGAGATAGCGAGCTCCGGTTTGTTCCAGTCGACTCGTCTCGTCCTTGTCTATCGCCATGTACTAGAGCGAAAATCATCTGACAAATTTTTACTTTTCGAAAATTGAAAAAATATAATATAATTATATTTTTGGCAGAATTTATTTTATTTTTATAACATTCGTTTTTAGTTTTTTAAATTAGATTGTTAAGAAAAATTCCGATATTGCTTATTATAACGATCGAGCTTCCGCAGTTCTGCTAATGGATTTTTATAAACATATTTTTTAGTTTGTCCCTGCGCCTGATTGAGTTTATATACCTAGTAAACCTAAAATTAATCATTCGAATTAATTATTCGAATGATTCGAATTAATCATTCGAATGATTCGAATTAATCATTCGGATAAATAAATCGAATAATTAATTCGAATAATTAATGCGAATGATTAATGATTCGAATTAATTATTCGTATTAATTATTCGAAGTAATGATTAGAATTAATCATTCGAGTTAATGATTAATGATTCGAATTAATTATTCGAATGATTCGAATTAATCATTCGGATCAATAATTCGAACCATTAATTCGAATTAATTGTTTACATTATTTGTAACGTCATTAACTACTCGCCATATTTTTTTATAATTATTTTTGGCAGAATTTAATTTTTATAATATTCGTTTTTAGTTTTTTAAATTAGATTGTTAAGAAAACTCCGATATATTGCTTATAACAACGAGCTATACCAGTTCTGCTAATGGATTTTTTTAAACATATTTTTTAGTTTGTCCCTGTGTCTGATTGAGTTTAGTAAACCTAAAATTAATCATTCGAATTAATGATTCGAATTAATAATTAGAATTAATTATTCGAATGATTCGAATTAATCATTCGGATCAATAATTCGAATAATTAATTCGAAAAATTAATGCGAATGATTAATTCGAATTAATTATTCGAAATAATTTTTTAAACATATTTTTTAGTTTGTCCCTGTGTCAGATTGAGTTTAGTAAACTTAAAATTAATCATTCGAATTAATGATTCGAATTAATAATTAGAATTAATTATTCGAATTAATCATTCGAAAGATTCGAATCAATCAATCGAATAATAATTCGAATTAATTATTCGTATTAATTATTCGAAATAACGATTAGATTTAATCATTCGAATTAATTATTTTTTCGAAAATTGAAAAAATTACTTAAAATTGATACTGGGGAGCATTCATGAGTCTCTGACGTCCAAACGAAAAGATATATCGAACTGCCGTTTACGCCATTCGATTCGCCATAGTTTTCTCTATCTCCATGAATTATTTCATAATTTTAGAAGACGGATCTTTCTCGTGACGTATCTCTAAGTGCGGCGGTGTACCGGAATTTAATATCCAAACACTTAAATGGCTCTATCTCCCGAACGGAATGAGATAGCGAGCTCCGGTTTGTTCCAGTCGACTAGTCTCGTCCTTGTCTATCGCCATGTACTAGAGCGAAAATCATCTGACACAATTTTTACTTTTCGATAATTGAAAAAATTACTAAAATTGATACTGGGGAGCATTCATGAGTCTCTGACGTCCAAACGAAAAGATATATCGAACTGCCGTTTACGCCATTCGATTCGCCATAGTTTTCTCTATCTCCATGAATTATTTCATAATTTTAGAAGACGGATCTTTCTCGTGACGTATCTCTAAGTGCGGCGATGTACCTTCCGATTTAACATCCAAACACTTAAATGGCTCTATCTCCCGAACGAAATGAGATAGCGAGCTCCGGTTTGTTCCAGTCGACTAGTCTCGTCCTTGTCTATCGCCATGTACTAGAGCGAACATCATCTGACACAATTTTTACTTTTCGATAATTGAAAAAATTAGTAAAAATTGATACTGGGGAGCATTCATGAGTCTCTGACGTCCAAACGAAAAGATACATCGAACTGCCGTTTACGCCATTCGATTCGCCATAGTTTTCTCTATCTCCATGAATTATTTCATAATTTTAGAAGACGGATCTTTCTCGTGACGTATCTCTAAGTGCGGCGATGTACCGGAATTTAATATCCAAACACTTAAATGGCTCTATCTCCCGAACGGAATGAGATAGCGAGCTCCGGTTTGTTCCAGTCGACTCGTCTCGTCCTTGTCTATCGCCATGTACTAGAGCGAAAATCATCTGACAAATTTTTACTTTTCGAAAATTGAAAAAATATAATATAATTATATTTTTGGCAGAATTTATTTTATTTTTATAACATTCGTTTTTAGTTTTTTAAATTAGATTAAGAAAATTCCGATATTGCTTATTATAACGATCGAGCTTCCGCAGTTCTGCTAATGGATTTTTATAAACATATTTTTTAGTTTGTCCCTGCGCCTGATTGAGTTTATATACCTAGTAAACCTAAAATTAATAATTCGAATGATTCGAATTAATCATTCGAATGATTCGAATTAATCATTCGGATCAATAAATCGAATAATTAATTCGAATAATTAATGCGAATGATTAATTCGAATTAATGATTCGTATTAATTATTCGAAATTATGATTAGAATTAATCATTCGAGTTAATGATTAATGATTCGAATTAATTATTCGAATGATTCGAATTAATCATTCGGATCAATAATTCGAACTATTAATTCGAATTAATTGTTTACATTATTTGTAACGTCATTAACTACTCGCCATATTTTTTTATAATTATTTTTGGCAGAATTTTATTTTTATAATATTCGTTCTTAGTTTTTTAAATTAGATTGTTAAGAAAACTCCGATATATTGCTTATAACAACGAGCTATACCAGTTCTGCTAATGGATTTTTTTAAACATATTTTTTAGTTTGTCCCTGTGTCTGATTGAGTTTAGTAAAATTAAACATTCGAATTAATGATTCGAATTAATTATTCGAATGATTCGAATTAATTATTCGAATGATTCGAATTAATTATTCGAATGATTCGAATTAATTATTCGAATGATTCGAATTAATTATTCGAATGATTAGAATTAATCATTCGAATGATTCGAATTAATCATTCGAATGATTCGAATTAATCATTCGGATCAATAATTCGAACCATTAATTCGAATTAATTGTTTACATTATTTGTAACGTCATTAACTACTCGCCATATTTTTTTATAATTATTTTTGGCAGAATTTTATTTTTATAATATTCGTTTTTAGTTTTTTAAATTAGATTGTTAAGAAAACTCCGATATATTGTTTATAACAACGAGCTATACCAGTTCTGCTAATGGATTTTTTTAAGCATATTTTTTAGTTTGTCCCTGTGTCTGATTGAGTTTAGTAAAATTAATCATTCGAATTAATGATTCGAATTAATTATTCGAATGATTCGAATTAATCATTCGAATGATTCGAATTAATCATTCGGATCAATAATTCGAATAATTAATGCGAATGATTAATTCGAATTAATGATTCGAGTTAATGATTAATGATTCGAATTAATTATTCGAATCAATAATTCGAACCATTAATTCGAATTAATTGTTTACATTATTTGTAACGTCATAACTACTCGCCATAGGAATTTTTTTATAATTATATTTTTGGCAGAATTTATTTTATTTTTATAATATTCGTTTCTAGTTTTTTAAATTAGATTGTTAAAAATTTTTTTAAACATATTTTTTAGTATGTCCCTGCGTCTGATTGAGTTTAGTAAACCTAAAATTAATCATTCGAATGATTCGAATTAATTATTCGAATGATTCGAATTAATTATTCGAATGATTCGAATTAATTATTCGAATGATTCGAATTAATTATTCGAATGATTCGAATTAATTATTCGAATGATTAGAATTAATCATTCGAATGATTAGAATTAATCATTCGAATGATTCGAATTAATCATTCGGATCAATAAATCGAATAATTAATGCGAATGATTAATTCGAATTAATGATTCGAATTAATTATTCGTATTAATTATTCGAAATAATGATTAGAATTAATCATTCGAGTTAATAACTAATGATTCGAATTAATCAGTCGAATGATTCGACTCAATCAATCGAATAATAATTCGAATTAATTATTCGGATTAATTATTCGAAATAACGATTAGATGTAATCATTCGAATTAATTATTTTTTCGAAAATAAATGGAAAAAATTACTAAAAATTGATACTGGGGAGCATTCATGAGTCTCTGACGTCCAAACGAAAAGATATATCGAACTGTCGTTTACGCCATTCGATTCGCCATAGTTTTCTCTATCTCCATGAATTATTTCATAATTTTAGAAGACGGATCTTTCTCGTGACGTATCTCTAAGTGCGGCGATGTACCGGAATTTAATATCCAAACACTTAAATGGCTCTATCTCCCGAACGGAATGAGATAGCGAGCTCCGGTTTGTTCCAGTCGACTCGTCTCGTCCTTGTCTATCGCCATGTAGAGCGAAAATCATCTGACACAATTTTTACTTTTCGAAAATTGAAAAAATTTCCAATTTAACATCCAAACACTTAAATGGCTCTATCTCCCGAACGGAATGAGATAGCGAGCTCCGGTTTGTTCCAGTCGACTCGTCTCGTCCTTGTCTATCGCCATGTCATCTGACAAATTTTTACTTTTCGAAAATTGAAAAAATATAATATAATTATATTTTTGGCAGAATTTATTTTATTTTTATAACATTCGTTTTTAGTTTTTTAAATTAGATTAAGAAAATTCCGATATTGCTTATTATAACGATCGAGCTTCCGCAGTTCTGCTAATGGATTTTTATAAACATATTTTTTAGTTTGTCCCTGCGCCTGATTGAGTTTATATACCTAGTAAACCTAAAATTAATCATTCGAATGATTCGAATTAATTATTCGAATGATTCGAATTAATTATTCGAATGATTCGAATTAATCATTCGGATCAATAAATCGAATAATTAATTCGAATAATTAATGCGAATGATTAATTCGAATTAATGATTCGTATTAGTTATTCGAAATTATGATTAGAATTAATCATTCGAGTTAATGATTAATGATTCGAATTAATTATTCGAATGATTCGAATTAATCATTCGGATCAATAATTCGAACTATTAATTCGAATTAATTGTTTACATTATTTGTAACGTCATTAACTACTCGCCATATTTTTTTATAATTATTTTTGGCAGAATTTTATTTTTATAATATTCGTTCTTAGTTTTTTAAATTAGATTGTTAAGAAAACTCCGATATATTGCTTATAACAACGAGCTATACCAGTTCTGCTAATGGATTTTTTTAAACATATTTTTTAGTTTGTCCCTGTGTCTGATTGAGTTTAGTAAAATTAATAAACAATATTACCTATATCACATTATAATGAAATTAACTGTCAAACTTCCATGTAACATTGTTTTATGTTGTATTTTTTCCAAAGCACCCTTTGCTTATTTTGTAAAAAAGACGCAATCATACTCTATTTATTAAATAAGAGATTTTAACAGATATTATATTAAAAATAGAACATTAAAAGATGAATATAAATATTTCAAAGGCTCCTCTATATTTGAGTAACGGTGAACTGTCAACATTTAAAATTTTCAATGAGAATCGAAATTATCCGGCTCCTATTAAAAACGAATATGACTTGTGTTATATTTTTGAAAAGCTTAAAAAATATGAAATTTTTTTAAGCCACAGCCAACTATGGTTTCCATTTAAAAAAATTGAAGTTTGGATCGTAGCGGAAAATCTGTAAGAGTTAGGCAATTTTAGTCTTCAGATTCTGAATCTACGTAAAAAAATGCCCCAAGAAAGTTTTTAAAATTTGAAAAAATATTCATAAATAAGGAAGTTACGGCACCCTCTTAAAATGACAGAAATACTCATTTTGGCTTGTATCTCGAAAACGGTAACAGATATCGAAATGAGTCCTTGACCGTTCGATTCGTCTCGAAAATAATTGACCTCGGGAATGTGTCATCGGTTTTTTCCAGCTACTCTGGAAATGGGTGTAACTCCTCAATCCTCACCAATTTGAGACACCCTGTACAAAAATTTGACTTTTGGTGTTAATAATTGACCAACTCTCGTAACATTCACTCTCCTTAAGAGATTCCTATTTACTTATGTGTTCTCACACCTACAAAAAAAAAATTAAAAAACATTATTGCAATTAATGTACCAAGTATATTTTAGGGATGACGATACCCGTTAATAGAAATAGAAATAGAAAATTGTAATACACGGGTACCTAGGTACCCGTCGACATAGAAATTCTACCTGTTTTCCTCAAGTTTGACATAACTGCAGATCAGTTGCTATCAGCATCCTTAAACAATTTGCGTTTTATACCGGTGGGTTTGTCCATACAATGCTTCACCAGTCGAAGAAACACTTTATGTTGATGGGCGGGCCTGGTTGTGGTTCATCAATTGTTATAATGTTACTTGAAGCTTCTACTACAGCAGAAACACCTGGCTCACTTCCTGTTTTTAATAAAATAATAAATAATATTTTAAGTACTATTGAAATATACACCAGTAGGTATACCTATAGGACTTACTCTCTACTCGTGGTGGCATATTTATTGTTGGCAGATTGACTATAATATTTGGAATTGATACGATGTTCCACAGCAAAATGTAGGTACCTAGGTATGTCACAAACAATAACATGGCTTTTTCTAACCAACTTTTGTGACCTTCACCACATAGGTACCTAAATCATCCCGTTGAATTATTAAGTCCGACCATTAATTGTTCATACACCTGAAATAAAAACAAAAATTACTTACTTACACACTATAAAACAATGAAATTATTTGTGTTATTAGTTTCGTTTGTACAGATCTGCACATAAATATTTTTTATTGTATTTTTACAAATTTAAAAAAAAAAACTGAAGTAGGTATGTACTTACTTTAACATCTTCTACAGGGAAACGATGTAGGTACTTTTATAACACTACTAGTGTTTTTACAATTTGGAACACAACAGACAAAATAAATACCATTTTGTTAAAGCAATAAACGGGCAACTAGGTATCACGCAATCACAAGAAAAAAGCAAGCATGTTAGTTCAGATTCAGATAACCATAACATAACCAACAAAAACTGTGGTTCGGATTACGAGAGTCACAGAATATCTACTTAGACGAGAGTAAACGATGTGTAGGTAACGTTTTGACGGTTGCTCCTCTTTATATTTATTTACTTTTAATGGTATTAGTCAAATCTGCAATATGAGCTGTAAGTATGTGTGTTTCAGATAGGAATATTTGACAGCAAATACAAATTCAAAAAGAATTGCACTTATTCCTTAACCTATTATTGGTTTCTTTATTTGTATTACAGTGTATTTTTGATTTATTACTGATCCTTATTTTATTTTCATCAGTAAATAACTCGAACTTTTTTTTCTGCCATTTTTCAGGTTAACATCATTCCAAAGTGGTGTACACTATTCTGATTTACCAAAACCAAACTTATCTCTTTCTACACGTACCTACACACTCATATTTATAACGAACGTAATAGTTTGGAAAGGTGTGTGTAGAAAGTGTACACTGGTGCAGGATACCGAACACATCTCCTGACGAGACTCGATCTATGACATACTTTTGTTTTTATTTAAATGGCTTCCGGGGTTTACTTACTCGTTAGCAGTGATTTCATTTATGCTCCCGTAATTTTGTGAAAAAATAATGTATAAGTACTTAGTATTTACCTATAATTACTAAGATATACTTCATAAGTGATAGAACAAAATATCTCGTGAAATGTGAAATCGCCAGTACGTGTGAAAACATGCAAGTAAGTATCTATTCATTTATCACAGAGTTTCTATTTTATTTATCCTATTTATCACGCATTTTAAGCATATAAATAAATTCTTTGGTCATTGTGTAGAATAAGGCCTTCTATGCTAGCAAAAAAATAAAAATACTCACATTTCACATGAAACGTCCGTAACAATTTGCCACCTATTAGGTATATGTTGTGCAAATGTTGTATAACCCCACAAAAAATTCATAAAGTTTCACCCTTCACTGTTCACATTGTGATTACAGTGTGATTTTAACAACATTAAAGGAGGGAACATTAAAAATCATTACCTTAGCATTATCACAACCAATGTAAGTACCTTTTCACATAGCTGCATGTTGTACATTTAACACCCCCCACTTTCCAACCCAAACAAACAAAAATATACCAAATCGCATAGGGCAACAACAGAGTATGTTCCCTTGCCCTTCTCGCATAAAAACAAACCACCATACAAATCTACTACAAAACAGTTCCACTCCTACACCATTTCAACCCATCCCACACCCTGCTGGGCACCATGACCTTGAACAATTGGATTTGCGAATAATATTTCAGTTCTACATGTATAAAGTGAAAATAAAAAACCCAAATTTGCTTTTGTCAGCCGTCTCCTCTCACGTTGTTTACCCCACCCAGCACCCTTTTCGCTCCACGGTCCCGTAAGTTTGTGGGGTTACTATTTATTTGCACAACATTTTGATATACACAAATTACTTCTAATAATGACTACTACATGGACCAATCAAAAAAACGTAAAAAAATCAAAAAGGCCCTATCCTACACATTTACCAATTCTTTATTAATAGTTAATAAAAAATGGTGCCACGGTTCCAAAAACACCACTTTGATGAAATTTGTTTGCTCATAAAAATCATGGCAGTCATGGCAGACTTAAAGGCGGATTTAGCCAACTTCATAAACGTATATTTATGCATATGGATATTTTTAATGCATAAGCATAAAAGTTAAAAGTCCATATTTGTATGAGACCATTTACCCAACATTCATTATCGATAACCGTATTTTTATACATAAGATTTAACCTTGAAGTTCCTAACTTTAAATAGCACTTTCCAGGTAGCCCAAAAAAAGTGTATGTTCCTGGGAAAAAGTTCTGATGACGTCAGTTTCGCCATTTTCTAGATTTCGAAAAAAAAAATTTATAGCGTAAAATGTACCTTAGTGCACCCCAAATTAAACCACGTAAACGGTTTTGTGATAAATTTTTTCATTCTCTAGATATAGTCCCGAGACATCAACTTTGGGACACCCTGTACTTCCTTGCAAGGAAGGTTTTTTAAAAGAATATTTAATAATTTATTTTTTATCACAGTTCTTTGGTCTGCACCAACATTTATGTTACCAAATAATTTCCTCACTCATTAAATATGAGTTTGATTTGATTATCAAGTATTTAAATAATTTATTTTTGTGTGTAAGTATTTTTCACAACGTTCATTGATTATAAATCAAACTGCATAAACGCAAGCATAACTTATAGTTAAAAAAATTATGCCTGATAGGAATCATTCGGCCAGAAAAATCGCATCCTTTTGTGTTGCATGATATCTTTTAAAGAAAAAATGATTTATCGACAACAACTTAGATATGCATATTAAAGTTTCAAAATTATTCAATGGGTTTCTAGCACAGTTTTACCACAATCGATACTTACGAAATGAACGGTCGGATTTTCTTGAATAATGGTACTTGCTCAAAATTTACATAAGCGCTCATGCCCGCACCCAGCCTTAATTCTTAATTCTGACGGTTCCGTTAAGGGCGTATGAAATTTTAATTAAAGTCAATCTAAACTATAGGTTAACAATAAATAATAATAAATAAATAATTGCTGCGCCACAGCCAAGTTTCATTTTCAATGATAACATAACATTATACAGGGTGTTAAGAAAAAGTAAGTCATGCCTTTAACCACGGATTCTTTGGGCGAAAATAATGTGACTTTTATATTGTGATTTTTTATTTTGGAGCGTAGTTTTTTTTATAGAGGGTGTTAAAAGTTTACATTTTGAAAATTATTTTTATTAATAATTCTGTTACTGTTTAAGATTTTTACCCGAATTTTTGCACAGACTTTCATCTTATACAGATACACTTTTTGTGTAATTTTGGTCAAAAAAGTCGGATCACAATCGGGAAAAGGGGGGTTGTGTTAACCCCCCCCCAACTTTTTCATGCGTACGCCTATGGTCTCTTGATATTTATTTTTAGATTAAACACTTATTTCCCCAATTTTTTTTACTCCCTCAAAATTTTGATTTAGGACTTGATTAACGAGATGATATTCCAGTAAATTCAGAATCATTTTCAATATTTCAGTTTCGGCATTTATTGTTTTTACTATTGTTGTTCGTAGTAATCCTGGGTTTTCTTTAAATCGACTACTTTTAGACAAAAAATGCTAGAGACTTTTTTTGTTGTGCATAGTCAGAAAAGTTCAATAAAATAAAAATCTGTGCTGCCACCCTCGGATTCAGGCGGATTATAGTCATCAGAAACAATAACAAGGGAGGCTGTGCTCCCCTATTTTCATCGTCAATAACCTAGTCCATGTTGACAGGTAAAACGTGAACACCCTGTAAGACTAATACGTTACAATATGCAAAAATAAACAAAAAATGTTTCACTGACCAAAGAACTAGGGTCTCGAAATTTTTTCTGGTCTATTAATTATTTGAGAAAATCTCTGTCAATTGGCAACTAAATTATAATGGAAGATTCTATTACTAGCTCGTAAGTTATAATTTAGATAAAAGTTTTTGACATTGCAATTTTTTTCAGATTAAGCCCAGGGACGAACTATTAGGGAAAGAAACAGATATTCACGCGTGTTGTAGTTTCGACATCCATACCATGGACGACAAAGTGCATCGGGAGTGTAGATAGATAGATAGGAGATGCAGACAGATAGATAGATAGATAGATAGATGGACATATCTAAATCCGTCTACTATTTCTTGTTGCTGGTGCTTGTTGGTATATAAATATCAGACTTCAGAGGTCAAAGGTTTATATATCCAACAAGTTCCAGTGGTGAGGGCAGTGGCTAGGATTGGGTATCGTTCATAGTTCACTCTATCGTAGAGAGAACCGCTAAAATAGCTGGGATATTACAAGTGTTAAGGCTTGTAACTGTATTCGGGGATTTTCTGGGGGCTTCGGAGCCCAGAGAAGCAGTTAGTAGGCTCTGGTTTTCGCGTGCGAGTGATGGTACTATGGAGACGAACCGCTTTAGGGAAAGGAGATAAAGGCATGTATTAATAATATTATCCAATTATTATTCTTACTAATTTGTATTTTTCTATATGTAGGTAGGTTCCGAACGAGATAGGATATGGTGAAAACATCGTAAGGTAAATATACATAACCACTGTTTATATCCTATTTATTTTGATCACGAGAAGGACCACTATATTCTTAGATATCTTCTAGCAAAATAAGAAAAACCTGTTTTTACCAATCAGTCAAAACGTCGTGTCGTCCTTCCCAGATCAAAATGATCGAGAGGATAGTTCAATAAAAAAAAATTATTGAGTTTTAATCAAAATCAGTTAATAAAATATTCTTTAATACAAGTAGGAGCGGTATTGTTTTTTTTTTCAAAAAATTATTAGGGTTATTACTAAATATCTAACTAGTTTCTCTTTTGTTACAGGGTGAGTGGTGGGGTTTATATTGTGCCCCCTTAGAATGTATCGTAAAAGGGAGAGGGGGTGCAAAAGAAAAACTTTTAAAAATGGTATGTCTTAACCACCTGGCAATTATTTAACTTTGTTACCTATTATTATCAATTTATATAATTATTGATACTGCCTTCTTATCCACAGGAGAGCCCTCGTCAACAAAGATAATACCAACGTGTGCGACCTTTAGCACTACCCTAGAAGGTAAGTCCTGTAGAGCAGTTTTACCGTTAGATGAGTAACTATTTTCTCCTTTGTTTCATGGTAAGCCTTGAAAAGCGACAGTGTTTGAGATGTGAAACAGGAAGAGACAAATGCCAGTTATTCTATGGATTCTTTTAAAACATCAAAACGAAATAATTTATGCTTTGGCACTAGAATGGTTAACCTCTTTGGAACATTATTATTATACTAACGAAATGGAATATGGTCAAGTGGTAAGATTATCTATCATGATCTAATATAAAGAGTTAAGACTGACGTATTTTTTAGGTTTTTGAGAACGTGAAGAATCCTATTATGGAGTCACTAAAATAATAAATAAGCAAATGATTGTCATAAAATAAATATTTTGAAGAATTTAAGTGGAGGGGTGAGGTATGAATAATGACTATGTCATTTTTAACAGATTATTTTTTTAATCCCACTTGTATTTTAGCCAGAAATCCGGCGTTCCAACACATTTGCACAACCCCGTATAGTTTGATGACTGTTATTAATTTAGAGCGTAAGAAAGCAGACCATGAGGTGTTCGCTTGAAACTCCACCACACACAGGTGAGGAATTTTTGATTCCATAATTGGCAGCGGTTTTTTTGGTATTACTTTTCTTTGTATATGATTATCCTTTCCTTTACTTATTTATACTTAGTGAATTTATTAGCCCTACGGCTCTTTAAATATATTAATGACAAAATACATTTTTAACAATTATTGAAAGCAGCATAAACTTCCAATCCAATGAATAACTAATATTGGCATAAATAATAATAATAATAATGAACTTTATTGATTGACAATCAAAGGGCAATTGACCGAAGTCCTTCAGCCCGTTACATAGTTCTTACATTGTATATTATTCCTATTTGTTTTGCTACATAAATAAGTAATAATAATAATAATAATACATACATAAGTATTATTTAAATATATATACAGGCTGTCTATTTTACGAGGGCCACACTAAATATCTCGCTTAATATCTATTGTTGAGGAATAAAGTTTTAGAAATAGTAATTCCATTTTCTGTGAGCTATATTTCAGTAAAAATAAATTAGAAATCCATAGCCTACTTTGTGAGATATATTACAAAAACCTGAAAAGTAGGAAAACTACAAACGGTTATAGCTTCCTTATTTGAAGAGACAGGAAAAAAGTTGAAGGGATGATAGTTGACGGCAAAGACAATAAGAATAATAATATGTATAAAAAAATTCGAAAAACGCAGTTGGCTTTGACATACGCTCTTGTGCAAAAATTAAAAGAACAAATCTCAAAGTAGGCCATGACACCATTAATTCCGTTTATTTTTTCTCTTTCCAACGATATAAAACATGTCACAAAAATTTTAACTGATAGTGCCAATATTTAATATTTTACGAACACCACAATTCATATCGTTAAATCGTAAAAATCAGCTATGTCATGATAGTAAAAATTCACTTTATAATAATTATAATTCAGTAACTATTTATTACAATTTAATACAAACTAACAAATGTCTCATAAATAAAAATAAAAGTACAAAATGAATATCCAAAAAAACGAAAAATTATGTACAGGGTTTTCCACCAAACATGAAAAACCCGATAACTTTTTAATTTGTAATTTTAGAAAAAAAGTTTCAAGTAAAAGTTATAGGACATGTTAAGGGCTTAAAAATCCCATTTTTAGAAAAACAATTGAATATCGTATTTACGGTCTACCGATACAAGTTATGTTTTTTTAAATGGAACACCCTGTATTTTTTTATATTTTTGGATTCTATATGTTTTTCTGATTTCAACCATATGAATATGTCATATTTTTGCTCCGGTAGTTTATTTTAAATAATATTTTGCTATCCCTTCGGCATCTTGTAACAAACTGCTACTACGCTGAAAGCTAGTTTTGCTTTCCCAAAAAATTAATATTTTAATAATTACCGGAGCAAACATATGACATATATATATGGTTAAAATCAGAAAAACGTATAGAATCCAAAATTATAAAAAAATACAGGGTGTGTCCTACAACTTTTACTTGAAACTTTTTTTTCTAAAATTACAAATTAAAAAGTTATCGGGGTGATCATTTTCGGTGGAAAACCCTGTACATAATTTTGCGTTTTTTTGGATATTGTAATAAATAATTACTGAATTATAATTATTATAAAGTGAATTTTTACTATCATGGCATAGCTGATTTTTACGATTTAACGATATGAATTGTGGTTTTCGTAAAATATTAAATATTGGCACTATCACTTAAAATTTTTGTGACATGTTTTATATCGTTGGAAAGAGAAAAAATAAACGGAATTAATGGTGTCATGGCCTACTTTGAGATTTGTTCTTTTAATTTTTGCACAAGAGCGTATGTCAAACCCAACTGCGTTTTTCTAATTTTTTTATACATATTATTATTCTTATTGTCTTTGCCGTCAACTATCATCCCTTCAACTTTTTTCCTGTCTCTTCAAATAAGGAAGCTATAACCGTTTGTAGTTTTCCTACTTTTCAGGTTTTTGTAATATATCTCACAAAGTAGGCTATGGATTTCAAATTTCTTTTTACTGAAATATAGCTCACAAAAAATGGGATTACTATTTCTAAAACTTTATTCTTCAACAATAGATATTAAGCGAGATATTTGGTGTGGCCCTCGTAAAATAGACAGCCTGTATATGTATAATTAAAAAAAAAAAAGAAAAAAAAAAAAAACAGGGTACACTTGTGTTTATTTAACTAACTGTTATATAAGATTTCAATGAATTCCGATCGTTTCAATTTTTTCCCAGATGGTGTTTTCTGGATGTTTGTAATTGTTTCTTGCGTGTGATACAAAAGGAGCAATCAGTTCCTTGTTTTCTGGTCTTTGGCAAAATTTGTGGGAGAGATGAATAAGTCTATCTTCAATGGGTTCTATCTGCGTGGCTTGATATAATAGATTATTTGGGGGATGGTGAATTGGGTTATTAGGATGGCGAATTTTGGTGATGGAACGTATGGCAGTAGTTTCAGCAACTTTTAAGTTTTGTAATGCAGGGTTTTTCATATCTATGATGGGTCTACAAATTAATTTGTAGATTTTGCTTTTTGTTTCTAGGTTTATACCATTATTTTTCAAGGACAAACATCTAAAATGTTTCGCTCTTGAAATGCAGTTTTTCTTCGTATTTTGGGTGTGATAATTGAAATTGATTTTGTAATCAATGGTTATTCCAAGATATTTAACACATGTTTCAGGTCGGATATTATAATTGTACATTCTTAAGGTTGGTGAAGTTCCACATGGTGTGTGAAAAAATGCAATTAAACGTGACTTTTCAGGGTTAGGTTTGAGCCTCCATTTGTTGAACCATGTAATTGTTTTGTTTGTGAGGTCCTGGAGTTTTTCAATTGTATTGGTATAAGCAAAGATTATGTATACACTAGATGATAGTCAGATCTATTGTTTAATTTTATCGCTCATAAATGGACCCCAACTCCCAACTTAAGCTTCATCTCACTTTAACTCATTATACTGCAATACTTCTCTATTATTTGGCATCCAATTTTGCATGTGTTAGAGAGAGAAGATGGGGCGATGAAATAAACAGTGGCTTTGACTATCTAGAATATGAAATGATCTTTGGTATAAGTGTTTCCATGGCATATGAGGGCGGTGTCATCTGCATATTGCAATATATATTTTTCATGCGAGAAATATTGGAAATCGCTGTAAATATCTGAGCAGTATATATTATATAAAAGTGGTGACAATGGAGATCCCTGCGGTAATCCTTGTTGTGGCATGAATTCTTCAGAATATGACGTATTTATGTTTATCTTTAATTTACGATTTTGTAAAAAATTTTTGACAAGTAGCACTAGGTATTTAGGACAACCTTGTTGATGCAGTTTGAAAATTAGACCTTTGTGCCACACACTGTCGAATGCCTTGCTAATATCCATGAAGAGTGCTGCTGTTTTCTTGTTGTTAAGTCTGGAAGTTTCAACATTGTTGACAAGTATGGCTAGTGGATGTATCGTGGAACATTTGGATTTGAAACCAAATTGGTAGCTGGGGATAGTGTGACCTATGCCTTCTTGAATTTTGTATTTAATTATTTTTTCTAGATTTTTCCCTACGACAGGCAATAAAGTAATAGGTCTGTAATTGTTAGGTTTAGTGTGGTCTAAATTAGGTTTTGCTATAGTTACGATCGTGCCCACTTTCCACTCTTCAGGAAAGTAACAGTGCTTTATATAGTACTCGTAGATCTTTATTATATATGTGTGTATTCTATAGTCTAGTTGCTGTACTATATTTTTTGTGATGTAATCATATCCCGGCGCTGTATTCTTTCTCTGATTAACAATTTCGAAGTATTCCGCTTCATCGATTACATGATCTGTGAGCCTCGGATTTTCGGCCATGAAGGTATCATACCAGGTATTGACGAGAGCGTAGTGTTCGTTATTGAAGCTAACATGCTGCGATTCTTGATATGTTTCTTCAAAGTGTTTGGCAAATAGGTTAACTTTTTCTTCGCTGGTCTCGTAAAATTTCCCGTTTTCCTCTAAGGAAATTTGGGATTTACTGTTATTTTTATATTTTGACAATTTTTTGATATCGGTCCAGTATGTCTTACCTTTCTTATGATTTATTTCTTCGCATGTGGTGATCCATTGGTGTTGCCTATATTCCTGGATAAGTAGCTGAATGTTTTTGTTATATTTATTCAGTTGAGCTTTAATTTCATGATTGCCGTTCCTTCTGTAGTCTCTATACATTTTACGTTTTGTTTTGATTAGACGAATTATGAATGGGGGAAGTTCTTGTGTGTAGTGGTTGACTTCCCTTTTAGGTGTGTTCTGTAATACTGCCTGAGATAACTTTAAATTAAAATTGGTGATTTGCTGTTGATCTAGGGCTTGTCCTTCAATATCTTGGATGTAATTGATTATGGATTTGTTGACTTCATTGATCTGCATATCAATGGTGATTTTGAAACTTAAATGGTCAGAGCAAAGATCGGGCACAACTTCAACGTTTAACAGGTTATTTTTTATATTAGTTGAGTAGAGGAGTACATCTGGTGTTGAGTCATTATTTAGTGGCATTAGAAAGGTGGGATAGATAGATAGATAGATAATACGTTTATTTAGCCCTTGGCTATACAACAACAATACATTACACAAAAAAACTCCGATTTACATTGTAGATATTATTATATGACTAACATAAAAATAAAGTAAAATAATGTAATAACAACTATTCACTAAAAATTATATACATATACACTACTATATCATGTTTTCCAGCATGTTATGTTTGAGCAGTCTTTTAAAAGTATTCAAGTTTGTACTGCGCAATTCTGTACTCAATCTGTTATACTCTACTACACCTTTATAAAAGATGGAACAATGCGTAGCTGCTTTATTGGCTTGCTTAATTACAAAACTGTCTTTACCGCGCGTATTATATTCATGTACATCTCGTAATTTAACCAAAATAGTTTTTAAATAATCTGGGATAATACCTATATTTATTTTATGTATAAATATTAGAACGTTATAGTTAAGAAAATCCCCTATATTCATCCAGTTTAGACATTTTAACATGTCCTCTATTCTAGTATACAGATAAGTCCAGGATGCTTCGAACACGACAGGGATTGGGACGAATATACTAATGGCCGACAACTCGCCTTAGTTCGAAATTTGTACATTAGAAGGGCGTGGCAGTGCGTTGTGACCAGTAGTGTGGCCACTCGCTGCTCAACCTCAGCAGTCAGCACGTCAGCAGACTGTTGTTAGTATCAATAGTATCTCATTAACCGATGTAAAACTCATGTCTGAAAGAAATTTGATTTACGTATTCTGGACCAACGTTTCAAAATTTTTCTAACTTCAATAAACCATGCTAGATAAGATTAATTATTGTAATTTTAAAAAATCTCTAAACACATTTAAATATTTCCATTGTTTGTTTTTTCGCAACAAAAATGTGATTTTTTACAATTCTCTTTCTTTGTTTGATATGCATTGTTTATAAATGACTTTATTTAGGCTTTATACAAGCATAATAACAAAAACATATTATCCAATTTGATATACTCACATTTTTATCATGCATTAAAGAAGATCCAATAAACTTAATAATTGTATGTTTAGAGATGAAACATCAATGTGAATAATCAAATTGGATATGTTTATGTTTTTTGTTATTATGCTTGTATAAAGCCTAAATAAAGTCATTTATAAAAAATGTGATACTACAACATTAAATTAATTGTCGCTGCACCTCGAGTGTTGCGGGAGGTCTAATAAAAATTATTATAAAATAAAAGAATCCAAGCAAGGAATAATAGTAGACCGAGAGCCATCGGCTACGGCGCGGAGATCCACGATTCCCGGGCACTGTGTCCGCTTGCCTACAACTGGCACAAGTAAATCGCGCAAGCTAAAACCCATGTTCGAACCTCCTCGGTCTTTACTGTATACACTACATTTCAAGATAACCCTCATGGCTCTATTTTGTAATTTTTGTAACCGTCCTATATCCGTCAGATTCGCCATATATAATATTGTGCTGCAGTAATTAAAATGTGGTAATACTACCGGGTGACCACGAGATGAAGTTACACTCTATAACTTCTTTGTTAATAATAATAATAATAAAAGTATTTTATTGGTATTACCAATTGGCCATCGACCGAAGTCCTTCAGCCTGTTACAATTATTTACATTTTTTGTTTAACATTTGTGTCATGATAGGGTATTGTCTTAAATATATATATAAAAAAGAAAAAAAAAAAAAACAATGAATAGGCAATGTGAATCTCATTGATTATTAAGTACGGTGATGTGTTCCCACAGCGTTAGCTCTGGATGTTTCCTTCTGTTGGGTGTTCCTTGTTCCCTAATTTTGCAGAGGGGTTGGATAATTTGTATGTTTTTTTCTTCTTTAGCAAATTTTGTTGATAGGGATTGTAGTCTTTGGTTAATAGGTGTAATATTTGTGATTTGGTATAGCAGGTTGTTAGGGGGGTTATAAAGAGGATTTCTGGGGTGTCTGGTTTTGGTAATGGATCGTAATGTTGTTGTTTCTGCTATTTCTAAGTTCTTAATGACTGGTCTTCTTGTGTTAAGGTATAACGGATGGCTGTATTCTAATATCGGTCGACATATTGTACTGTAGATATGGGCAGCAGTTTGTTTGTTGATTCCTCTGTTTTTATATGTTAGGCTTCGGAAATGTCTGCCTCTTGCAATGCATTTCTTCTTAATGAGTTTTGTATTCTTATTAAAATTAAGCTTATTGTCTATTGTGACTCCAAGATACTTTATTTCGGGTTGACAATGTATTGAGTTATTTTCAATAGTTATTGTTGGTGTGTTTGGGGAAATATTATGGTTAAACACAATGTATTGTGATTTTAGAGGATTTGGTTTCATTCGCCATTTGTTGAACCATGATAATGTTCTATCCATCAACTGCTGAAGTGCCTCGACTGTCTTATAGATGTTCTTGTTATGGCTTACAAGTGCGGTATCATCGGCATATTGGAGAATATACAAATTTAGGTTTAGATATTCTGGTTCCAGGGTAAAGTTATATATATCATAACAATATATATTGTAGAGCAAGGGCGAGAGTGGAGAACCTTGTGGAACACCTTGTTGGATTGCAATGTTTTGTGAGAGATTGTCGTTAATTCTTACTTGTACGGTTCTTCCACACAAGTAGTCTTTGACTAGAAAGATCAAATGTTTGGGGCAGTTGATTACCATTAGTTTATATAATATGCCACGATGCCAAACGCTGTCGAAGGCTTTATGGATGTCAAGAAAGATGGCAGCACTACACTGACCACTAAGTTTTGCAGTCTGAATGTTGGATGTGATGACTGTTAGAGGGTGAATAGTGGAATACTTCTCCCGAAACCCAAATTGATATCTTGGGATAACATGCCCAACTTCTTCGTGTAGAACAATTTTTAAGATTTTTTCCAAATTTTTTCCTAGGACAGATAGTATTGTAATGGGACGATAGTTGTTAACATTTGTGTGGTCTGTATTGAGTTTGGGGATTGTGATTAAGATTCCCTGTTTCCACTCAGGCGGGAAATAGCAGTGATTGAGACAGTATTCGTATATTTTTAATGTGTAAGTGTATTTCGTAGTTGAGTTTTCTTATTATGTTTTTCGTGATGTTGTCATATCCTGGTGCTGTATTTTTACCTTTATTGAGCGTTTCAAAGTAGGTTTCTTCCTCTATCTCTTTTGTGTCTGGCACTGGGTTTTCCGCGAAATATGCCTCATACCAATTGTTGACTTCTTCATATTGTATATCGTCAAATTGAGCATTGTTGTTTTCCATGTAGGTTTCTCTAAAATGTTCTGCAAATAGTTCAACTTTCTCAGGGTCAGAATTATACATTCTATTATTTTTCTCAAGGTAAGGTAATCTGTGTTGTGGTTTATATTGAGTCAGTTTCTTAATTTGTTGCCAGTAGTTTTTCCCCTGCTGCTTATTTATTTCATTACACGTTTCCATCCAGTTGTTTTCTTTATATTGCCTGATAAGTTTTTGAATGTCCTTGTTGTAGTTATTGATATGCCTCTTATGATCATCATTTGGGTGGTTTAAATAATCTCTATACATTTTCCTTTTGTTTTTTATCATTCTAATGATATATGGTGGCAGTTTATATGTGAAGTATCTCACTCGTTCTTTGGGTGTATTTTCTAAGATTGTTGTCATCAGTTTTTCGTTAAATTGTTTGATTGTGTCCTTGTTCATTGGTAGATGTTGCGTGTCTTCAATGTATTTCGTCATAATACTGTTCGTTTCTTCTATATTACATTTGTTGTAGTTAATTCTTTTTTCCTCTTTGTCCTCAATATTCCTGATGAGGTTAATAGATATCTCTATTGCTGAGTGATCCGAGCCAATGTCTGGGTGTGTTTCTATTTTCTCGATGTTGTTTTTAAGGTTATTTGTATAGAGTATTAGATCTGGTGTTGTATCTGGATTGTTTGGCATGTGAAAAGTAGGGGGCGTATTTGCTTTCATAAAATTGGAGTTTTCTAGAAAATTCTTAATCTGTTTTTGCTTGTTCCTGTTGACGTTGAAATCGCCTATAATGAAAGAATATTTGTATAATGCTGCTTTCGTGAATATGGTTTGCTCTATGTTTGCTGTTGGGTGAATGTATACTAAAAATATGTGTAACTTGTCTTCCAGAAACGGTATGGTGAAATGGGTTGCTTCGCATAAGGGGTTATTTATTCTTGGTGGATTGTCTTTGGTCATCTTTAAACCAGGGTGTATTTGCACCAGGCTACCTCCTCTCACATTATTGTTGACCATGTTACCATCAAACTGCAGGACATCCCAATTTTTATATTTTGTGTTACTGGTGTTTTTGGTCTTTGTTTCTACAAATAGTGAACAATTGATACGATTTCTTTCTATAATATTGTTAATAATATGTTCTTTTGGAATATAGCTGTTGACATTGGCGTATAAAATTTTAAATATCGACGTGAACTTGAACATTATTAATTCCTTGTAATGGTTGAGTTGGCGATATTGTCGAGGGTTGATCGAGATCAAACATCAAAACATACATTCTTCTTCCTGAAAAATGTGTAACTGTGTCTATATTGTATTGTGCTACAAATCGTTTTCTAAGCTTAGAAATTAATTCTTCCCTGTCTGTGTACTTTTCTTTATTTAGTTTGTTTAGGTAAGTATTGATGATCATATCGTGAACTGTAATTGTGGAGTGTATCTTTGAGTTTTTGGTAATTTTTGGATTTATTTCGCTTGATTTTTTATTTAGGGATTTTATTTGATTATTTGGTATGCCTTAAATTGGTTTCATTGGTCTTTTCGGGCACTTTAATGACCATGCTGTATGATCTTCTGCTCCGCATCCTGTGCACTTTGGTGTAAGTTGTGTATTACATTTAGTGTGATGGTGTGGTCCGTTGCACTTGGTGCATTTTATTGGTGTAGTACAGTTATCTCGCGTATGAGTAAATTGTAGGCAGCGAGAGCAAGGTTGAGGTATTGGAGCTGGCGGTAAACTTGGGTAGACCGGATAATGTCTGTGTTTATAAAAGAGGCCCTCATTTAATAATTTTTCTGATGAGCTCATGCACCCAGTTATGATTCTTATGAGGTAAGTGGCTTTATTAGTAGTTTTTGACACAATTCTTTTGCAATACCTGTGGGTGATATGCGATTGCGTAAGGAATTCACCAATTTCTTCTTCTGAGATGTCGTGTTCTACAGATCCGATGACCACACTGTATGAGTTAATAGGGGCATTAGTGTTTGTTGGTGTAGTTGAGAGTTGGGGTTCTTTGTAATTTAATATATATTTTTCGCCGATAAGCTTCCTTAATGTCAGAGCTATTATGTTTTTGTCTTGGTTAGTTTTAAGAAGGAATCCCATTTTTGTTTTAAGTATCATATCGTCGGTATTCGGGTGTTCATTATCCCAAATATCTGCCATCGCTTTTCTTGTTATAGTCTCGGGTGCTTTTATATAGAATAGTGTTTTAAAAGGTTTTTGCGATATTTCTTTCATTTTTGCTGAGATATTTTTTTGTCTGATGTGTCTTTCATTTTGTGTGAAGGTCTCTTCATTTAAACTAGTGTTGGGCAGTGTATATGTGTTTGTATTCATTGAATGTTTTTGATGTGGAAGTTCTTTATCATTGTTCTGTTTCTGTTATCATTATCTGTGTTTTTTTTACTTGTTTTTTGAATACTTGAGTTTTCTGAGCTTCCTGCTTGTTGATGTCCTATAATAATATTATTTATTTCTTCTGGTGAGAGGTGTTTGTTTTTTTTTGAGATACTTCCTAATCTACTCCTTGCCTTTCGTTTGTGTCTCACTTTTTTCCATTGACCATCATTGCATATTTCCATTTCACTATAATAACTTCCATCACTTTCACTAGACATTTCAAATTATTTACTAACAACTTGACTTAAGAGCAAAAGATAAATAGGTGTTAACTCTATTACTGTTGGAAAGAGACTCCCTTCTTTGTTATTAAACCGATTAATTTGAAATTTACAGGTGAGGCATAACATCTAAATGCGCAACTTTTGACACTGGGTGGCTTTATTTCTTACTTCCGATTTAGCCGGAAGTGATATTAACTTTCTTATTTTAAATACAACTCCACCTGTTTTTGTAATGTATCTTATTCGTTATAAAATTTACAATACAATGATATGTCACACAATGACATTTCATTTCAAAATGGCCGAAAAATTAAATTTTTTCAAAAATATTAAAATGTCAATAATTAAAAGATATTGAAAAATAATTTTTTTCCAAAGTTGGCCGTGAAATCAAAAGAGTAATGAATTTGACATGTTTAATTTTTAATTTGTACAAAAATTTCGTTTTGGCAGAAAGATATTAGGAAAACAAGATAAATATTTTTCTGCAATTTTTAAATACTCAAAACTATTTTTTTTTAAATACACCTACCTGACTTTTTTTTAAATTTTGCAATTGCTTGTTTCTTCTCTTTGATTTAATGCCATTAACGTAGCGAATTATTCACAAAATATAAAAATTAAATAAAAATTTCTCCTAATATTTATTTTATTTTTCTAATATCTTGCCGCCAAAACGAAATCTTGATGCAAATTAAAAATTAAACATGTCAAATTCATTACTCTTTTGATTTCACGGCCAACTTTGGAAAAAAATTTATTTACAAAATCTTTTAATTGACATTTTAATATTTTTGAAAAAATTTAATTTTTCGGCCATTTTGAAATAAAATGTCATTGTGTGACATATTATTGTATTGTAAATTTTATAACGAATAAGATACATTACAAAAACAGGTAGAGTTGTTGTTAAAATAAGAAAGTTGACATCACTTCCGGCTAAATCGGAAGTAAAAAATAAGGCTTCCAAGTATCAAAAGTTGCGCATTTAGATGTTATGCCGCACCTATAAATTTAAAATTAATCGGTTTAATAACAAATAAGTTACAGAGTGTAACCTTATCTCGTGGTCACCCGGTATAGTGTTATATACAATCTTCCTTGTGTTTATAGATAAATACCAGCTGACACGTTTAAGAACGCCAATTTTTTTAGATATTTTTTTGCATATAAAGTCCACATGGCTTTTAAAATTTAAGTTGCAATCTATGATAACTCCTAGATATTTAATTTCTGAAATCAACGTCAAATTTACTGCTTGAAGGGTGAAACTCATATTTCTATCTTTAAAAGTTTTTAAATTCTGTTGATTACTTATAAGCATACTTTTTGTTTTTGTTATGTTTAGTTTTAATTTATTAACTTCCAGCCAATTTGACACAAGTTCCAAATCATAATTTATTTTCCTTACCAACTCCCCAGGGTCATTTTCATCAATGTAAATAATAGTATCATCGGCAAAAAAGTGATATTTACAATATTTAAATATTCTTGACATATCGTTAATATATATTACAAAAAGCAAAGGACCAAGTATACTTCCTTGCGGCACTCCCACATCAATGTTTCTTTCACTCGACACTATATTTTCACACCTTACTCTTTGTCTCCTATTTTTTAGGTAACTCTCAAACCACTTCCATACTACTCCATTAATTCCATACTGTCGTAGCTTATCTAATAAAATATTCCTATCAACAGTCTCGAATGCTCTTTTTAAATCTAAGAATATTACCCCCGTCATACGCCCTTTATCCTTGCCTTCCTTCCACTCATTTATAACATATTGCAACGCACTTTCACAGCTGTAGCCTTCTCTAAAACCTGACTGAAATTTACTATGTATTTAGTTTTGTAAAGTAAACTCTAAAAATTGCAGATACACTACTTTTTCTAATATTTTTTCGAATGCTGGTAACATATTTATAGGTCTACACTCCTCCGCCTTAATAGTTTTAGGTACTTTTCTTATGGGGACTATTGTTGACACTTTTAAGGAACTAGGTACTATACCTGTTTCTAAAGAGCTATTAATTATGTTTATTAGCGGATCAGATAGGACATCAAAATGATTCCTATAAAGAGACATATCTATTTCATCCGGACTACTTTTATTGGCTAAATCCCATATAATTACTTTCAATTCAGACTTAGTTAATAACTTAAAATTTTGCATTTTTACACCGCCCAATTCGGTAAATTCAAACTTATAATCATTATCCGGTATGCTACTTACTATGTCATCTATGCTTGAGATATAGAATTCGTTAAATTTATCAGACAATACAATGGGGTCTTTATATATTTCATTTCCAAATTGAATTTCCGCAAAGAGTTCATCATATTTATTCGAAATTATGGATTTAAGCGATTTCCACATTTTCTTTGTGTCGTACCTACAATTATCTATTGTCATGTATTTTAATAAATAAAATTTAAGTTCAATACTTTTAAGTTAAGAAACGTAAAGGATATCACTTCAAGGAATCTCATCTTCGTGGCAGAAACTCCTGTTACGGGATAGCGGATATTCCACCAGATGTGGCTTCTTTCAGCTAAAACAAAAAAATAAAACCACATAATTGATAAGTAAACAATAATAACAATGAGTATCAATAATAAACAAGTAAATCAATCAATAGTGTCAAATAAGCATAGAATTAAAAAGAATGAACAAGTTGTGTTCTAATCCAGCAAAAAGGACCAACGTAGAAAACTATAATTTTAATATGTAAGACTAGTTAAGATTAAATTTTATGTAAAATTGATCGTCTATGCCTCTAGGATAGACACATTGTAAATCAAAACCGTTAATTAAAATAGTGAAGTGAAACTTTAAAACTTAGTGGTTCAACCATTGAGTAAAGGAATAATATAAAGAGGCGCAACTGTCAAGGTTTCGAGATTTTAGTATTGTATTTTTTTGCCAATAGCTGCAGGATTGTCATCAATTTTTGATGCTACGGGATGGCATTTGGAATTTGGTTGCATAGCCTTAAAAATTGAGGATATTTCGGCAGTTATTGCCAAAAAAAATACAACAGTAAAATCTCGAAACCTTGACAGTTGCTACTCTTTTTTATTTATTACTCTATGGGTTCAACGTAACGAAGATCGGTGAGTGAAATTATATTTCAACGTAATGTGACATATGGCATATGTATAGGTCGGTCAAGAGACCCAGAATCCAAAAATGAAATGAGTTCCTTAGTAAAATTAAATATAAGAAAAATATATCCAAAAATACAAAATCCAGCATTACCATGGATACGGAACAAAAAGAAAAAGTTGTTGAGAAACCAATTCCAGGGGGGCGTGACGTCTCCATTTTCTCCTGAAAGAAAATTAAAAATTTATGTTAAAAAATTGCAAGAATTCTTAAGAAAACGATACAAACCAGCTGAGGTAGATAACCTAACGGTAATTTTCTATATTATGGAACGTCCGATTTTTGAAATTTTTTTAGTTTTAACATACGTAGTTTTGCCTCCTGAACAAAAAATTCTAATAAAAAAATCGGCGGTCGGCAACGGTTTTCGAGATATTTGGCCCCAAAGTCTCTGAAAGTCGTATTTTTCCACTGCCATAATCACTTATTTTCACCAAATTTCTCACTTTATGCTTATGAATACCTTTAATACAGACTTATTTAAACACTTTTAAATAGTTTCAACATATTTATTACATCAATAACTATTTTTTGAACCTTATAAAAGCCATGAAAACATAACCTAAAATTTCAAACATTACGATAGTGGATAGTGGATCTATGTTATGCATAAACTAATGTTCCTTCTTTAACATAAAAAGATACTGCACCCGCCCGCCCCCGGGCGGGCGGGTGCAATATATTTTTATCGTTTTATCTCAAAGAAGGAACATATTAGTTTTATGCGTATTCTAGATTTCAAACATTACAAGTTCCGAGAATAAAACGAATATGTTCCTTCTTTGATATAAAAATATACTGCACCCGCCCGCCCGGGGCGGGCGGGTGCAGTATATTTTTATATCAAAGAAGGAATATATTCGTTTTATACCATACCCTAGATCTTACGGCACTATCATAACCTCGGATGATCTTAGTGTTGTTTGAAATTTTAGGTTATGTTTGGATGGCTTTTATAAGAAGGTTCAGAAAATACCTAGTTATTGATGGAATAAATATGTTGAAACTATTTAATAATGTTTAAATAAGTCTGTATTAGAGGTGTTCATAAGCATAAAGTGAGAAATTTGGCGAAAATAAGTGATTATGGCAGTGGAAAAATACGACTTTCAGAGACTTTGGGGCCAAATATCTCGAAAACCGTTGCCGACCGCCGATTTTTTTATTAGAATTTTTTGTTCAGGAGGCAATACTACGTATGTTAAAACTAAAAAATTTTCAAAAATCGGACGTTCCGCAATATAGAAAATTACCAACCTAACTAGTGTGGAACGGGATAATACACTGGTACGCCAGAAATCAACAAGAAGGTGCATAAAAAACACAGGTACTTACCTAAGATTTAATTGACGAGTTATTTCATAAAACAGTATTCATAAATTGTGTATAACCCACTGAAAAATTGTCAAAACAACCAGGTTATAAAAAGACATTGAATATCAGTGAAGGTCACATGTATCTAAACAAGGTTAATTCACTGAATGCGAAACGTTATCTTAATATGTCCGAATCGGACATATTAAGATAACGTTTTATTAGTAAAAAATTTAATTTAAGAATCATATTTGTCAGTAGATTTAAGTTAGATAAGTTAACTCAGGCATATAACATAAGGATATCACCCAAAAGTGTCTTGGATGAATTATTGTTTCTTGAATAAATTATGTTGAATTTCTAACCTACGTATTGATAATATGCTGAACAATATTTGCTTATTCTAATACCTATCATATAGAAAATCTATGCTTTATTGGGGCGACATCTGTGAGCCCTGGAAAAATTTATAAATACCATAAATTTCTATTATAATAATTATAGGTCCCTGCACTTCATGCATTACCAATCTGTAAATTTAAAAATCATTCATTAATTATCAATCAAACAAAAATAAACGTAAATTCATTTATTAATAGAATCTATACAAGTCAAAGAGTTCAAAGGTAAGTTTCTTCCCAAGAGTGATTCCAAAATGCGACCCTAAAAATAAAAAAGAAAACACAAAATAAATTAACTTGAAAGTAATTTATTCACTACAAGCAGTGGATATTATCGTTTATCAACGAAATAGACTGGTCGCTGTGTAAAATCGCAGGTAAATAAAATCAAAATAAGTTATATTAATATTTTTGTCAAAATAACGATTAGGATGCAACTTTAAAATATAATCTAGATCTGTCAAATAAATTCAAATCCCATTAAACAAAATTATAAAAATTTCCCCTACCATTTTAAACATTGTGGTACTTTAAAATGGGGTATCTCCACGTATAGGTTTTATTTAAATTGGGGTACTAACGTACGTGGTGCACTTGTGATTCTGGGGAGCTCTACATTAAAGTCATAACACTATTTTCTCTTCAAAGTATTTACATTTTTCTTCTCTAATTACCTTAACAACATTGTTTCGACTTGATTTATAACATGACGAATTAAACTGGTTTTTATTAGTTTTAAAGTTTTTGTATTTCTTATCTCTATCCTTAATTGCTTCTAATACTCTAGCATTAAACCATCCTTTATGTATATTTTGGATAATTACTTCTTTTTTTGGATTAACGTTATCTATACTTTTTAAAAGACTACTATATAAAAAATCATATTTCTTGTTTATATCAGATTCTCTATAATCATATTCTCCTTGCATCTTATTTAGTTCCTTTTCTAACAAACTAACATCATATTGTTTATTTCTACAAACATATCGTTTTTTAACAGTTTGGTCTACTATATCAACTTTTACAATACAATGATCTGAAATATTTGGCTCATCTAAAACTGTAGCTGCAATATCAGAATTATTTGTAATTACTAAATCAATTAATGTCGCACCTCCATCGAAGATGTGAGTAGGACTTTCCACAATTTGTTTTAACCCAAAATCATTACAACATCTTTTAAGCCTTTTCGTATACGTATAACCATCAGATAGCCAATTAATATTAAAATCTCCTAAAATAATGTACCTTCTATATTTAAGAAATTTTGTTCAATCCAATTTTCCATAAAGTCCAAAAATACAGCGTGAGACTCATTTGGGGAATGGCAATACAATAAAGCTCATTATTTATTTTAAATAAATACACCACCACATGTAATTACGACCCCCTTTATCCCAGAAGGCTGAGCCTTGTGCGGGAGGGGGGCTACACATTTAAAGACCAGGGACACACATCCAATATCCGTGTATAATGGAAAAATCCCTCTCACAGTATTTTCCATTGCCACGACCGGGATTCGAACCCGGGACTTTTGGGTGAGAGGCAGGTACTCTACCATCTCGACCATCAGTCCTTAACCATTAAAAACCATATATTTTTGTCAATACAATGCGACAAAATATGTTTGATTTCAATATCCCAACGAATATATTATACAACTCCCCCAGTAGATCGGCTTTCTGAATTTAATCTTACCAATTTATAATTATTAATCAATATTTCAATATCTTCAATTTCGGATGTAACACGAGCTTCAGTTAAGCAGACTATTGCGGGATTGTTTATTGCTAAAAAATATTTGAGTTCATCTATGTGAGCAAGTAAACTTTGAGTATTCAGAACAATTATAGCAGTGGTTATACTTTCTTTTTTTGTTAAATTATTTTTTTCATTTAATTGCTATTCCCCACTATTCCTAATTTTTTGTTTTTCCATCTGAATTCTTTGCTGATATACAGGACAACAATGATCAAAAATCGAGTGATCTACATTATAAGTATGCTTCATAGTTTCATTAACCTGTAAGCAGTTGCTACATTTAGGGTCTTCTTTATCACAGTCTTCCTTTTTATGACCATCTTCTCCGCACTTTATACACTTGTCAAACTTACATTCATCGCCCTATGTTTAAAGCCACCACATTTAAAACAACGGTAAATTTTTACATATTCAAAAACTCTACAATATGGTGTCCAACCTATACTTAAATATCCATTATCTATATCACTTTGAAAGAGTCGGGGTCACACTCTACAATAGCCATGTACCTTGTTTTCATCTTCTTTATTGCTAATACTTTTAACTTCTCTTTCTCAATTCCTAACTGTGAATTTTGATTAACTAAGCAGTTAATTAATTGTTCGCTATCGCAGTTTTCTTCAAAATCTAAAATTTTCACACATGGATTTCTTTGTGTCGGAATATTACATTGATAATTTTTTCCCAGTTTCTTCTCTGCAGTCTTTTTAACTTTTTCTATTTCTTCCTTAGTTTTACATTTAATAAGAACACCCCCATCCTTTACATTTTTGATTTGAGTTATTCCAACCTCTAGTTCTACTGGTTTTAAATTTTTCTTTATTGCTTCTTGTGTTTTCTTGCTATCTCGCTTATTTTTTGGTTTAATAATTAGAGCTTCTCCTGATACCACCTTTGCGTAACTAATATTCTTATTTTCCTCCTGCCTGTCACTTTCGTCGACTTTAATCATGTTTTTCACATTCCCAATTTCCTCTGAGATGGATGATTTCAAGTCGTTTATTTCATTTTTTATGTCTATAGCTATCTTTACAAAATCGTTGCAACTTTCACAATACCATTTCAACCCATGGATATTTCGCATCATTTGCAAATCTCTACTAGTAATATTCATGCACTTATTATGAAAAATCTTTTTACAGATGCCATCACACTCTAAGGAATTCTCTGCTTTAACATCCGATGAACAGATATCACATAGCGTCACCATGGCACTTATTATTACGTGCCAGGTGTGTCATATTTGCTGAAATTCGTATTCTTAATGAAGTCGTTGAGTTGCTTCTTTTTTATTCGAGTACTTATATTAAAATCTCCCACAATTAAGGAATATTTATATAATGTGCTTTTAATAAAGATATTTTCCTCTATTCTTGAGTGGGGATGTATGTAGACCATGGAATAGTAAAGTGAATGCATTCATTTAATAGGTTATTAATTACTGGAGCATTAGCTTTTCCCATCTTCAGTTCTGAGCGCATTTGGACCAGACTACCGCCTCTGGTATGATTGTGTAACTGGTACCCATTGTATTGTATGACGTTCCAATCTCTATAAGTTGTGTTCCTTAGTTTTGGACTCTACGAACATTACCCCATCGATATTGTTATTTTCCATATAATTATGTAATGTATCAGTTGTTTCTTGCGTGTGTAACTGTTAATGTTTAAATATATTAGGTTAATTTGTGACATGATCATATTGAAAATTGGCAGGCTGATTGGTTAATTCTGTGGGAGATGAGTGATCCTCTAGTTCCATATCAAAAATGAGTATATATACCCTGTTTCCTGTGAAAACCGCTGTTGTATCTGCTCTGAAGTTGTTCATAAATCTTTTTCGTAATCGTGTTAGTAATTCTTCTCTGTTGGTGTTTGTTGGATTGTTTAATTCATTGTTGACATAAAGTAAAAAAAGTAACGGCCCCAGGACAGAGCCTTGAGGAACTCCAAGAACGATATCATGTATTTCAGATTCATATTCATTTAATTTTACTTTAACGTTCTATTTTCCATATAAGACAAGAGCCATGTCAATAATGTTCCCCTTATACCAATACTGTATAATTTGTGTTTAAGCAGCGTAGGATTAATTACATCAAAAGCCTTTGTTAAGTCATACATTAATGATACTACATATTTACCACTATCCAAAGACCTATACACATACTCCACAAAATGATAACAGGCAGTTTCTGTGGACTTTCCTGTTCGAAATCCATGCTGCGATGAAGTTAAAATTTTGTTAATTTCGCAGTATGATACAATTCTATCATACACAATTCTTTCCAATACCTTAGATACAACACTTAATACAGATATTTGCCTGTAGCTCTCAATTTCATCCAAGGGACCTTTTTTGTAGAGTGGTACAACAATTGATTGCTTTAGTATATTGGGAAAGTGACCTTGAGTTAATGAAAGTTTAAAAATATACGATAAATAGTCAACTATATTTTCTTTTATAGTTTTTAATAAATGTGCAGTCAGATTGTCAAAGCCGACAGAATTTTTGTTTTTTAATTTATCAATAGCCTTAATGACCTCGTCATTTGTAATTGGTCCAAAAAACATAGATTGTTCCCTGTATCAAAGTTTACTAAATAACTATAAGTTATTTTATTTTCAGTTCTATTAATTCGTATGCCCAAAAAAAGTTTTACATTTTGTAAATCTTTCATTTGAAATTTATTCATTAAATATTTTTTAAAGTTTACCATAGTTTGTTTGTCGCCTGTACTAATTAGGAGATCATCAACATAAAGAACCACATATATATTCTTAGTTATGTCACCCTTATTTAAGAAATATAGACATGGATCGACTGAAGAACTTTTAAAATTTAGTTCTTTAATTGTTTTGTCAAAATGTTCATTCCAACATCTAGATGATTGTTTTAAACCATAAATTGATTTATGCAGTTTACAAACTTTTTCTTTCTCTGCATTTATGCCTTCGGGAACTTTCATATATATTTCTTCCTGTAAGGTACCGTTTAAAAATGCGGTTTTTACGTCCATATGATGGACCCATAAATTATATTGATTAGAAAATGCTAAGAGGAATCTAAAAGTTGAAATACGTGCAACAGGTGCAAATGTTTCGTTATAGTCTTTTAGATATTTTTGACTAAAACCCCTTGCTACTAACCTTGCCTTGTATTTTGATGGATTTCCATGTTTATCCATTTTTATGGTAAATACCCATTTGCAATCAATTATATTTTTGTTGATGGGTTTTTTAACCAATGACCACGTTTTATTTGAGATGAGTGAATCAATTTCCTCTTTTATAGCATGCTCCCACTGATCTCTATCATCCCTTGTTTTAATTTCAAAATAAGAATTTGGAATATTATTTACAAGGGTTTTTGCACAAAGTATATTATTATAAATGTCGTTATTTATATTTTGATCTAGATCTTCGGTATAGTGGGGCAGAGGATGAAGTTTGATTCTCTCACTTCTTCTGAGATTTGAAGAATCTGGTGTATCTGATGTTTGTAGAGTGCTGTCGACATTTTCTTGTTCAGAAACAACTAGTTTATCCGAGTTTGAGTCGGTTTTCTTAGTTTTGGGCTCCGAAATTAATTCGGTATCACTTTTAATAGGTCTAGTGATTTTAAAATTGGTCTCGTCAACAATTACGTCACGAGCGACAATAAAACTTTCCAATTCCACATTCCACACTTTATATCCATTAGGTTGATATCCTACTAGAATTCCTTTTAATGATTTTTTATCAAATTTTGTTTTTCTAGTTTTAATATGGACATAAACTGTAGAACCAAAAATTTTTAAATGTTCTACTCTAGGCTTTTTATTGTGCCATAGTTCATATGGTGTTTTATTTACATGCAGAGCAGTAGTTGGTAAAATATTAATTAGGTATGTAGCTGTTAATGCAGCTTCTCCCCAAAAACATTTATCCAACTTTGATGAAACTATCATAGTACGTGCCTTTTCGGTTATTGTACGATTCATTCTCTCTGCAACACCATTTTGTTGTGGTGTATGTGGTATTGTTAAATGGAAAGTAATGCCCTTCTGAACACAAAATTCTTTGAAGTCGTTTAACAAATATTCACCTCCATTATCACAATATAAATAAACTATTTTACAATTGAAATGTGCTTCACCTTTCGCTACAAAATCTTTAAATACTTTTAGTACTTCAGATTTAAATTCTAATAAATAAGTTATTGTATAGTGGGTGAAATCATCAATAAAGGTTACAAAATAATTTTTGTGATCGATAGTAGGAGGTGTTATTGGTCCACAAACATCAGAATGTATTATAAATAAAGGTCGTTTAACATGGTTTTTGGATTTTGATTTTAAAAAAGGTAGTCTAGTCTGTTTTCCATATATACAGGCTTCACACAAATTATTTACAGGAATAACATTATTTATATGATTAATATCTTCTACCATTTGAAATCGTTTTAATTTTAAGAATGATTGGCTATTTACATGCCCTAGCCTTTCATGCCATACTTGGTAGTTTTTATTATTAACCATATATAAATTATTTTTCCCTGAATTTTTAGATATTTTGAATTTTATATCTATTAATCCATTTAAGGGCTTACCAGTTGCTATGATGACACGGTCTTTTGTAATTTTTACTCCTTCTGGTCCAAAAGTCACTGTCATTCCCTGTTGCTGAAGGCGTGTGACCGAAATCAAGTTGTGCGGTACTTCTGGTATAAAAAGCACATTTTCCAATCGTCCTTTAATTCCTTGGTTGGAAACGACGTCAATTGATCCAGTTTTTATTGCAGTAACATTAGTATCATTCTTAGCTACTGCAATTTTTATAGGAGTAGGTAAAACATAAATTTCCTTGAATAGATCTTCTTGATTCACGATGTGATCAGTTGCCCCTGAATCAAGAAGAAATGATATTTCGTTATTATTTCTATTTGAATTGGTTGAATTTATTTTATAACTACTCATCATAAAAACAAATCCATTTTCTTCATCGGTTGTCGTGTGGGAATTTTGTTTAGGGTAAACAGTTTGGATAGCGCGTTGATTAGCAATCGATTGTTTGTAAAAGAAACAGTCTCTTTTTAAATGATTTTTTCTACCACAGTGATCACACTGTATATTAGATGATTTATACACATTTCTATTTTGTTTAAGTTTGGACCTCTGGGAATTTTCAAAAACTTTCTTTTTATTTTGAAAATGTTTCTTAGCCCTTTTCTTATTCATATAATGTTTTGTCCCTTCAGACATTGATTGGGAGCTACAGGATGCTTGAAGAACTTTTAGGCTTGTTGTTGTCATGTCCTCCTTTATTTTTACTTCCTGGTCTAAAAGTCTAGTTTTGACAAAAGAAATATTTAAGTTGTCTTCACGAAGTGTTTCTAATGCCGTGATTACCCCATCATAAGAAGAGGGTAAAGTAAGAAGCAGGTGAGAAATCTTGTCCATTTCGTCGAGTCTGGCACCCGCCGACTGTAACTCGGTAATCAATTCATCGAAAATAGAAAAATATTGGAGTAAGTTCATGTCGCCTTTAAATTTTAAAGAAAGCAGTCTTTTTCTTAGAGCTAATTGAGTAGCCAAGCTTCTTCTTTCGTAGATCGCATCTAAGTTTTTAAATATGTCTTTGGCATTTAACTGTCCTGTTGTAAAACACAAAAACGAATCACTTAAATATTCAATGATCACACTTTTTGCACTTAGGTCTTGTTTTTTTTCACTCTTCATTAACTTCACTCGGAATATCTTGGTCAATAACGTTTAATATATTTAGTTCGGCAAGTAATGATTTAACGCGGAATTTCCATACACCATATCGTTCACCGTTAAATTGCTGAATATTTCTTTTTGCTGTTTTGCTATCCATTTTATTAATTTTATTTATTTTTATCCAAATTAAACTCACGATATAAAACACTAACTACTATTATTTATGCGTAATTCTGGGCCCATAACCTTTTAGAATATAAATTTGGTTAAGGACTTAAATAAAACACGTTAATAGTTTTATACTTCTATTTTGACTTTCAGCTACGAGAGTATGTAACAGACTGAACTAAATATATTTTAAAAATCATATCATAATACATATTATGAGCAGGTCTATAAGTTAAGTGCTTACATCGACCCTTTTCAAGAGTATAATATTTTAGTTCTTAACAGTCCCATGATTGTTTTGGTTTTGTTAATTTATGTGTCAATAAATTTAACAAGTACCTATGCAATATTCATTCAGTTACCTACCGGTACCTACGTTTCTTTTATTTTTCACATGTGCATGTGAGTTTATAATCGTCTATAATTTTAAGTGTTATAAAACTGGAAAAAAATACTCCAACATATCTCTATACAAGCAAAGGTTTCATTTATAGATGGATAGGGCAAATGATTTGTCCGAAATGATTCATCTTCTAAATAGGTATCAATTGATATATATTGTTACCGACCGGCCAATTTCCTTTCTTGGTTTAACCCATTTCCTAATTCGAATGATTCGAATTAATCATTCGAATCAATAATTCGAATTAATTGTTTACATTATTTGTAACATCATTAACTACTTGCCATATTTTTTTATAATTATATTTTTGGCAGAATTTATTTTATTTTTATAACATTCGTTTTTAGTTTTTTAAATTAGATTGTTAAGAAAATTCCGATATTGCTTATTATAACCCTCCCCTAATCTATGATTATAACGATCGAGCTTCCGCAGTTCTGCTAATGGATTTTTATAAACATATTTTTTAGTTTGTCCCTGCGCCTGATTGAGTTTATATACCTAGTAAACCTAAAATTAATCATTCGAATTAATGATTCGAATTAATTATTCGAATGATTCGAATTAATCATTCGAATGATTCGAATTAATCATTCGGATCAATAATTCGAATAATTAATTCGAATAATTAAAGCGAATGATTAATTCGAATTAATTATTCGTATTAATTATTCGAAATAATGATTAGAATTAATCATTCGAGTTAATGATTAATGATTCGAATTAATTATTCGAATGATTCGAATTAATCATTCGGATCAATAATTCGAATTAATTGTTTACATTATTTGTAACGTCATTAACTACTCGCCATATTTTTTTATAATTATTTTTGGCAGAATTTATTTAGTTTTTTAAATTAAATTGTTAAGAAAACTCCGATATATTGCTTATAACGAGCTATACCAGTTCTGCTAATGGATTTTTTTAAACATATTTTTTAGTTTGTCCCTGTGTCTGATTGAGTTTAGTAAACCTAAAATTAATCATTCGAATTAATGATTCGAATTAATGATTCGAATTAATAATTAGAATTAATCGTTGAATGATTCGAATCAATCAATCGAATAATAATTCGAATTAATTATTCGTATTAATTATTCGAAATAACGATTAGAATTAATCATTCGAATTATTAATTCGAATGATTAATTCAAATCATTAGTTCGAATCAATATTAATTCGATACAAAGGGAAATGCATCCTAGACTAATAGTGTAACAACTAATGGCAGAGCTTCAATAAAATCCAACGTGAAGAAACTATCAATTTGGTAACCCCGTTAATAGACGAAGAACAGCTAGACAAGGCAGCAGAAACACTAGTAGTTGATAATCAACAAGCTGCATGGGAAAATACCCTAATAATAATCCCACGAACTTCAAAGTTAATTTACCCCATACATAGAATGATTAATTCGAATCGTGACTCTTGAAACAGGTCCGCGCGACGAGAGAAATATTAATTATTTTTGGTCAAAATTTACCAAAAATAGTTAATATTTCCTTCTCCGGATCGCATTTTCTTTTGGATATGGAGCTCTTCTTAACCGATATATTAGCAAAAAAATTACATCCTCCTAAGTTATCGCATCGCTTTAAAACGTGCACTATATTCACATAGGTAGGTATATATCTTTATTAATCGAAATTTAAATACCGTTTATATTATTTACAAACACGCCATAGATAATAAACGACCAGCACAAAAACACAACAAGACATAGGTATATATAGGTAACACATAACAACCTAAAAAGCCCAGAATAAACAGATGGATTAAGTATTATTATGGAAGACAGACGCATACGCTACGCCTGATGAATTCGTGGAATCGGTTATGCGGCGATGTCGCGGCAACAACAAACGACGGCCGGGTTCCGTTCGGCGACGATCGCCTCGAGTCGGCTGACCTAATTAGAAACCGAAGTCTCGAAGGTTGAGCTTGAGTGGAAGCCAGTCTATAGTCTATACCTGCGGACGGAGGTGTTTTAAAAAACTGGGCAAATTATAATTTATAAATAATCATAAAATGCGCGGCTTGTGTTCTAGCAGTGTATCGTACGTGTTTTAACTAGGCGTGTAATTTATTTAAATCTATTTAATGCGAAGTGTGTGCCGTGTGAATGCAGAACCACTGCACTGAACCAAAAGAATTTTCTAATCTAATCGTGTGTGATATGAGAGACGTTCAACCTTCAAGGGGGTGAGTAGTAATTAACAGTCATAAATTTATACAATAAGTATTGAGTACTAGGTACCTATATAATTAAATTAAACGTTTTATTGTGATTACTTATGAAAGAAACACGGTTTTGTGCGCATGCGCAGCTAATTAAAAAAAAATCAGACAATCGGGGTTTGCGGTTTAAATTTTGTTACAGTTAAGTGTTTTTCAATATTGAATACTCGTTAGTTTTTGTTTTATTTACTTTTATTAGGTACTTTTCTTTTAACACAAAAATAGGTACATTTATCGGACATAAAAACAGCGTGAACGCCGTGAACATATTTCTGTTACACATCGAATCGACTACTACTACTACCAACTTAATATTAATATTAAATAAAATAACCAAATATCAATTTGTCATTGTTACCAAAACACACCCCCTCATTCCTCAATGACAAATTTCGCTTTACATAATAATATGACATATGATAATAGAGATTAACACAAAAGCATAACAACTGATGTTATTCAAGTTTACAAAACTGTTGGAATAATATTTTCCCCAACGGCTTTTTGTGAAGATATCAGCAATCTGCTTTATTCTACCTTTATAATATTACCTATCTTTAATTTTGTCCCTCACAAAATGAAACCTGATATCAACATGTTTAAGTTTCTTATGAAACTCTGGGTTTTATAGAAAAGACTGATTGTCTTCGAACTGAACAATGTTACACATACCTACCTACATAATCATTAACAATTTTTAAGTCATTGAAAATATATCGTATCGTATCCAACAGGCCTCACTATAGCCGCTAAACTAAGTGCTACGTAGGTACTCTGCCTCTGTGGATGACCTGCCCAATCCGAGTCCGCATAACCTATAATATAGTTTTCACTATTTACATTGTGTTATAATATACTAGACTTAAATTTACAGTGCCTGCTTTCACATATCGTAACACCCGTTTGAGAGCTTGCCAAATAAGCTCCTGGCTCGCGCACGTTTGATATCTACTAAGTATACTTATCGATATATAAGTACACGTTGAGCACAACATGGCATACATTAATGAACCAATATTAGCATACGACATATTTATTTTCTAACTCAGAGCTTTCAGATTTTTCTTTCTTTGATATCTCGTGTTTAAAATTTAGGTACCTACATCCATCGGAGTAGAAATAGGTTTACAGTTATGCATATTGAATTTAATCAAAATATTTTGTAAGTAGGTACTTATGCTGCTTGATTTACATAATGAAACTTCACCTTTTGTCACACTTTGTGAAATTTCCATTCCTAAGAAATATTTGATATGACCTAAATCTTTCATTTTAAAGTTTTGACTTAAAATTTGTTTTATATTCTGAACTTCTAACTCATTATTTGTGCCTGCTAATAATACATCATCGACATAGAGTAAGATATACATTTTATAATAATTTTCAGTGAGACCTGCTTTACATATAAACAATATTCATATTCTGACCTTTCAAAATTTAAAGTTAACATACATAGTGGTGAATTTTTCGATGCCCACCGCATTGGTATCTCGGAAACTATAAGATATAGAGGATCGGTTAAATTAGACAAAAGTTGCGCTATTTTATACTTTACACAATTTCCTGCCAAGCAATGCTGGATATCTTGATTCGTTCGCGGTTTATCCTGAAAAAATAGAAAATCGCGATTTTAAAAAGAATAATAATATCTTCTATACCATTCATGCGAATTTAATGAAAATTGGCAAGGATATATTTTTGTCTACTACCAATTGAATGGCGTTGACAGAAATTTTCTAAGCCTTCTTGATTTTGAGCAACGATAATCTTAACTTTTTTATTTCTTATGGCCGCCATATTGGATTTTTACACCATTAGTTAGAGAAAATAATTCTCTTTTCACCTATGTCATGATATATGTCACCAAAATAGTCTGATTTTTTAAAAACATGTTGATATTCGAATTATTAATGTAAAAATAATTTATAAAATCCAGTAAGTATGCTTATTTGGAAAAATTATTGCAAGCAACATTGTAATCCAGACGCTGCTATTATTAAATTGTACACTCATAAAAAAATTACAGAAAAACGCCAGGTCAATAATTAAGCTCCTATTAAATATTACAAACAATTTATAAAATAAAAATAGTATTATTTGTTTTCTTGACTCTTTAATGAATTAATTGTTTATAATATTTAATAGGAGCTTAATTAAGCTGGCATTTTTCTGTAATTTTTTTACGAGGGTACAATTTAATAATAGCGTCTGGATTAAAATGTTGCTTGCCATTATTTTTCCAAACCATACTGGATTTTATAAATTATTTTTACATTAATAATTCGAATATCAACATGTTTTTAAAAAATCAGACTATTTTGGTGACATATATCATGACATAGGTGAAAAGAGAATTATTTTCTCTAACTAATGGTGTAAAAATCCAACATGGCGGCCATAAGAAATAAAAAAGTTAAGATTATCGTTGCTCAAAATCTAGAAGGATTAGAAAATTTCTGTCAACGCCATTCAATTGGTAGTAGTCAAAAATATATCCTTGCCAACTTTCATTTAATTCGCATGAATCGTATAGAAGATATTAATTTGGTTTTGAAATCACGATTTTCAATTTTTTCAGGATAAACCGCGAACGAATCAAGATATCCAGTATTTCTTGGCAGGAAATTGTAGAGCATAAAATAGCGCAACTTTTGTCTAATTTAACCGATTCTCTATATCTCATTGTTTCCGAGATACCAATAATGCGGTGGGCATCGAAAAATTCACCACCGTGTACCTATAAGTGTATTAAATTTTTCATTCCATTTCCTTGGAGAACCTTTCAGTCCATATAAGGATTTTTTAAGTTTACAATATTATATTATAGTGCCCCGTTTTTTCGTTACAACGTTTTGGCAATGAAATAAGTACACCTACACACATCTAACTGATAAATAGGAATCTTCAACTTATTACATAAAGGTAAATATGTAGGTAAATTCTAACTGATGGCAATTTAGCGACAGGGCTATAAATATCTGACATCGACAAACTAGTTTGTTGAAAGCCTCTAGCTACTACCAACCTAGCTTTGTAGGTTATAACACCATCACTTTAAATTTCTTTTTGAGTTTATACCTACACCCACTTACACTCAATCACTTTCAATTCACTGTTGTGTGTTCTGCTTTCACCCATGTTTGGTTTCCTTCTAAGGCCTTTAATTCTGCTGTCATCGCCTTTTTCCACTCCTCAGACTCGTTGCTCGACATTGCATCTTCGTAAGTTTTCGGCTCCTCGCTTTCATCATTAATTTATGGTTAGGAAAACCGTTTCATAGTCATTAAACCTAGTTGGCTGTCTTGTCGTTCTTCTTAAATTGTATCCCGAAACATTTTCTATTTCATCTAAGTTACTTATCATCGGAATTTTCTTCTTGATTTTCTCTATCTCGCTCTCTGATCTTGTCTCACTTTTACTTTCAGATTCAGTATTTTCTATACGGACGTATCTTTCATTTTTATTCTCTCCGGTCTCATTTTTCTTTTCATATTTTTCAATTTCAGGCTTCTCCGCTTCTTTTATTGGTAGAAAAATCCTATAACGTCTTTGTGACACTCGATTTTATTTTCATAAGGGAAGAAAAATATTCTATACCCTTTCACATTGTCATAGCCCATAGCCATAGCCCACGAATATCGTCCGTCTGTTTTTTGGGTCCCATTTTAAACGAGCTTGCTCGGGTCTATGTACTGACTAACTCGATTTCCAAACCTTTGAAACTCATTAAAATTAACCGTTTTATTATACCACAAATCATACGGGGACTTATTTTTCACAGAGCTCGTCCCAGAGTTCTGTGCAGTAGGTATATATAGGTATGCAGTGGTATTTACTGCTTCTGCCCACAACTTTTTATCCATATTGCAAATCATTGATGTAGCTGCTTCTACTAGTGTACGGATTTCACGTTCAGCCCTTCCGTTTTGTTGGGGAGTAAGTAGTAGGTATATATACTACTGACCTTTGGTGATGAATAATTCCATGACGTTTTAAAAGGCTATCCATCTCGTAATTTACAAACTCAAGACCATTATCCGTTCTAATAAGTATCTTTATCGTACTATCTGTCTCTCTTTCAGCTTGTAAAATAAAATCTCCTGGTACCTTTTCCTTCACCTCTGCTTTTGTTTTTATAAAGTAAACTTTCCGAAATGACGAGAAATCATCCTTTATGACCAGAAAATATCGAGCCCCACCTAATGAAGGTACTTCCATGGGCCCGCATACATCTGCATGTACAGGGTTATCCAACGAAAAGGCCCACCCTTATATTTTCTTTATTTTTCGAGTTAGGAAAAAATGTTTCAAATAAAAGTTGTAGTGAATCAAATGAACTCATTTAAAACCCCCGCAAAGAATATACAGGGTGTTCCATAAAAGCTGGACAAACCTAACTTACATTTTTTTAAATGGAACACCCTATATTTTTTTACATTTTTCAAATCTGTGTTTTTTTGTGACTTCAAAAATATATACAGGGTGATCTACCACGAGTGTGCCAAACTTCAGAGGCTGGTAATTTATCAAAAATAAATGGACTTTCATTAATAAACATATGTCCTAAAACGCATAATAAGGGAGCTACAACCCCTTGAAGGGGGTTGATGAATATCAATTTTTCGATTATAAGTCCGATATGGTGGTGATTAAAATTTTTTTTGACGTCACTTCCGAAGTAAAACTTTTACATAACATTATTTCCCATGCAATGACTCAGAAAAAAGTATTTTTCAAAATTTCTGTCACACCAGCCGTTTTTGAATAATTTGCGTTTTCATGTGAAATATGCAAAACTTAATTCGATCAATCTTCAAATCAAGTGGCTTGAAGTCACCTATGTTTAAAAACAATTGATATTTCTGATTTGTAGTATTATGTCATTTACATTGCTTAAGCGAAAAATTGATATTCATTAACCCCCTTCAAGGGGTTGTAGCTCCCTTATTATGCGTTTTAGGACATATGTTTATTAATGAAAGTCCATTTATTTTTGATAAATTACCAGCCTCTGAAGTTTGGCACACTCGTGGTAGATCACCCTGTATATGTCCCTGTGTCTGATTGAGTTTAGTAAACCTAAAATTAATCATTCGAATTAATGATTCGAATTAATAATTAGAATTAATCGTTGAATGATTCGAATCAATCAATCGAATAATAATTCGAATTAATTATTCGTATTAATTATTCGAAATAACGATTAGAATTAATCATTCGAATTATTAATTCGAATGATTAATTCAAATCATTAGTTCGAATCAATATTAATTCGATACAAAGGGAAATGCATCCTAGACTAATAGTGTAACAACTAATGGCAGAGCTTCAATAAAATCCAACGTGAAGAAACTATCAATTTGGTAACCCCGTTAATAGACGAAGAACAGCTAGACAAGGCAGCAGAAACACTAGTAGTTGATAATCAACAAGCTGCATGGGAAAATACCCTAATAATAATCCCACGAACTTCAAAGTTAATTTACCCCATACATAGAATGATTAATTCGAATCGTGACTCTTGAAACAGGTCCGCGCGACGAGAGAAATATTAATTATTTTTGGTCAAAATTTACCAAAAATAGTTAATATTTCCTTCTCCGGATCGCATTTTCTTTTGGATATGGAGCTCTTCTTAACCGATATATTAGCAAAAAAATTACATCCTCCTAAGTTATCGCATCGCTTTAAAACGTGCACTATATTCACATAGGTAGGTATATATCTTTATTAATCGAAATTTAAATACCGTTTATATTATTTACAAACACGCCATAGATAATAAACGACCAGCACAAAAACACAACAAGACATAGGTATATATAGGTAACACATAACAACCTAAAAAGCCCAGAATAAACAGATGGATTAAGTATTATTATGGAAGACAGACGCATACGCTACGCCTGATGAATTCGTGGAATCGGTTATGCGGCGATGTCGCGGCAACAACAAACGACGGCCGGGTTCCGTTCGGCGACGATCGCCTCGAGTCGGCTGACCTAATTAGAAACCGAAGTCTCGAAGGTTGAGCTTGAGTGGAAGCCAGTCTATAGTCTATACCTGCGGACGGAGGTGTTTTAAAAAACTGGGCAAATTATAATTTATAAATAATCATAAAATGCGCGGCTTGTGTTCTAGCAGTGTATCGTACGTGTTTTAACTAGGCGTGTAATTTATTTAAATCTATTTAATGCGAAGTGTGTGCCGTGTGAATGCAGAACCACTGCACTGAACCAAAAGAATTTTCTAATCTAATCGTGTGTGATATGAGAGACGTTCAACCTTCAAGGGGGTGAGTAGTAATTAACAGTCATAAATTTATACAATAAGTATTGAGTACTAGGTACCTATATAATTAAATTAAACGTTTTATTGTGATTACTTATGAAAGAAACACGGTTTTGTGCGCATGCGCAGCTAATTAAAAAAAAATCAGACAATCGGGGTTTGCGGTTTAAATTTTGTTACAGTTAAGTGTTTTTCAATATTGAATACTCGTTAGTTTTTGTTTTATTTACTTTTATTAGGTACTTTTCTTTTAACACAAAAATAGGTACATTTATCGGACATAAAAACAGCGTGAACGCCGTGAACATATTTCTGTTACACATCGAATCGACTACTACTACTACCAACTTAATATTAATATTAAATAAAATAACCAAATATCAATTTGTCATTGTTACCAAAACACACCCCCTCATTCCTCAATGACAAATTTCGCTTTACATAATAATATGACATATGATAATAGAGATTAACACAAAAGCATAACAACTGATGTTATTCAAGTTTACAAAACTGTTGGAATAATATTTTCCCCAACGGCTTTTTGTGAAGATATCAGCAATCTGCTTTATTCTACCTTTATAATATTACCTATCTTTAATTTTGTCCCTCACAAAATGAAACCTGATATCAACATGTTTAAGTTTCTTATGAAACTCTGGGTTTTATAGAAAAGACTGATTGTCTTCGAACTGAACAATGTTACACATACCTACCTACATAATCATTAACAATTTTTAAGTCATTGAAAATATATCGTATCGTATCCAACAGGCCTCACTATAGCCGCTAAACTAAGTGCTACGTAGGTACTCTGCCTCTGTGGATGACCTGCCCAATCCGAGTCCGCATAACCTATAATATAGTTTTCACTATTTACATTGTGTTATAATATACTAGACTTAAATTTACAGTGCCTGCTTTCACATATCGTAACACCCGTTTGAGAGCTTGCCAAATAAGCTCCTGGCTCGCGCACGTTTGATATCTACTAAGTATACTTATCGATATATAAGTACACGTTGAGCACAACATGGCATACATTAATGAACCAATATTAGCATACGACATATTTATTTTCTAACTCAGAGCTTTCAGATTTTTCTTTCTTTGATATCTCGTGTTTAAAATTTAGGTACCTACATCCATCGGAGTAGAAATAGGTTTACAGTTATGCATATTGAATTTAATCAAAATATTTTGTAAGTAGGTACTTATGCTGCTTGATTTACATAATGAAACTTCACCTTTTGTCACACTTTGTGAAATTTCCATTCCTAAGAAATATTTGATATGACCTAAATCTTTCATTTTAAAGTTTTGACTTAAAATTTGTTTTATATTCTGAACTTCTAACTCATTATTTGTGCCTGCTAATAATACATCATCGACATAGAGTAAGATATACATTTTATAATAATTTTCAGTGAGACCTGCTTTACATATAAACAATATTCATATTCTGACCTTTCAAAATTTAAAGTTAACATACATAGTGGTGAATTTTTCGATGCCCACCGCATTGGTATCTCGGAAACTATAAGATATAGAGGATCGGTTAAATTAGACAAAAGTTGCGCTATTTTATACTTTACACAATTTCCTGCCAAGCAATGCTGGATATCTTGATTCGTTCGCGGTTTATCCTGAAAAAATAGAAAATCGCGATTTTAAAAAGAATAATAATATCTTCTATACCATTCATGCGAATTTAATGAAAATTGGCAAGGATATATTTTTGTCTACTACCAATTGAATGGCGTTGACAGAAATTTTCTAAGCCTTCTTGATTTTGAGCAACGATAATCTTAACTTTTTTATTTCTTATGGCCGCCATATTGGATTTTTACACCATTAGTTAGAGAAAATAATTCTCTTTTCACCTATGTCATGATATATGTCACCAAAATAGTCTGATTTTTTAAAAACATGTTGATATTCGAATTATTAATGTAAAAATAATTTATAAAATCCAGTAAGTATGCTTATTTGGAAAAATTATTGCAAGCAACATTGTAATCCAGACGCTGCTATTATTAAATTGTACACTCATAAAAAAATTACAGAAAAACGCCAGGTCAATAATTAAGCTCCTATTAAATATTACAAACAATTTATAAAATAAAAATAGTATTATTTGTTTTCTTGACTCTTTAATGAATTAATTGTTTATAATATTTAATAGGAGCTTAATTAAGCTGGCATTTTTCTGTAATTTTTTTACGAGGGTACAATTTAATAATAGCGTCTGGATTAAAATGTTGCTTGCCATTATTTTTCCAAACCATACTGGATTTTATAAATTATTTTTACATTAATAATTCGAATATCAACATGTTTTTAAAAAATCAGACTATTTTGGTGACATATATCATGACATAGGTGAAAAGAGAATTATTTTCTCTAACTAATGGTGTAAAAATCCAACATGGCGGCCATAAGAAATAAAAAAGTTAAGATTATCGTTGCTCAAAATCTAGAAGGATTAGAAAATTTCTGTCAACGCCATTCAATTGGTAGTAGTCAAAAATATATCCTTGCCAACTTTCATTTAATTCGCATGAATCGTATAGAAGATATTAATTTGGTTTTGAAATCACGATTTTCAATTTTTTCAGGATAAACCGCGAACGAATCAAGATATCCAGTATTTCTTGGCAGGAAATTGTAGAGCATAAAATAGCGCAACTTTTGTCTAATTTAACCGATTCTCTATATCTCATTGTTTCCGAGATACCAATAATGCGGTGGGCATCGAAAAATTCACCACCGTGTACCTATAAGTGTATTAAATTTTTCATTCCATTTCCTTGGAGAACCTTTCAGTCCATATAAGGATTTTTTAAGTTTACAATATTATATTATAGTGCCCCGTTTTTTCGTTACAACGTTTTGGCAATGAAATAAGTACACCTACACACATCTAACTGATAAATAGGAATCTTCAACTTATTACATAAAGGTAAATATGTAGGTAAATTCTAACTGATGGCAATTTAGCGACAGGGCTATAAATATCTGACATCGACAAACTAGTTTGTTGAAAGCCTCTAGCTACTACCAACCTAGCTTTGTAGGTTATAACACCATCACTTTAAATTTCTTTTTGAGTTTATACCTACACCCACTTACACTCAATCACTTTCAATTCACTGTTGTGTGTTCTGCTTTCACCCATGTTTGGTTTCCTTCTAAGGCCTTTAATTCTGCTGTCATCGCCTTTTTCCACTCCTCAGACTCGTTGCTCGACATTGCATCTTCGTAAGTTTTCGGCTCCTCGCTTTCATCATTAATTTATGGTTAGGAAAACCGTTTCATAGTCATTAAACCTAGTTGGCTGTCTTGTCGTTCTTCTTAAATTGTATCCCGAAACATTTTCTATTTCATCTAAGTTACTTATCATCGGAATTTTCTTCTTGATTTTCTCTATCTCGCTCTCTGATCTTGTCTCACTTTTACTTTCAGATTCAGTATTTTCTATACGGACGTATCTTTCATTTTTATTCTCTCCGGTCTCATTTTTCTTTTCATATTTTTCAATTTCAGGCTTCTCCGCTTCTTTTATTGGTAGAAAAATCCTATAACGTCTTTGTGACACTCGATTTTATTTTCATAAGGGAAGAAAAATATTCTATACCCTTTCACATTGTCATAGCCCATAGCCATAGCCCACGAATATCGTCCGTCTGTTTTTTGGGTCCCATTTTAAACGAGCTTGCTCGGGTCTATGTACTGACTAACTCGATTTCCAAACCTTTGAAACTCATTAAAATTAACCGTTTTATTATACCACAAATCATACGGGGACTTATTTTTCACAGAGCTCGTCCCAGAGTTCTGTGCAGTAGGTATATATAGGTATGCAGTGGTATTTACTGCTTCTGCCCACAACTTTTTATCCATATTGCAAATCATTGATGTAGCTGCTTCTACTAGTGTACGGATTTCACGTTCAGCCCTTCCGTTTTGTTGGGGAGTAAGTAGTAGGTATATATACTACTGACCTTTGGTGATGAATAATTCCATGACGTTTTAAAAGGCTATCCATCTCGTAATTTACAAACTCAAGACCATTATCCGTTCTAATAAGTATCTTTATCGTACTATCTGTCTCTCTTTCAGCTTGTAAAATAAAATCTCCTGGTACCTTTTCCTTCACCTCTGCTTTTGTTTTTATAAAGTAAACTTTCCGAAATGACGAGAAATCATCCTTTATGACCAGAAAATATCGAGCCCCACCTAATGAAGGTACTTCCATGGGCCCGCATACATCTGCATGTACAGGGTTATCCAACGAAAAGGCCCACCCTTATATTTTCTTTATTTTTCGAGTTAGGAAAAAATGTTTCAAATAAAAGTTGTAGTGAATCAAATGAACTCATTTAAAACCCCCGCAAAGAATATACTGGGTGTTCCATAAAAGCTGGACAAACCTAACTTACATTTTTTTAAATGGAACACCCTATATTTTTTTACATTTTTCAAATCTGTGTTTTTTTGTGACTTCAAAAATATATACAGGGTGATCTACCACGAGTGTGCCAAACTTCAGAGGCTGGTAATTTATCAAAAATAAATGGACTTTCATTAATAAACATATGTCCTAAAACGCATAATAAGGGAGCTACAACCCCTTGAAGGGGGTTGATGAATATCAATTTTTCGATTATAAGTCCGATATGGTGGTGATTAAAATTTTTTTTGACGTCACTTCCGAAGCAAAACTTTTACATAACATTATTTCCCATGCAATGACTCAGAAAAAAGTATTTTTCAAAATTTCTGTCACACCAGCCGTTTTTGAATAATTTGCGTTTTCATGTGAAATATGCAAAACTTAATTCGATCAATCTTCAAATCAAGTGGCTTGAAGTCACCTATGTTTAAAAACAATTGATATTTCTGATTTGTAGTATTATGTCATTTACATTGCTTAAGCGAAAAATTGATATTCATTAACCCCCTTCAAGGGGTTGTAGCTCCCTTATTATGCGTTTTAGGACATATGTTTATTAATGAAAGTCCATTTATTTTTGATAAATTACCAGCCTCTGAAGTTTGGCACACTCGTGGTAGATCACCCTGTATATGTTGTATCTTATCTTTTACTGTTTTTTATTTATTGCAAATTTCGTGAACAATATTATTTATACCAACATTACAGCATCTGCATGCGTATCAATCAGGTTAGCCATGGATGAAAAACAATTAATTTGACACTTATGCCTTCCAGAATAATTGAATAAATTCAAAAAGCAAACTTTTCGTCCATGGCTAACCTGATTGATACGCATGCAGATGCTGGTGGTATAAATAATATTGTTCACGAAATTTGCAATAAATGAAAAACTGTAAAAGATAAGATACAACATGTATATATATTTGAAATCGCAAAAAAACACAGATTTGAAAAATGTAAAAAAATATAGGGTGTTTCATTTAAAAAAATGTAAGTTAGGTTTGTCCTGCTTTTCTGGAACACCCTGTATATTCCTTGCAGGGGTTTTAAATGAGTTCATTTGATTCACTACAACTTTTATTTGAAACATTTTTTCCTAACTCGAAAAATAAAGAAAATATAAGGGTGGGCCTTTTCGTTGGATAACCCTGTACATTGTACATTAAGCTGCAGCAACTTTTCAGCTCGCGATTCACTTATAGGAAGGATAATAGGTATGTCCCTTATGTCACTCTATGTTGTTTACCAGCTGCTAGACATTGTTCACATACAAAGTTCAGAGTATCGTCAATATACTGGTATTTTATTGATATTTAACACGTTTCTTTTTTTATTTTAAATTCCGATGAGCTAATTTGCTGTGCCAAATACTCAACTTTCAATTTTTTCAACTAAATGACAGACTGAAATGTCACTTTGTTTGTTCGTGTATTGACAGTTCCGATAACCCGTAGTAGTTAGTGGCTGCGTTCCGAATCGCCGAAAGATACGTCTTGTCTGCTGCTGGAGTGAAAACCATTTTGTACAACTTGTTCTCTCTTACCGCGAGTAATAAAAATAATACATTTTAAGAAATAAAAGAGTAATTCGTAAATGACGTAATTTTGACGAATATTTATAAATAAACGCTGCTATCTTTAAAACGTTTAAAACTTATATTATGAGAAAATTTATAGCATATTGGCCGCTAATAATTAAATTTAGCGACACTGCTTTATGAACTCTGTTGCGGTTTCCTCCACCTTCTTCCCTTACATTTGTAATGTGATTCCGACATGTCCTACAAACAATTTTTTTTTAAATATGTTTTAGTTTAGCTAAATACGAATGTAATTGTGTCGTTATACTATAACATCAATATTGCCCGTAACTTTAAATTTCTCCTCGCCTTCCACAAATTCTTCAATAACTTCTGGAAGAAGTTCTACTCCTGCCACATACACTTCTAAAAAATTTTTAAGTGTGTCCAGAGCTTCACCATCATCTTCTTCACAATTGCTACGCTACCAGGTGAACGGGAAGACATAAAATTGTTCAGCACCATTGTTTTATAATTGGCTGCAAATGCAGAACAAGTTGGATTTATATTTCTTCCGCCTAATTGATGCAGGAGAAAAAATTTTTGAACTGGATCCTGATTTAAAATTACGGGGACACAAAAAAGTTACGTTCGGGCCCATTTAATTTCTGCCACAATAAAAATATCTCTTGGTTCTTTTTGCTGCATCTTTATCTGAGACATAAGAAAGCGGAAAGTCGTCTTGTTGTTAACTTTTCCAATAGTTCACCATTTTCAGCAACTCGCATCGCCTCCTCCTGCAATCTTTCCTTGTTTCCCGCAGTCTTTTTCTCTAAATAGGCAGTGCATGGGTGGCTATTAGACTTTTTGCAGTGCGGTGTACAGGGTGTCTCACTCAAATTGGTGAGGATTGAGGGGTTACACCCACTTCCAGAGTAGCTGGAAAAGAACTGATGACACATTCCCGAGGTCAATTTTCGAGACGAATCGAACGGTCAAGGACTCATTCCGATATCTTTTACCGTTTTCGAGATATAAGCCAAAATTAGTATTTCTGTCATTTTAAGAGGGTACCGTAACTTCCTTATTTGTGAATATTTTTTCAAATTTTAAAAACTTTGTTTTTCAAACTTTTTTTACGTACCTAGATTCAGAATCTGAATAGTAAAATTGTCTAACTGTTACATATTCCTCGCTACGACCCAAACTTCAATTTGTTTAAATGGAAACCATAGTTGGCTGTGGCTTAAAAAAATTACATATTTTGCAAGCTTTTCAAAAATATAACACAAGGCATACTTAACCGTTTTCAACACGAGCCGGATAATTTCGATTTTCATTGAAAACTTTAAATGTTGACAGTTTACCGTTGCTTAAAATATAGAGGAGGCTTTGAAATATTTACATTCATGTAGAGGTTTTATGAACATTTGATCTACCTAACTTAAAAAATATTTTTCTATTTGGCTGGTGTCTCTCTGGATATCTATTTAAATACAAATCTTCCGCATATCCACAGTTTCCGTTGCATTCGATGAAACATTTTAGCATATCATATTTCTCTTCATGTGTAAACATTTTTATTCACGCCACTAAACAATATTACCTATATCAACTTATAATGAAATTAACTGTCAAACTTCCAGGTAACATTGTTTTATGTTGTATTGTTTCCAAAGCACCCTTTGCTTATTTTGTAAAAAAAGACGCAATCATACTCTATTTATTAAATAAGAGATTTTAACAGATATTATATTAAAAATAGAACATTAAAAAGATGAATGTAAATATTTCAAAGGCTCCTCTATATATATTTGAGTAACGGTGAACTGTCAACATTTAAAATTTTCAAAATCAAAATTATCCGGCTCCTATTAAAACGAATATGACTTGTGTTAAAATTTTTTGGAAAAGCTTAAAAAATATGAAATTTTTTTAAGCCACAGCCAACTATGGTTTCCATTTAAAAAAATTGAAGTTTGGATCGTAGCGGAAAATCTGTAAGAGTTAGGCAATTTTAGTCTTCAGATTCTGAATCTACGTAAAAAAGTGCCCCAAGAAAGTTTTTAAAATTTGAAAAAATATTCATAAATAAGGAAGTTACGGTACCCTCTTAAAATGACAGAAATACTAATTTTGGCTTGTATCTCGAAAACAGTAACAGATATCGAAATGAGTCCTTGACCGTTCGATTCGTCTCGAAAATAATTGACCTCGGGAATGTGTCATCGGTTTTTTTCCAGCTACTCTGGAAATGGGTGTAACTCCTCAATCCTCACCAATTTGAGACACCCTGTACAAAAATTTGACTTTTGGTGTTAATAATTGACCAACTCTCGTAACATTCACTCTCCTTAAGAGATTCCTATTTACTTATGTGTTCTCACACCTACAAAAAAAAAATTAAAAAAAACATTGCAATTAATGTACCAAGTATATTTTAGGGATGACGATACCCGTTAATTTTAATACACGGGTACCTACCCGTCGACATAGAAATTTTACCTGTTTTCCTCAAGTTTGACATAACTGCAGATCGGTTGCTATCAGCATCCTTAAATTAAACAATTTGCGTTTTATACCGGTGGGTTTGTCCGTACAATGCTTCACCAGTCGAAGAAACACTTTATGTTGATGGGCCTGGTTGTGGTTCATCAATTGTTATAATGTTACTTGAAGCTTCTACTACAGCAGAAACACCTGGCTCACTTCCTATTTTTAATAAAATAATAAATAATATTTTAAGTACTATTGAAATATACACCAGTAGGTATACCTATAATAGGACTTACTCTCTACTCGTGGTGGCATATTTATTGTTGGCAGCGCTCCATATTTTTCGAGTCCAGATTGACTATAATATTTGGAATTGATACGATGTTCCACAGCAAAATGTAGGTACCTAGGTATGTCACAAACAATAACATGGCTTTTTCTAACCAACTTGTGACCTTCACCACATACCTAAATCATCACGTTGAATTATTAAGTCCAACCGTTAATTGTTCATACACCTGAAATAAAAACAAAAATTACTTACTTGCACACTCTAAAACAATGAAATTATTTGTGTTATTAGTTTCGTTTGTACAGATCTGCACATAAATATTTTTTATTGTATTTTTACAAATTTAAAAAAAAACTTGAAGTAGGTATGTACTTACTTTAACATCTTCTACAGGGAAACGATGTAGGTACTTTTATAACACTACTAGTGTTTTTACAATTTGGAACACAACAGACAAATACCATTTTGTTAAAGCAATAAACGGGCAACTAGGTATCACAATCACAAGAAAAAAGCAAGCATGTTAGTTAAAGATTCAGATAACCCCATCCCATAACCAACAAAAATCGGATTACGAGAGTCACAGAATATCTACTTATACGAGAGTAAACGATGTGTAACGTTTTGAAACTAACAGCGCTGCGGGCGAGTGTTGTATGTATGAGTCCCCCAGTCCCCACTCAAACGCAGTTTCATTTTTTATTAAAATAGCTGCTTCCCTTTTACACAAAATCTCAGATTATTCTCACATTTTACGTCAGTAGGTACCTATTCAATATTCATTCAGTTACCTACCGGTACCAGAGACAACCTGCCGGTACCTAAGTACGTTTCTTTTATTTTTCACATGTGCATGTGAGTTTATAATCGTCTATAATTTAAGGTGTTATAAAACTGGAAAAAATACTCCAACATATCTCTATACAAGCGAAGGTTTCATTATTTATAGATGGATAGGGCAAATGATTTGTCCGAAATGATTCATCTTGTAAATAGGTATCAGTTGATATATTATGTTACCGACCGGCCAATTTCCTTTCTTGGTTTAACCCATTTCCTAATTCGAATGATTCGAATTACCTAATCATTCGAATCAATAATTCAAATTAATCATTCGAATCAATAATTCGAATTAATGATTCGAATTGTTTACATTATTTGTAACGTCATTAACTACTAATTGCCATATTTTTTTATAATTATATTTTTGGCAGAATTTATTTTATTTTTATAACATTCGTTTTTAGTTTTTTAACTTGGATTGTTAAGAAAATTCCGATATTTTGCTTAATATAACGAGCTTCCAGTTCTGCTAATGGATTTTTATAAACATATTTTTTAGCTTGTCCCTGCGTCTGATTGAGTTTAGTAAACCTAAAATTAATCATTCGAATTAATGATTCGAATTAATCATTCGAATGATTCGAATTAATTATTCGAATTTGCGAATGATTAATTCGAATTAATGGTTCGATATAATAATTCGAATTAATTATTCGTATTAATTATTCGAAATAATGATTAGAATTAATCATTCGAGTTAATGATTAATGAATCGAATTAATTATTCGAATGATTCGAATTAATTATTCGAATGATTCGAATTAATTATTCGAATGATTCGAATTAATTATTCGAATGATTCGAATTAATTATTCGAATGATTCGAATTAATTATTCGAATGATTAGAATTAATCATTCGAATGATTCGAATTAATCATTCGGATCAATAAATCGAATAATTAATTCGAATAATTAATGCGAATGATTAATTCGAATTAATGATTCGAATTAATTATTCGTATTAATTATTCGAAATAATGATTAGAATTAATCATTCGAGTTAATGATTAATGATTCGAATTAATTATTCGAATGATTCGAATTAATCATTCGGATCAATAATTCGAACCATTAATTCGAATTAATTGTTTACATTATTTGTAACGTCATTAACTACTCGCCATAGGAATTTTTTTATAATTATATTTTTGGCAGAATTTATTTTATTTTTATAATATTCTTTTCTAGTTTTTTAAATTAGATTGTTAAAAATTTTTTTAAACATATTTTTTAGTTTGTCCCTGTGTCTGATTGAGTTTAGTAAACCTAAAATTAATCATTCGAATTAATGATTCGAATTAATTATTCGAATGATTAGAATTAATCATTCGAATGATTCGAATCAATCAATCGAATAATAATTCGAATTAATTATTCGGATTAATTATTCGAAATAACGATTAGATTTAATCATTCGAATTAATTATTTGTTCGAAAATTGAAAAAATTACTAAAAATTGATACTGGGGAGCATTCATGAGTCTCTGACGTCCAAACGAAAAGATATATCGAACTGTCGTTTACGCCATTCGATTCGCCATAGTTTTCTCTATCTCCATGAATTATTTCATAATTTTAGAAGACGGATCTTTCTCGTGACGTATCTCTAAGTGCGGCGGTGTACCGGAATTTAATATCCAAACACTTAAATGGCTCTATCTCCCGAACGGAATGAGATAGCGAGCTCCGGTTTGTTCCAGTCGACTCGTCTCGTCCTTGTCTATCGCCATGTACTAGAGCGAAAATCATCTGACACAATTTTTACTTTTCGAAAATTGAAAAAATTTCCTTCCGATTTAACATCCAAACACTTAAATGGCTCTATCTCCCGAACGGAATGAGATAGCGAGCTCCGGTTTGTTCCAGTCGACTAGTCTCGTCCTTGTCTATCGCCATGTACTAGAGCGAAAATCATCTGACACAATTTTTACTTTTCGAAAATTTAAAAAATTTCCTTCCGATTTAATATCCAAACACTTAAATGGCTCTATCTCCCGAACGGAATGAGATAGCGAGCTCCGGTTTGTTCCAGTCGACTCGTCTCGTCCTTGTCTATCGCCATGTACTAGAGCGAAAATCATCTGACAAATTTTTACTTTTCGAAAATTGAAAAAATATAATATAATTATATTTTTGGCAGAATTTATTTTATTTTTATAACATTCCGATATTGCTTATTATAACGATCGAGCTTCCGCAGTTCTGCTAATGGATTTTTATAAACATATTTTTTAGTTTGTCCCTGCGCCTGATTGAGTTTATATACCTAGTAAACCTAAAATTAATCATTCGAATTAATTATTCGAATGATTCGAATTAATCATTTGAATGATTCGAATTAATCATTCGGATCAATAATTCGAATAATTGGTACAGGGGTGCACTAGACGATTCTGAACAACTTTTCCTAATGAAATTTTTCGATATCTCGCACGGTTTTCGAGATAATGGGCCTTTTTGAAAAGTTGCTACGATCGTCACCAAAATTGGTGCAGGGGTGCACTAGACGATTCTGAACAACTTTTCCTAATGAAATTTTTCGATATCTCGCACGGTTTTCGAGATAATGGGCCTTTTTGAAAAGTTGCTACGATCGTCACCAAAATTGGTACAGGGGTGCACTAGACGATTCTGAACAACTTTTCCTAATGAAATTTTTCGATATCTCGCACGGTTTTCGAGATAATGGGCCTTTTTGAAAAGTTGCTACGATCGTCACCAAAATTGGTACAGGGGTGCACTAGACGATTCGGAACAACTTTTCCTAATGAAATTTTTCGATATCTCGCACGGTTTTCGAGATAATGGGCCTTTTTGAAAAGTTGCTACGATCGTCACCAAAATTGGTGCAGGGGTGCACTAGACGATTCTGAGCAACTTTTCCTAATGAAATTTTTCGATATCTCGCACGGTTTTCGAGATAATGGGCCTTTTTGAAAAGTTGCCACGATCGTCACCAAAATTGGTGCAGGGGTGCACTAGACGATTCTGAACAACTTTTCCTAATGAAATTTTTCGATATCTCGCACGGTTTTCGAGATAATGGGCCTTTTTGAAAAGTTGCCACGATCGTCACCAAAATTGGTGCAGGGGTGCACTAGACGATTCTGAACAACTTTTCCTAATGAAATTTTTCGATATCTCGCACGGTTTTCGAGATAATGGGCCTTTTTGAAAAGTTGCTACGATCGTCACCAAAATTGGTACAGGGGTGCACTAGACGATTCGGAACAACTTTTCCTAATGAAATTTTTCGATATCTCGCACGGTTTTCGAGATAATGGGCCTTTTTGAAAAGTTGCCACGATCGTCACCAAAATTGGTGCAGGGGTGCACTAGACGATTCTGAACAACTTTTCCTAATGAAATTTTTCGATATCTCGCACGGTTTTCGAGATAATGGGCCTTTTTGAAAAGTTGCCACGATCGTCACCAAAATTGGTGCAGGGGTGCACTAGACGATTCTGAACAACTTTTCCTAATGAAATTTTTCGATATCTCGCACGGTTTTCGAGATAATGGGCCTTTTTGAAAAGTTGCCACGATCGTCACCAAAATTGGTACAGGGGTGCACTAGACGATTCGGAACAACTTTTCCTAATGAAATTTTTCGATATCTCGCACGGTTTTCGAGATAATGGGCCTTTTTGAAAAGTTGCTACGATCGTCACCAAAATTGGTGCAGGGGTGCACTAGACGATTCTGAACAACTTTTCCTAATGAAATTTTTCGATATCTCGCACGGTTTTCGAGATAATGGGCCTTTTTGAAAAGTTGCCACGATCGTCACCAAAATTGGTACAGGGGTGCACTAGACGATTCGGAACAACTTTTCCTAATGAAATTTTTCGATATCTCGCACGGTTTTCGAGATAATGGGCCTTTTTGAAAAGTTGCTACGATCGTCACCAAAATTGGTGCAGGGGTGCACTAGACGATTCTGAACAACTTTTCCTAATGAAATTTTTCGATATCTCGCACGGTTTTCGAGATAATGGGCCTTTTTGAAAAGTTGCCACGATCGTCACCAAAATTGGTACAGGGGTGCACTAGACGATTCGGAACAACTTTTCCTAATGAAATTTTTCGATATCTCGCACGGTTTTCGAGATAATGGGCCTTTTTGAAAAGTTGCTACGATCGTCACCAAAATTGGTGCAGGGGTGCACTAGACGATTCTGAACAACTTTTCCTAATGAAATTTTTCGATATCTCGCACGGTTTTCGAGATAATGGGCCTTTTTGAAAAGTTGCCACGATCGTCACCAAAATTGGTACAGGGGTGCACTAGACGATTCGGAACAACTTTTCCTAATGAAATTTTTCGATATCTCGCACGGTTTTCGAGATAATGGGCCTTTTTGAAAAGTTGCCACGATCGTCACCAAAATTGGTGCAGGGGTGCACTAGACGATTCTGAACAACTTTTCCTAATGAAATTTTTCGATATCTCGCACGGTTTTCGAGATAATGGGCCTTTTTGAAAAGTTGCCACGATCGTCACCAAAATTGGTGCAGGGGTGCACTAGACGATTCTGAACAACTTTTCCTAATGAAATTTTTCGATATCTCGCACGGTTTTCGAGATAATGGGCCTTTTTGAAAAGTTGCCACGATCGTCACCAAAATTGGTACAGGGGTGCACTAGACGATTCGGAACAACTTTTCCTAATGAAATTTTTCGATATCTCGCACGGTTTTCGAGATAATGGGCCTTTTTGAAAAGTTGCCACGATCGTCACCAAAATTGGTACAGGGGTGCACTAGACGATTCGGAACAACTTTTCCTAATGAAATTTTTCGATATCTCGCACGGTTTTCGAGATAATGGGCCTTTTTGAAAAGTTGCTACGATCGTCACCAAAATTGGTGCAGGGGTGCACTAGACGATTCTGAACAACTTTTCCTAATGAAATTTTTCGATATCTCGCACGGTTTTCGAGATAATGGGCCTTTTTGAAAAGTTGCCACGATCGTCACCAAAATTGGTACAGGGGTGCACTAGACGATTCGGAACAACTTTTCCTAATGAAATTTTTCGATATCTCGCACGGTTTTCGAGATAATGGGCCTTTTTGAAAAGTTGCCACGATCGTCACCAAAATTGGTGCAGGGGTGCACTAGACGATTCTGAACAACTTTTCCTAATGAAATTTTTCGATATCTCGCACGGTTTTCGAGATAATGGGCCTTTTTGAAAAGTTGCCACGATCGTCACCAAAATTGGTGCAGGGGTGCACTAGACGATTCTGAACAACTTTTCCTAATGAAATTTTTCGATATCTCGCACGGTTTTCGAGATAATGGGCCTTTTTGAAAAGTTGCCACGATCGTCACCAAAATTGGTACAGGGGTGCACTAGACGATTCGGAACAACTTTTCCTAATGAAATTTTTCGATATCTCGCACGGTTTTCGAGATAATGGGCCTTTTTGAAAAGTTGCCACGATCGTCACCAAAATTGGTACAGGGGTGCACTAGACGATTCGGAACAACTTTTCCTAATGAAATTTTTCGATATCTCGCACGGTTTTCGAGATAATGGGCCTTTTTGAAAAGTTGCTACGATCGTCACCAAAATTGGTGCAGGGGTGCACTAGACGATTCTGAACAACTTTTCCTAATGAAATTTTTCGATATCTCGCACGGTTTTCGAGATAATGGGCCTTTTTGAAAAGTTGCTATGATCGTCACCAAAATTGGTGCAGGGGTGCACTAGACGATTCGGAACAACTTTTCCTAATGAAATTTTTCGATATCTCGCACGGTTTTCGAGATAATGGGCCTTTTTGAAAAGTTGCCACGATCGTCACCAAAATTGGTACAGGGGTGCACTAGACGATTCGGAACAACTTTTCCTAATGAAATTTTTCGATATCTCGCACGGTTTTCGAGATAATGGGCCTTTTTGAAAAGTTGCTACGATCGTCACCAAAATTGGTACAGGGGTGCACTAGACGATTCTGAACAACTTTTCCTAATGAAATTTTTCGATATCTCGCACGGTTTTCGAGATAATGGGCCTTTTTGAAAAGTTGCCACGATCGTCACCAAAATTGGTGCAGGGGTGCACTAGACGATTCTGAACAACTTTTCCTAATGAAATTTTTCGATATCTCACACGGTTTTCGAGATAATGGGCCTTTTTGAAAAGTTGCCACGATCGTCACCAAAATTGGTGCAGGGGTGCACTAGACGATTCTGAACAACTTTTCCTAATGAAATTTTTCGATATCTCGCACGGTTTTCGAGATAATGGGCCTTTTTGAAAAGTTGCCACGATCGTCACCAAAATTGGTGCAGGGGTGCACTAGACGATTCTGAACAACTTTTCCTAATGAAATTTTTCGATATCTCGCACGGTTTTCGAGATAATGGGCCTTTTTGAAAAGTTGCCACGATCGTCACCAAAATTGGTACAGGGGTGCACTAGACGATTCGGAACAACTTTTCCTAATGAAATTTTTCGATATCTCGCACGGTTTTCGAGATAATGGGCCTTTTTGAAAAGTTGCTACGATCGTCACCAAAATTGGTGCAGGGGTGCACTAGACGATTCTGAACAACTTTTCCTAATGAAATTTTTCGATATCTCACACGGTTTTCGAGATAATGGGCCTTTTTGAAAAGTTGCCACGATCGTCACCAAAATTGGTGCAGGGGTGCACTAGACGATTCTGAACAACTTTTCCTAATGAAATTTTTCGATATCTCGCACGGTTTTCGAGATAATGGGCCTTTTTGAAAAGTTGCCACGATCGTCACCAAAATTGGTGCAGGGGTGCACTAGACGATTCTGAACAACTTTTCCTAATGAAATTTTTCGATATCTCGCACGGTTTTCGAGATAATGGGCCTTTTTGAAAAGTTGCCACGATCGTCACCAAAATTGGTACAGGGGTGCACTAGACGATTCTGAACAACTTTTCCTAATGAAATTTTTCGATATCTCACACGGTTTTCGAGATAATTGGCCTTTTTGAAAAGTTTTTCGATATTAATCGGTTGAGATGGAAAATTGTTAGATTGTTGCCGAAATTGATTATTTTGTGTTTGATAATTAAATGGTGTTTGATTGTTAAACGAATTTCTAGTGAAACTGTTCATTGGTTTGTTAAAGTTATTGTTTTGTCTGTGTTGTTGATATATTGGTTTAGTCTGTGTTGGTGTTTGTTTCGCAAACATTTTATTAGTAGAATTTTGGTAATATTGTATGTTTTCTTCTTGTGAGATGAATTGTAAAGCTTGGTTCATGTCTATAGGACGCATACAACGAATAGTTGTACCTAGTGGTTCTTTAAGTCCTGATAAAAATGTTTTTAAAGTTAATTTATTATAAAGGTCGCATTTTAAAGCTTTAGCTGCGGCATTTTGTTCGTGAATGTCTACGTATGAACATAATAAATTTAATATTTGCAAGCAACGATCAAAGAATTGTTGCGGTTTTTCATTTGAAAATTGTCAACAAAACTAAATCTCTATTAAGGCAAGATTCATCGCGTTGATCTGCAAAGTTTCTATACAACGTGTCTTTTAATTCTGTCCAAGTAGTGACATTTTGTATATTTACGACTAGTTTAGCATTGCCGTCTAATTTACTTGTTAATGAATGTAACAAAAACACATTATGAAAACTATTTGGATTTGTAGCATCATAAAATGTTGTTATAATACTATCGCAAATACCTATAAATCTATTTAATTCATTTGGGTTTCCGTCAAATTGCGGAACACAACTTAAATATTCTGGTTTAAATTGAGCCATTTCTAATGATAAATTACTGGTAATGTTATTTATTTTATTTGAGACTTGAATGTTATTCTTTGTAACAACTTGGGAAGTGGACGGAGAGTTTTCTTCGTCTGAGTCAACTAAAGATATATTTAAATTTTCAAAAAGCGTTTCGAGTTCGCGAGACATCAATTGTTCAATTGTACTTACATTAATAACAGTGTGACTTTGATCATCGTTTCTTTCTTAATTATAAGGAGTCTGCAACTGGGTCAGCTATTTTTGTCTTTCCAAAATTACGTCTTCCTTGCAAAATAGGACGATGTGGTTCCTATTTTCGTGAAATGATGCAGAAGTAATCCTACACAGGTCTGTGAAAGACTGGGTTGCGTTATGTTTGAGGAGCCACTCTGGTTTAGATACTTTCACAAAATTTTCACTTTTTGTTCGAATAGTCGATTAATCGTTGATACGAAAATTATATGTTCGATACACTATAATCCCGACTATCCTACCGGCTGCGCCAATTTCGATTTCGATAGATCAAAGTCTCTTTTTAAAAATGATTTACAAAACTTCAATTTTATTCAATAATAAATTTTTACATAAAAAGTACTACTCTACATGAGTTCTAACTAAAGACTGAATTTTTCAATGATGATAGGAGCGAGGATGCTGTAATCTTCAGGTATCGGATTACTCTGGTGTTGCGTTGTCAGCGTCCCATCTTTAACGTCTCTTATGGGGAGTGGTGACATAATTCATGTGAGTTTATTATAATCGTCTATAATTTTAAGTGTTATAAAACTGGAAAAAATACTCCAACATATCTCTGTACAAGCGAAGGTTTCATTTATAGATGGATAGGGCAAATGATTTGTCCGAAATGATTCATCTTCTAAATAGGTATCAGTTGATATATTATGTTACCGACCGGCCAATTTCCTTTCTTGGTTTAACCCATTTCCTAATTCGAATGATTCAAATTAATCATTCGAATCAATAATTCGAATTAATTGTTTACATTATTTGTAACGTCATTAACTACTCGCCATATTTTTTTATAATTATTTTTGGCAGAATTTATTTTATTTTTATAATATTCGTTTTTAGTTTTTTAAATTAGATTGTTAAGAAAATTCCGATATAATTGCTTAATAACGAGCTATACCAGTTCTGCTAATGGATTTTTTAAAACATTTTTTAGTTTGTCCCTGTGTCTGATTGAGTTTAGTAAACCTAAAATTAATGATTCGAATTAATGATTCGAATTAATGATTCGAATTAATAATTAGAATTAATTATTCGAATTAATCATTCGAATGATTCGAATCAATCAATCGAATACTAATTCGAATTAATTATTCGTATTAATTATTCGAAATAACGATTAGAATTAATCACTCGAATTAATTATTTTTTCGAAAATTGAAAAAATTACTAAAAATTGATACTGGGGAGCATTCATGAGTCTCTGACGTCCAAACGAAAAGATATATCGAACTGCCGTTTACGCCATTCGATTCGCCATAGTTTTCTCTATCTCCATGAATTATTTCATAATTTTAGAAGACGGATCTTTCTCGTGACGTAACTTAAATACCTCAGAGACGAATTACCGTTTTTAAAAAACAAATTTTCCAAAAGTGGAATTTTATATTTTAAAATTTAATGCAAGCGACTATCATGAATGTTACATCAGAACTGAGATTATTTCTAACAAACTAGATGCAATATAAGCATTTTACAAAGAATAGATAAAAGTGTCACTGTTTTATATGTCTTATATAGGGAGGCCACAACATAACTCCTCCATCCTTAAATTGAGGCATATTTCATGGGGTGAAAAATGCCTGAGTGCTCGTCTGGGGTTGTTCACTCGTAGCTGGTTGCGGGTTTCCTACTCTTCTTCGTTGGATGAATTTGTAGGCGAAATGGAGCCCAATGGAAATAAGGATAATATAGACTGGGATTATCCAATAATTTCTCCATGATTTTTCACTATGTAGAATTTCGACTGGTCCAAGTCTTCGTTGTTTTCTTTGAAGTTCATGAATTTTATCCAGTTGGACATCTTGTATGATTATTTTTGATGAGGTGGTCACCGCTGTCCTATGTGGGATATTGATTTCTGGTAGAAGCATCGGCTGACCGTTGGTTATAAGTTTTTCGTTGATATAATTGTAGTCATTGGTTTCGAATTGGCATCCAAGGGGAAGATTAATTAGGTAATTTCCTTCTAATGTCGTGAAGTCGGTACGTCCGCAAATTGTTCGGATTTTCGTCTGATTCGGGAATATGGCAATGTAATGTGATTCATCTATTTCTTGTATCACATTTCGTGTGAGTTGTACAGGTATTTGTTGGCAGCTTTCGTAGGTGGATTCCAGTTGTAGTAATTGGAAAATACAATCTTCATTTTTCATTCCATACATCAAGTTGTTATCAGGGCAGTAATAGTTGGGGTGCAATTCGATACAAGGCACCGATGTATATTGGTAGAAATTTTCATTCATTACCAGATAGGTATCTTTTGGAATAATTGTAGTGAGGTTTTGGGTAGGAATCGAGTACAGGTGATAATAATAGAATGTTTCTGGGTGGACTATAGGAAAATGAATTACGAAAACAATTTTTGTTCCTGAATAATAAGCTTCAACTTCTAATAAGTTGTAATATCGATGAGTATTATTAGAGATATGCGAAAAAATTAATTGATCAACAGAATAATATTTTAGAATAGTTTGTAAGATAGATTCAAGTTCGTCCACTTTTATTATACTATTATGAAGTGTACCTAGCCTAGCAAAGGTAATGACATTTTCGATGTCACTTAATAATTGCAAAATTATGTTTAATATTAAACTAAGTTGATCTAGGACATTTCTAGTTTCTAAATAATCGTTAAACTGAAAAATAAATTTATTTAATTCAGTACGAATTTTATTTAGCCCAGAAGTTATTACTTCTTGGTTATTTTTAATTAATGTAACTGTTCTATTGAAATTATCAATAATTTCGGTGGTGAGAGAGATTTCCTTGTTTAATTTTTGAAAAATTTCTTTTTGATTGTTTTCTAAATCAGAGATAGCTTGATCATAGTGAGCAGCATCGTTTGCATCCAAGTTACCTGAAATACTTTTTATTATAGTGCCTAATCTGTTAATAAGACCACGCTTAACTCTTCCAGTGGGATTTAGTGAGTTGAATTTTTGTTCAGCTGAATTTAATTGATAATTTAGGGCTCTATTGAAATTGTCTAGTTCAAAGTAATAAGGATGACTTAAACCGTCTTTTATGGCAAGTGTGACATTTGCATATTGTTCTTTAAGTATTTTAATTTCGTTTCTAATGGGATCTAGGTCATAGTAGTGGATAAAAGTATGTGTCTTAAATTTTATTTTAGCTGCACCCAATTTATAGGGAAGGACTCCCGGGTTCTTGTTGAGGTTGGTTATCATTACTTCTTGAAGCATGACTGCTGGCATTGCCAGGATCAGGAGGATCAGGTGGTTCCTGCAACAATTTTCCTTTTTTAAGCTTGGGTCTTTTTATATTCTGTTTATGTAGAGTGTTATGAGTGGTTTTTACTTTTATGTTTTTATTTCGAACGACTTTCTCCTTGGTAAATCTTGGGTTTAATTTATTACGGGTTTTAGTGGTAATCTCTTTCTGTATACGTCTGAGTTGGGTTCGTAAGTGAGGGGGTCGTGTCGTTCTTGTCTTTTGTTATGACTTTCGATGGTATGGTCTTTTTGTTGAGCTAATTGTTCATTTAATGTTTTATAAATTTCTTTCGTTGTTTCGCGATGTTCTTGGATATAATTATTTATTAATTTTTGGTTAATGTCAATGTCGAATGGGTCCTTAGTGTTTAGGTGTCCGTTTATAATGTCAATGGGTTTTTGTTTTGTAACCGAATGTGCAGAGTTGTTGTAACCTAATATTGCATAAGGCATTTGATTTAAAATATCGATTTTACCTTTATTTTTATTTCTTATTACTCGTAGGTGTTCAATAATCGTGGAATGGAATCTTTCGATTGGACCATTAGATTGCGGGTTATTGACTGTTATATAATGAGTTTGAATTTGGTGGGTTTTAAAAAATTCTTGAACTACGGAATTTTTCAGTTCAGTTCCGTTGTCCATAATCACTAATGATGGTAGGCCATGGTGTGTCATAAAAATTAAAAATGCTTTAACGATTTCAGTACCTAACATTCCTACAAGGGGATAAGCCTGAGCATATTTGGAAAAGGTGTCAATTATTGTCAAGAATTTTTGTCCTTGCGCTTGGAAAGTGTCAACGTGAACAATTTCAAATGGTTTAGATGGTGTGGGAGATATCATTAATTTTTGTTTAGGGGGGTTTCTATCATACTTACTTATTTGGCATATTTCGCAATTATTTATGTAATTTGTAATATCATTTTTTATTCCGGGCCAGTAGAATGACCTTCTAATACGTGTTTCTGTTTCTGAGATGCCACGGTGGTTAGTTTTTCCCTCATGATAATCTTTTATAGTCTGTGTCTGGTCGTCTTGTTTTGTAATGTCTTGTAACACAGAGTTACATTTTACTAATTTGTATGCGGAATTTTTAAATGTCTTTCTCAGGATTTCGCAGATTTGCGGTACATATAACAGGTTACTAAAATGAATGGCATAAGTAAATTTTGGGTCTAAGTAATTTTTAAATAAATCAATGATATCATTTTCTAAGCGACTTGTTGAAATTTGAACATAAAGTCGTTTTTTTGATGGAAATATTTGTCTAGATGCCGGTTTTGCGGGCGAGTGTAAAACAAAATCTATTTTTATTTGGTGGTCAAAAGAGTTTAGTGACCTTTCTGAAGTTGGCATGTCTTGTATTGGTTCTTCGTGACTTGTGTGTACTGTGTCTCCTTCTTCCGGGTTGACTTCGGTTTCTTCTGCAGATATTGTTTCTTCTGTGTCGACAGTAGTTCTTCTTTGTGTGGATTGTCCTGCTTCTTCTTCTCTGACGTCATCCATTATGGGTTGTTCGCTGGCGTTTCCAATTATCGATAAGTTGTCGATGTTTTCTTCTCGTTGTTGAGGTCTTGTTAGAGATTCGTTGAACTCGTTCATGTATTGAAAAATGTCTTTGGTATGAATTTCGATACGAGATAGGGCGTCCGCATTGGTGTTATTTTTTCCCTTCTTGTATTCCACTTCGTAGTCGAACTCTTCTAGTTTCAGCCTCCAGCGAACTAGTCTTGAATTTGGTTCTTTTAGAGACATTAGCCATTTTAGGGGTTTGTGGTCAGTCACAATTTTAAATTTTCGTCCATATAAATACGGTCGGAAGTACTTCGTTGCCCATACGATTGCCAAAAGTTCTTTTTCAATCGTGCTAAAGTTCTGCTCCGAGTCGTTTAATGTTCTTGAGGCGAAAGCCACAGGTTTGTCCCTTCCTATTATTCCTTGCGATAATATTGCACCTACAGCTACATTACTCGCATCCGTAGTTAAAATAAAGTCTTTAGTAAAGTCCGGGTATTGAAGAATTGGTTCGTTGGTTAGTAATTTCTTACAGTCTTCAAAACATTTTATAAACTGGGGTGAATGTTCAATTTTTGCGTCCTTCTTTAAACAGAGCGTTAAAGGTTTTGTGATTCGCGTGAAGTCCTTTATAAACTTCCTGTAATAGCCTAGTAAACCGAGAAAACCCTTGATTTCTTTTGCTGTTTTAGGCAGCGGGAATTTTTCGATTGCAGCAATTTTGTCTGGGTTCGGTTTCACTCCTTCAGGTGTAACAATATGGCCAAGGTAAGCCACTTCTTTTTTCAGGAACTCCGATTTGTCTAATTGTATCTTGAAGTTGGTATCCCTAAGACGTTGAAATATTTTTGATAAGTTAACAGGTGTTCTTGCAGAGATGTAGAGTATATAATAATGTCGTCTAGATACACCAAACAAATTTCATTTTGTAATCCACGTAAAATGTTGTCCATAACCCGTTGGAACGTTGCTGGTGCATTCTTCAGACCAAATGGCATCCTGACCATCTCGTAATGCCCATTTTCCACGTTGAATGCAGTTTTCGGGATATCTTCGGGATTCATCTCTATTTGATGAAATCCGCTGGCCAAATCGAGTGTCGAAAAGTAATTGCACCTTCCTAATTTATCCAGAACGTCGGTTATATTAGGAAGTGGGTAGCGGTCATCTATGGTCTTCTCGTTCAACTTTCTGTAGTCGACGACGATTCTCAATTTTTTCTTGCCTGATGCATCGGCCTTCTTGGGAACAATCCAAATCGGCGATGACCATGGAGAGTTGCTTGGACGTATAATTTTTTGTTCCAACATTGAGTTTATTTGGCGTTCTACTTCGGGTTTATGCACAAAAGGATATCTGTACGATTTCGTGTACACCGGTAATTCGTCCTTTGTTTTTATACTATGTTTTATTTTATTAGTGAAAGTTAGCGATTGATTTTCCGTACTAGAGCGAAAATCATCTGACACAATTTTTACTTTTCGATAATTGAAAAAATTACTAAAAATTGATACTGGGGAACATTCATGAGCCTCTGACGTCCAAACTAAAAGAGATATCGAACTGCCGTTTACGCCATTCGATTCGCCATAGTTTTCTCTATCTCCATGAATTATTTCATAATTTTAGAAGACGGATCTTTCTCGTGACGTATCTCTAAGTGCGGCGATGTACCGGAATTTAATATCCAAACACTTAAATGGCTCTATCTCCCGAACGGAATGAGATAGCGAGCTCCGGTACTAGAGCGAAAATTATCTGACACAATTTTTACTTTTCGAAAATTGAAAAAATATAATATAATTATATTTTTGGCAGAATTTATTTTATTTTTATAACATTCGTTTTTAGTTTTTTAAATTAGATTAAGAAAATTCCGATATTGCTTATTATAACGATCGAGCTTCCGCAGTTCTGCTAATGGATTTTTATAAACATATTTTTTAGTTTGTCCCTGCGCCTGATTGAGTTTATATACCTAGTAAACCTAAAATTAATCATTCGAATTAATTATTCGAATTAATTATTCGAATGATTCGAATTAATTATTCGAATGATTCGAATTAATTATTCGAATGATTCGAATTAATTATTCGAATGATTCGAATTAATTATTCGAATGATTCGAATTAATCATTCGAATGATTAGAATTAATCATTCGAATGATTCGAATTAATCATTCGGATCAATAAATCGAATAATTAATTCGAATAACTAATGCCAATGATTAATTCGAATTAATGATTCGAATTAATTATTCGTATTAATTATTCGAAATAATGATTAGAATTAATCATTCGAGTTAATGATTAATTATTCGAATGATTAATTCGAACCATTAATTCGAATTAATTGTGTACATTATTTGTAACGTCATTAACTACTCGCCATAGGAATTTTTTTATAATAATATTTTTGGCAGAATTTATTTTATTTTTATAATATTCGTTTCTAGTTTTTTAAATTAGATTGTTAAGAAAACTCCGATATATTGCTTATAACAACGAGCTATACCAGTTCTGCTAATGGATTTTTTTAAACATATTTTTTAGTTTGTCCCTGTGTCTGATTGAGTTTAGTAAAATTAATCATTCGAATTAATGATTCGAATTAATTATTCGAATGATTCGAATTAATCATTCGAATGATTAGAATTAATCATTCGGATCAATAAATCGAATAATTAATTCGAATAATTAATGCCAATGATTAATTCGAATTAATGATTCGAATTAATTATTCGTATTAATTATTCGAAATAATGATTAGAATTAATCATTCGAGTTAATGATTAATGATTCGAATTAATTATTCGAATGATTAATTCGAATCAATAATTCGAACCATTAATTCGAATTAATTGTTTACATTATTTGTAACGTTATTAACTACTCGCCATAGGAATTTTTTTATAATAATATTTTTGGCAGAATTTATTTTATTTTTATAATATTCGTTTCTAGTTTTTTAAATTAGATTGTTAAGAAAACTCCGATATATTGCTTATAACAACGAGCTATACCAGTTCTGCTAATGGATTTTTTTAAACATATTTTTTAGTTTGTCCCTGTGTCTGATTGAGTTTAGTAAACCTAAAATTAATCATTCGAATTTATGATTCGAATTAATTATTCGAATGATTCGAATTAATTATTCGAATGATTCGAATTAATAAATGGCTCTATCTCCCGAACGGAATGAGATAGCGAGCTCCGGTTTGTTCCAGTCGACTCGTCTCGTCCTTGTCTATCGCCATGTACTAGAGCGAAAATCATCTGACACAATTTTTACTTTTCGAAAATTGAAAAAATTTCCAAAGGTAGGTACCTTCCGATTTAACATCCAAACACTTAAATGGCTCTATCTCCCGAACGGAATGAGATAGCGAGCTCCGGTTTGTTCCAGTCGACTAGTCTCGTCCTTGTCTATCGCCATGTACTAGAGCGAAAATTATCTGACACAATTTTTACTTTTCGAAAATTGAAAAAATATAATATAATTATATTTTTGGCAGAATTTATTTTATTTTTATAACATTCGTTTTTAGTTTTTTAAATTAGATTAAGAAAATTCCGATATTGCTTATTATAACGATCGAGCTTCCGCAGTTCTGCTAATGGATTTTTATAAACATATTTTTTAGTTTGTCCCTGCGCCTGATTGAGTTTATATACCTAGTAAACCTAAAATTAATCATTCGAATTAATCATTCGAATGATTCGAATTAATTATTCGAATGATTCGAATTAATTATTCGAATGATTCGAATTAATCATTCGGATCAATAAATCGAATAATTAATTCGAATAACTAATGCCAATGATTAATTCGAATTAATGATTCGAATTAATTATTCGTATTAATTATTCGAAATAATGATTAGAATTAATCATTCGAGTTAATGATTAATTATTCGAATGATTAATTCGAATCAATAATTCGAACCATTAATTCGAATTAATTGTTTACATTATTTGTAACGTCATTAACTACTCGCCATAGGAATTTTTTTATAATAATATTTTTGGCAGAATTTATTTTATTTTTATAATATTCGTTTCTAGTTTTTTAAATTAGATTGTTAAGAAAACTCCGATATATTGCTTATAACAACGAGCTATACCAGTTCTGCTAATGGATTTTTTTAAACATATTTTTTAGTTTGTCCCTGTGTCTGATTGAGTTTAGTAAAATTAATCATTCGAATTAATGATTCGAATTAATTATTCGAATGATTCGAATTAATCATTCGAATGATTAGAATTAATCATTCGGATCAATAAATCGAATAATTAATTCGAATAATTAATGCCAATGATTAATTCGAATTAATGATTCGAATTAATTATTCGTATTAATTATTCGAAATAATGATTAGAATTAATCATTCGAGTTAATGATTAATGATTCGAATTAATTATTCGAATGATTCGAATTAATTATTCGAATGATTCGAATTAATCATTCGAATGATTAGAATTAATCATTCGAATGATATAATTTTTTTTTAGGTCCGGTTAGGTTAATTTTAGGCGCGACCGCGTTAGGTTTGACCGCGACCGCGGGTTCCGACCGGTTCTGATTTGTTCCGACCGGTTCTGACCGGTTCCGACTGGTTTCGACGTTAATATAAGTTAATATATCAGTTAATATAAGTTAAGTTAAGGTTTCGACCGGTTCTGACCGGTTCCGTTAATATAGTTAAAATAAGTTAAAATAAGTTAATATAAGTTAATATAAGTTATTATAACTTAATATAAGTTAATATAAGAGTAGAGTAGAGTAGAGTAGAGTAGAGTAGAGTAGAGTAAGTAGAGTAGAGTAGTGTAGAGTAGAGTAGAGTAAGTAGAGTAGAGTAGAGTAGAGTAGAGTAGAGTAAGTAGAGTAGAGTAGAGTAGAGTGGAGTAAACACGAAAGAAGGAAAGTAACCAACAAGTCGGAAACCGCCAAGACGTCCAAAACAGAATACATAAATCGGCTCTTTTCAGAGCCACAAGAAATTTTCCGAAAGAATTTGTTTTTCAAATTAATAAATGCAAAACGAACATGAATTCATATCAAAATGTCAAAAAATGTCCAAATGTCAAAAATAAGTAGAAGAAAAAAAAAAGAATTAAAAAAAAAACCTAACCGGACCTAAAAAAAGAAAAAAAAAATTAAAAAAACCTAACCGGACCTAAAAAACCTAACAGGACCTAAAGAAAAAGGAATAAAAAAATAAAAATTAAAGAAACCTGACCGGATCTAAAAAAACCTAACCGGACCTAAAAAAAAAAAAAAAGGAATAAAAAAATAAAAATTAAAGAAACCTGACCGGATCTAAAAAAACCTAACCAAATCTAAAAGAAACCTAACAAACCTAAAAAAAAGAAAAAAAAGAAATAAAAAAAATAAAAATTAAAAAAACCTGACCGGATCTAAAAAAAAAAACCTAACCGGACCTAAAAAAAAGAAAAAAAAAAGAAAAAAGATAATTAAAAAAACCTGACCGGATCTAAAAAAAAAAAAAACCTAACCGGAACCTAACCTAACCTAACCGGACCTAAAAAAAAAGAAAAAAAATAAAAATTAAAAAAACCTGACCGGATCTAAAAAACCTAACCGGACCTAAAAAAAAAAGAAAAAAAAAAGAAAAAAAATAAAAATTAAAAAAACCTGACCGGATCTAAAAAACCTAACCGAATCTAAAAAAACCTAACCGGACCTAAAAAAGAAATAAAAAAAAATTAAAAAAAACCTAACCGGACCTAAAAAGAAAAAGAAAAAGAAATAAAAAAAATGAAAATTAAAAAACCTGACCGGATCTAAAAAAAAAAAAGAAAAAAAAAAAAAACCTAACCGGACCTAAAAAAAAAAGAAAAAGAAATAAAAGAAATAAAAATTAAAAAACCTGACCAGAGTAGAGTAGAGTAGAGTAGAGTAGAGTAGAGTAGAGTGGAGTGGAGTGGAGTGGAGTGGAGTGGAGTGGAGTGGAGTGGAGTGGAGTGGAGTGGAGTGGAGTGGAGTGGAGTGGAGTGGAGTGGAGTGGAGTGGAGTGGAGTGGAGTGGAGTGGAGTGGAGTGGAGTGGAGTGGAGTGGAGTGGAGTGGAGTGGAGTGGAGTGGAGTGGAGTGGAGTGGAGTGGAGTGGAGTGGAGTGGAGTGGAGTGGAGTGGAGTGGAGTGGAGTGGAGTGGAGTGGAGTGGAGTAGAGTAGAGTAGAGTAGAGTAGAGTAGAGTAGAGTAGAGTAGAGTAGAGTAGAGTAGAGTAGAGTAGAGTAGAGTAGAGTAGAGTAGAGTAGAGTAGAGTAGAGTAGAGTAGAGTAGAGTAGAGTAGAGTAGAGTAGAGTAGAGTAGAGTAGAGTAGAGTAGAGTAGAGTAGAGTAGAGTAGAGTAGAGTAGAGTAGAGTAGAGTAGAGTAGAGTAGAGTAGAGTAGAGTAGAGTAGAGTAGAGTAGAGTAGAGTAGAGTAGAGTAGAGTAGAGTAGAGTAGAGTAGAGTAGAGTAGAGTAGAGTAGAGTAGAGTAGAGTAGAGTAGAGTAGAGTAGAGTAGAGTAGAGTAGAGTAGAGTAGAGTAGAGTAGAGTAGAGTAGAGTAGAGTAGAGTAGAGTAGAGTAGAGTAGAGTAGAGTAGAGTAGAGTAGAGTAGAGTAGAGTAGAGTAGAGTAGAGTAGAGTAGAGTAGAGTAGAGTAGAGTAGAGTAGAGTAGAGTAGCCAGTCAACACGAAAGAAGAAAAGTAACCAACATGAAGACGTCCAAAACAGAATACATAAATCGGCTCTTTTCAGAGCCACAAATAATTTTCCGAATGAATTCGTTTTTCAATTAATAAATGCAAAATGAACATGAATTGAAATATCAAAATGTTAAAAATGTCAAATGTCAAAAATAAGTAGAAGAAAAAAAAAACCTAACCGGACCAAAAAAAAAACCTAACCGGAAATTAAACCTAAAACGTAAAGTCTACT